>CP050224.2:43521594-43837575 GCA_012066045.3 Morus alba | reverse complement strand
ACCTTGCAATCTTTCATGGAGGCAGAGTAAGATAAATCAAAAGTTTGAGTCAATGTTCACGCAAATGGTGGAGGAAAGTAAAGAAGTGAAGAGCCAAATCACGAAGGCCGACCGGAGCTTTGGCTGCTCAAGAACGCGGCATTTCCTTCACAAGCTCACCAAACCCAAAGGGTCAACATATGGCGCAAACCTCATGTCTTGATGATCAAAATGTTAAGGGAGGTGAATGCCATCGTTACTGTGTAGTGGTAAGATTATGGAAGAAACATCAACAAGTGCCACCACTTCGAGTAGTAAGGAAGTTGTCCCTAACAAAGATGAGCCAACAAATGTTCCGGTAAAGGTGCCTTTTCCCCAAGCTCTGCGTCCAACTGGAAAAGTACCGGAACACCAAAGTGAGATCCTAGAGCACTTGACTCAAGTGAAGATTAATCTTCCTTTACTTCACGTCATCAAGCAAGTGCCTGCATATGCTAAGGTTATCAAGGATCTATGCACTATCAAAAGGAAGCACCATGTCAAGAAGACAGCATTCTTCACAGAACAGGTAAGCGCGGTGATCGACCACAAAACACCGCTCAAGTACAAGGATCCCGGTTGTCCCAGAATTTCCTGTCTAATTGGGACACATGAGTTCAGCCAAGCTTTGCTTGATCTAGGAGCGAGTGTTAACCTCATGCCATACTCTGTCTACTCGCAACTTGGTCTTGGAGAAATTAAGCCCACATCCGTGGTTACTGCACCGGTGATCGATCAATCAAGCCTCGGGGATAGTTGAGGATGTTTTGGTTCAAGTTGATAAGTTCTATTACCCGTTGACTTTCTAGTCTTGGATACTCAATCCATGGTAAGTATAGGTCAAGATTCCCATTATCCTCGGAAGACCCTTCCTTGCTCTGACCAATGCTCTCATCAATCTGAGGAATGGTCTATGAAAATATCTTTTGGGAACATGACTTTGGAGGTGAATGTTTTTCATTTTCAAAGCAACCACGTGACGATGACGAGTGCCACCAAACATTCCTAATTGACACACTGCCTCGGAGGAAGTTCAATTGAGTAGCAATTGGTGATGATCTTGACGATTTCCTCCGAATTTCGAATATGAAAGTTCGGTCCTTGTGAGTTGGCCAACAATGTCACTATTTTCAAAGACTCACAAGGCAGAGGAACCAAGTTTTGGCAACCACGCTTTGAAGAGCTACCTAGAGAAAAAGAAAAGCCAAAACCATCCACCAAGAGACCCCAAACCTCAAGTGGCTCAATGCCCGAGAATCAAACATGTCTTCACAGAGCCGGTGATACCTTTCCCGTCATCATTTCGTCTAAACTTGATGCATTTCAAGAGCGGTTAGTTGACATGCTGCGTGAACACAAATCGGCATTAGGTTGGACGATTTCGACATTAAGGGTATTAGCCCCTTAATTTGCTCTCATCACATCAACTGAAGACCGGGGTTAATCCACAAAGGGATCCCCAAAGAAGACCCGGCGATGAAAAGAGGTGAAGAATGAAGTCTTAAAGCTTCCGATGCGGGAATCATCTATCCAATCGCTGAAAGTAAGTGGGTCATCCAACTCGGGTAGTGCCTAAGAAATCCGGGGTGACAATGGTGGAAAATGAAAAGGGGCTATTGTTCCCACAAGAACTATGGATTGATTGGCGAATGTGCATTGACTATCGAAAAGCTAAACCCGCCACCCGTAAAAGTAAAATGAAAGCGGCTCATGACAAGGATCCCGAGAAAGAATTTCGAGCCAAATCAGTGGGTGCATCCAGATGACTCCGCTTTGCATCTCCACCGGTAAGTTAAGGTTGCGTGGATTGGTCCATTTGTGGTTAAAAAGTTTTTCCCAACGGTGTTTGTTGAGGTTGAGGACCCAAGCGATGGGAGAGTATTCGGAGTAAATGGCCAAAGACCTAAGCATTACATTGAGCGTGTGAGCTAAGTCAAGAGATCATTCTCGAGGCTCAATTTACCAAAGTTGACAAGTTTGTTTCAAACCCTATTGTACCATATTTTTTATTTCTTTGTGTTGTCTAGTGTGCTTTGTGTGTTTTTAATTTTAGTTTGATTTTACGTGATTTTATATTTGTTTATGATTTGGAGAATCGGTTTAGGAAGCTCGGCTCGGTTCAATGTTCATCATCCAGGTGTTCTCTTTCCCCTGCCTCTTCTTCAGATTGCATATAATTTTAGACATTGAGGACACTTTTATCTGATTTTGGTTGGGGGTGGTGAGCATATTCATGCGTGAGTTTAATTTTTGTCTTGTTGTTATTTTGGGTCAAAATTTTTTGTAGATTAATCCGAGTATGATTTCAAAATTTTTGTTTGAGTCGGTTTACGCTATCTTAATTACCAAGAAATAATTTCCAGAGTTATTTTTGAGCACATACTAGACCTTGTGGTAAGATGGTTGTTGACACATTTAGTTGAGAAAAACTCCCGAGTTTAAGGTTTCCATTTTGGTGAGTTGTGAGAGTTGAGAAAAACAGCTTTTGAACTTTCATTGATCTTTTGAGTTAGTTGAGTCATTAATTTGACACATTTACTCGACTTGTGACATTTACTTAAGGGATGATTTCTGGTTAGGAATACTTCTTAGAAATTGAGCCAAGTGTTGTAGATAGTTATCATTTTTCTCTAAAAAAAAAAAAAAAAAAAAAAAAAAAAAAAAAGCAAGAGCAAGAGCATCATTTATCATCAATGTTTATGTAGTTTGGTTGCACTAACGTCTTATGCTGCATAGCAGCTAATTAAAAGAACGCCTTACTACATCAGCTTCATCAAATGTATGTTGTCTCTTGCCTCAAAAAAAAAAAAGAGAAACTGTGTATATTTATGCATATTTTTTGGCTCTTTTGTTTGTTTATGAGATCTTCCTCTTGGCGAAATGAAATCCCAAAGTTTGTTTACAGCTTGAGTGATGAATTGTTCCAGATATTTGATTTGCCTATCATTTTATCAATGTTTGTTTAAAAGCTTGTCCTTAAATTGCCTTATCTCACTTGAGCGTTAATTGTGACATTTCCAACTCCATGAGTGTAATCCCTTTGCATCAAAATATTTTTCACCCCCGTGAAGTAAATGGAGTTGAGGCTTTACCTTGGTGAGTTTTTTGATTGCTATTTGTGTTAAGGAATGTGGTAAGAAGGATACGGTCTGGTGCACACACACACGACTCTGGAGTTATGACTGAAGTAGTTTTGATAGCATTTTTCTGATGACTTACTAATGTTTTGTTTGATTACTTAGGTGATTTTGAAGGTTTTGATTTGAATTTTCGGCTTGACATAATTTTTCTTTCGCTTGAATTGCTAGAGACTAGCAATAAGCTGGTTGGGGGTTGTGATAAGTGCACGAATTTGCACTTTTAATGTTCATAATTGTCAAATTATTTTATTAAAATTCTGACTTTAATTTCAAATATTCCTAAATTTAGAGGATTTAATTTTAATTGGATTTATTTTATTTTTCAGGTTTTTGAAGAAAACAATTGAATTTGGGCTAGTTTACCAAGAAAACCCAAAAGTTGAGCCCAAGAAAAAAAACACCGGCCCAAAGCCCATCACCCCATCGGCCGCGAGCCAAGCCGACAAGCCGTCGTTGCCGAGCCAAGAAGCCGCGAGCCGAGCCAAGCCGACACGCAGTCAATCATCGGCGCGTCGCAGTGTGGGGCCCACCTGTCTCCGCGCACGCGCGCTTGGCGGGCCCCCTCGCCGAAGTTCTCCTCACGCTGTCACCCGGATTTTCCTCCTCTCCGTGGGTCCCGTGGTCCAGAAGTCTCCAATCGCCGCGCCACGTGTCCTCGTTGTCCCCGATACGCCGCTTTTTCGTGGCACTCTCCTCTCCGCGACTTTCCCGCGCGCGTCCAACTTTCGCCACGTGGCCCAGCTGTGCAACATGTCTTCTCCCGCGCGCGAATGGCCAGCTGACACGTGTCCCACTCTTCAGAACGTGATGAATTTTCTCCACAATTAGGGATCCGGTTTTTACACTCTTAACACACCCAAAACTCTATAAATAGGATCATTACCAAAGTGATTGGGAGAGTTAGAGTTAGATTTTTTAGAGCCTAAATTCTCACATATTTAGGTGAGGCTAGAGATGATCCTATATGTGTAGTAAACTTATTTGGATTTTCGATTCTCTAATGGTTTGTAAGTTTTATACATTTGAGTAAATAATTTTCTTTTATCATATTTCTTCTTCTTATCAATATATTTTATTGTCAACTCTCATATAAATCTAGTCATGCTCTTTTTATGTGATTGTTGCGTTATATTATATATTGATCGTTATTATTTTATGAGTAGTCTTTTACTGCATTATTGCCAACGGTATATTGTCACTCTTAGATTTAGTAATCTTTTACTGCATTATTGCCAACGGTATATTGTCACTCTTGGATTTCTCATAAGATAATTTTTCCTAATTTTAAACGTTAGAATTTTATTTACTCAAATACATTTTTAATTCATATGTTCTTCAAATATTTATTTTCCGATTGATTGTTTGGGATGTGAAACTTTCAATTGAGTCAATTCATGAATCAAAATCCAAATAGGTGAACAAAGCATATGGAGGATTCTCAAAGCCTTACCACTTTTTATTATTGAATTTTCTTTATTGTAAATTGTTAAAAAAATATCAAAAACACTCATTCATTTTTCTTTGTTTGATTGCCTACTTTCCTAACGCTTTTTATTTGCTAATCATTTCTTGTTCAATTTAACACTTCCTCGTGGGATTGACCGTTCAAATTGTACTACAATTGACCGCTTGTTTTTGTACACATTTGGACGTAATCAACCATCCCCAAACAAATGGACAAGCGAGACTTCAAACCGTGTATCAAGCAAATATTGGAGAAAACCGTCAACTTAAACAGAAAGATTGGTCAACAAAGTGGATGATGCATTATGGGCCTATCGGACTGACATTCAAAACACCGATCGGCATGTCTCTCATATAGGCTTGTTTTGGGAAACCATGCCATTTACCCGTGGAATTGGAACACCGGCATTTTGGATCATCAAAAGCTCAATTTTGATTTGAAGGAAGCAAGCGGCGATGATTACTCCAACTGAATGAGTTGGAAGAGTTCGACATGATGCATATGAAAGCTCTTGTCTTTACAAGGAGAGGACCAAGAAGAGGCACGACAAATGGATCTTGAGGTGAGATTTCGCTCCGGTCAACAAGTGCTCCTTTTCAACTCTCGCTTGAAGCTCTTTCCCGGGGAAGTTGAAGTCCGTGGTCGGGGACCGTTTAATGTCAAGAAGGTGTCTCCATTTGGGGCTGTTGAACTTGAAGGAAATGATGGTCGCACCTTTTCGAGTTAATGGGCAACGATTAAAACACTACTTTGGAGAAGAAATTCAGAACGTTGCCAATATTAAACTTGAAGAATCAAAGCGATGAAGTCTTGTTCATGTCCAAATAGGGACGTTAAACCAAGTGCTTCTTGGGAGGCAACCCAAGCTTCAACCCCTTTTATTTGTTTTTATTTTAGTTTAATTTTGTTTGAGTTGTTTAACATTGAGTTATTTTGTTGATGTTTGGGTGTTATTAGGTTTTTTCTAGTACAATTTTATAGCAAGTGTTGTTAAAAAAATATGTTTGTGGTTGATTGCAGGTCATTGGAGGTTAGAAAATTTCCAAAGACAGATTTCAAGGGGCAAGTGTTGATTTAGACCTGTGTCAAGATGGAAACCCGAGAAAGAAAGAGTCGCAGGCTGTAGCGCGTATTCATGCGCTACAGCGCGCATCTCTCAGGATTCTCATTGCCAAGACGTGTGCTGCAGCGTGAAAACTAGCGCGCCTAAGCGCGCATTGACAAAAAAAAACTGAGAATGAAAAAGACGCAGGCTGCAGCGCGTATTCATGCGCTGCAGCGCGCATCTCTCATTTCCTAGATGCGCGCTGTAGCGTGAAAAATATCGCGCCTAAGCGCGTATTCGCCAGAAGATCCACTTTTTGCGCGTTGGAGCGTGAAGAACAGCGCGCTGCAGCGAGTGTCCGTCCTGCAGCCTACTTAGGAATTTCCCATTGAAAGCCCTAGCCCCCATTTCCGCCTCCTTCTGAAAATTTTCAACCAACCCGACTTTTCTTAGCCAAAGTCCTCTGAAATTCTCTCAAATCCTCCCAAGTTTTCACTCTTCATCTTAAATCACCCAATACTTTCACTTTGGCAGCGAATCTAGTGAAGATCTTGATGCTTTCCGTCTGAATCTCTCTCAATTCTTCACGGCATCAAGTAAGTATTTTTTCTGCATTTTTCCTCAAATTTGGATTTGTTTGGGCCTCGAATTCTCTAGGAAGTTCGAGCACTTGTGAAACTTACATTTTGAGCATGGAAAAGACTAGAGTTGTAGGAAAACCTTGCCAAATTTATTTTTGGAGATTGGGCGTGCATATTGAAAAAAAAAAAAAAAAATTTCGAGTGACACCGAGGGGTGTTTGTTTAGTAAACTCGGGCTGCCGGTAAAAAAAAATGTTGCGGAAGACAACCGCAAACGGATTAAGTTTGGGGCGAGCTCTAGCAACCGCCCACCCGCCCCGCCACTTTAGAATCCCTTACCCAAAGAAGTACCTCCTCCCGACACAATGAGACCCGCGGCTCGCATTCGAGAAAGGGGTTTCGCATAAGAAATGGCGAATTGTCACGGGCATCATGAATGTTATTAGCGATAGGGGTTGGGAAAAATTTTGTTCTCGAGCTGCAGCCGGGTCCACTATTCTCGTTCATGACTTTTTCGCAAAAAAAAAGTGTACCAGAACAAGACCAAGGTGAGAGGGCGTGTGATTAAATTTGATGCCGAGATGATTAACAATCACTTTGGCATCCCCACCCTCAATTCTCGATCGAACAAGACTTGCTAGACCGAGATCCGCAGGAAATGTTGGAAGCCCTTTGCGACGGGCCTACGAGGTGGACAATAAAGCAAAACACCGAATCCAACTTTGAGGCTTGATATTTGGTGAACTACACCAAGGTGTCGTTCCATTTTGTATGCACAAGGCTTATTCCTTCGACTCACATCTCGGAGGTTACAAAAGATAGGGCCTTGGTCCTACTGGCAATTGAGAGGGGAGAGCCCTTGAATGTGGGGACCATCATCAACAACAGTATTCACCATGCCCTGCAAAAAAATAGCATTAGCCTCCCATTCCCGTCGTTGCTGACAGAGCTTTTTCTGAACGCTGGAGTGGCCCTGCCAGATGCACACCTTGAAAAGCCCATTTGGGCTTTTGATCTCAATAGCATCATGCGGATAACTTTCGGCCGGGCGGTCTCAGAGCACGATGGAGGTGCAGGACCATCGCAGCCCCTGCAGCCAAAGCGGAAGCGGACAGCCCCTACGTCTTGTGAGGTCTTAGCTAGCTGGGTTGATCGGCATGAGGAGCAAATTGTCGATCTCCAAAGTCAGTCCGCCTTGACCAGGAAGCTGATCATTGAGTTGGCGGAGCACCACACCACTTGCTTGGCATCATTGGAGCATGCACTGGCCCAGACTTGCATTGATGCGAGTCTCGGCATCGACAGCTATCCCCATGTCCCTCATTTCCCTGAGCACATCCGGAGTACTTATTAGCCGGACTTCCAGCAGCAACCGCAGTCCAGCAATCCGCAGCAGCAGGCCGCTTTCCAGCCACCACCACCACCACACGACTTGGATGACGACCACCCTTTGGAGGCGAGAGTCATATCTCGCCTCCCAGGTATTCTTCAATTACATTTTCACATTGAGGACAATGTAATATGTAAGTGTGGGGGGAACTATTGGATTGCATCAATACTTGTTATTCAGTTTGTGTTGTTAGTTTTTTTTTTTTTTTAGTGAGTTGTTTTTCTACTCCTAGTGATCAATGAACCAATGATGACATTATCTCTTGATTTTCCTGAGTTTTTGTGCAATGTGTCGTTTGTGAATTCTGTGTGCTTGACAATTGGAGAGCATGAAACACTCTAGTTCTTGGAAGAAAAGACCTTATCACTAACCATTTAGGGACGTAGAGGAAAATTATTCAATTAATCAAGTTAATGGTACATTAAGGATTCTAGAACTCAACTTAGGGAAACTCGAGGTGAAATCCTAGGCTAGCTAGTTAGCGGAGAAATGATTTAGGCATTCTTTTGGATCGATTGAGCCTTTCTATGCCTACCTTTTGGATTATATCCCTTGAATGTCCCCTTTGAGCCTTAGCCTGATTTTTGCTTTACCCACATTTATACAACACTCACCTACTACAATAAATATCATTTTCCCTTCCCTTGACTCTAGGCATATTTAGTTGGAACCCTAGCCATCGGAGGGCACATTTAGGTAATCTTTGCTATGGAAAAAAGAGCTTTGTGCACGCCCTTGAGATAGCTTGCTAGGTTAATAGTCTAGTAAGTTAACTTGAGTTTTGGTCTACATTTGAGTTGAAGGAGCACGGAGCTTCCTCATGTGCTACAAACCTGAGGGGGTGATTTTGCTTAGGGGGAAAACTGTGTAAATGTATTCATTTTTTTTTGTTTGCTTAAGAAAAAATTTAAAAAAAATTTAAAAAAAAAACGAAAAAAAAAAAAAAAAAAATTATTTTGTTTCTATTAAGTTCTTCGTTTTGGTGCTTGTACATGAGTGGTTATTGTGAGAATAATTCAAGTGTAGGGGTGTTGGGAACTCCAATTGTGAGCTTGAGGTCGAAAAGCTATATGCCTAGGGTTTTTGAGCTGAAACGTCCATTTCTCAACCACCTTTAGCCCTAGCCGAACATTACAAACTTGCAAAGTCCTTTTGATCTTGAAGACTCATTTAGCCTACATTAGTGGAGAGTGGAACTGAGTTAGGCCTATGGAATCCTAAGCTGTGAGTTACTTAATCATGCAGTTGAATAAGTGAATCCGCGTTCCGAATGGTTAAGTGTGAGGCGGGAGACTTGAGTGTTTTTGTGTTCATCCAACATGTTGAAATTCTAGAACATCACAAGGGAATGCCTTGCATAAAAACTCAAGATTTTAGGGAATGTTGAGGACCAAAGAATGATCATCGGGATATGTGGAACACTCACTCTTTATTTGTGTTTTGTTTTGTTTATTTTATTTTGTGTTAGGTTTAGATTTGTTAGCATAGCCTTTTGTGTTTTAGTTATTTTCGTTCCTTTGTTTACGTTGTTTTGCTCGGGACTAGCAAAAGCTTAAGTGTGGGGGTATTTGATAAGTTGATTTTCATCAATTTATCCCCGTCATATATTGTAGTTTTTGAGCATATTTCAGTTAATTTGTCACTAGTTTTACGTTTATGTTAATCTATTTTGTAGGATTTGCAAAGTGGAGAAAATCAAGTGAAAAAGATAAAGAAGTCATGAAAATCTCCAATTTGCGCTTGTATTTGTAGCGCATGAGAAGCAAGCTATAGCCTGCGACCTCCGAGAGAACATTCCGGGAGCAAGTGAGCTACGGTTTGTAGCGCACCAATGTCTTGCAACAAGGCCTACCACCAAAAAGCGTGCGCTTAGGCGCAGTTCAATGCGTGCTTAGGCATGCATCCAAGAGTCAATGAGATGCGCTTTAGGCGCAGTTCAATCTTGCGCCAGGGCACGCATCCCAGAAGCCATTGAGGCGCTGCTGCTGCAAGACACATCCGGGCTTAGGCGCGCGCCGAAACCCTACCTCCTCGCGTGACACGTGCTGCAGCGCACACCCATGGGCTGCAGCGCGCCTTTCTCGAATTTGGAGAGTTGTGCGTCATATAAAAGCAGAAGAAAGCTGCTGAGAGAAAGGGAACAGAAACGGAGATTGAAGCAGACACGGCAAGAACCCTAGAACCAAAGGAAAGCAGCTGGAACCAAGGGCTTTTCTGGAGATTTTCAAGGGTGTTCAAGGAGTTTGAAGGCTTTTAGGAGGAGATTATCCAACAGGAGTTTTTCATTACTTTCTCCCTTTGTATTTCTTGAATTGTTATTTAATTATCTGCTTAAACTATGGATTTGTGGTATTTTGTAATTGTGTATTTGATTTTGAGCATGGATAGCTAAACTCCTCACGCTAGGGGGGTTTTGATCTAATTTAATGAAAGTTGTATTTTAAGAATCTGTTTGCTTATTGAATGTTTTATACTCTAATCTCTTGTATCTCTTGTGCTTAATTTCTAATTTAATTACCCATTAGATTAGAGACCTTAGATGTATGAAATTAGGCTCGGGAGAGTTAATTACATACGTTGAGAATTAAGAGACGCAACCTAAGGAGATATTGAGTCGGGAGGCTAGTATAACCTTAGGAGATCGAATATGGGCAAAACTTAATGAATGCATAATTGGTTAAATTAATAGGGATATTAGTTTAATTAATTTAGCATATTATTTCACTTAGCACTCAGGAGAGGGAGTGAGATTATCTTAGTACCCATGATTTAAGATTGGATGTAACACATCAATAAGTGACAGATTTAGATAAATATAGCATAATTAGGTGAAGTCAAACCCCCCTTAGCTCACTTTATCACAGAGATCCCTTCAATCCAATTCATTTTGGCATCCATTGATTGCATATTTTAGTTAGTTACGTTGTTCAATTTAGTTTTAATTCCCTTATTCTACATTGTCTAGATAAAATTGATTTAGATTAATAGCAATACTTAGCTCTTTCCTAGTTAACAATTCCAGAGGACGATACTCGATCTTCGGATCATTATTACTTCGCGATTCGTACACTTGCGAGCACATACGCTATTCTAAGCAAAGTTTACAATATTTATCGCATATCAATATTAAACCCCTCCCAGGCGACGCTAAAAGTCTTTGTAGAGTAGTTGATTAAGTTGCTACCATCCATTCAAAGTGAGGACATTGTATCCATCACTTACATATTATGTAAGGATTGTAAAACTCTTACACTATAAACTTTGAATATCTAGACTGTGATTGATGTCTATAAATGTTCTTTACATGTTAATGTATGTACAATATTGAATATCCTGTGGAGGAAGACCCGAGAATGATGCCGGAGGCTTAGTTCTTAAACTTATTTTTTTTTTTGAAAGTTGTGCAAGTCCCTTCATTTTCTTGTAAACTAATTTTATCAAAATGTAAGACTTGTTTAGAATTTCTTAAAAAGTTTCACTTGTGAAATTGATTATTATATTTATAAATGCTTAATTACTTTCTTAATTATGTTTAGGCTCTAAACGAGCCTCCACGTTACTAACCCCTATTTTAGGGTGTGACAAGACATGGTATCAGAGCCTTAGGTTTAGAAACTATGGGATTGTGCATACATGTATGACAATAGGAATCCACTAAATAGTCTAGTTTTTTTCAGTTAAAGGAGATGTCACCACATCATAGGTCAGTTAATCAAACGACACAACAGAATGAGGAATTCATGGATTTCATGTATGTTGCTTTCCAAGGAATGCCCATCCGAGCTTAGAATGAACGACCGGCCAATGATAGAAAGCAAGGCTATTTTTGTGAATTCAGACGTGGACCTATCCCTACATTCAACAGTGAGGGTGGACCCCAGGAGGCTTAATACTGGTTTGATTCCGTAGCAAACGACTTGAACACTATGGGAGTACTAGAGTACTTGGTGGAATACGTGGTGTATAAGCTAGAAGGCCAAGCAAGTACTTGGTGGAAGTAAGTAAGGAGAAGGCATGATGTTACGATGATGACTTGGGATTAGTTTGAAGCTCTTTTCAATGAACAATACTTCCCTCAAAGTTATTAGGATGAAAAGGTGATGGAGTTTATGTCCTTCCAATAAGGTGACATATCAGTGAGGGAATATGAGGCTAAATTCAATGACTTATCTCGATTTGTGCCATCTTTGGTGGAGTTTGAACACACAGAGAACCTTAAGTTTGAGAAAGGTCTTAAGATCTCAATAAGGAAATCATTGGTGGCCCTAAGGATTCATAACTACGAGAACTAGTGGCTGCCACTACAAGTGTGGAACAAGATAACCAAGCCTATTATCAAAGTAGGGAAGCCACCAGTTGAGCTTCAACTTGGGATGACCTTCTATATCTAGTGGGCCATATCATAGTAATAGAAAGAATCAGAATCAAGGGCAAACCAATGGAGAAGTGGTCAGTGGTAGTAGTAGTTCGTTTTAAAGTGACAGGAGGGTTCCTATAGACCCAAATGTCATCATTATGGGCATATTAGCCATATTATGAGGAATTATCCTAATTAGAGTCTACCTTGACTCAAAAAGCCTCGTGAGTGACACCTCTTACGGTCGGGAGAGGCTCTTGTAGTTTGTACCATCTTGCCGACCACAACTACTAACACAAATGTCATTCCCTCCTACACCAACCTATCATCCGCCATATTACCCACAATTTTGACCTCAAGCGTCGGGATGATAACGAGAGGCCCAATATGGGTGATAAAGGAAAGGGAAAAGCGCAAGAACAAGCTTATACCCCGATAGGAGGAGGTTCTAGAGGTCAGGGCCAAGCAATATTGTTGTTATGGGTATGATTACGATCTCACACTCTTTAGCTCACATATTGTTTGATACTGGTTGCTACTCATTCCTTTATATCAAGTTTATTTGTTCAAACTTTGAAATTGAAATCTAAGAACCTAAAAAGCCCAATGATATTGAACTCCCCACTAGGATGTGTGGATGTAGTTAGTGTATGTAGATTGTGTGAAAACACAATTGGAGGAAGGCGATTGAGAGCAGATGTAGTTATCCTTTTAATGAGTCTGTTTGACAAGGAGTTGGAATGGATTGGTTGTCAAAATATGGTGCCATTGTTGATTGTTACCATAGGAGAGTAACTTTGATTACCAATTTTGAAGCACAAATCACTTATCAAGCGGATATGAACCCAGTCTTGGAAGAACAATTGTTGAAATATAGCGTTGGGGGATGGAGAAACCTAGCGTTTTTTTTTCTTTGTTGTGGTTGATGAATTTGTGGATGTTTTCCCAGATGAATTACCAAGTTTACCGCCAGATTGAGAAATAGAATTCTGTATCGATCGAGTACCAAGAACGGCTCCTATTTCCATTCCTCCTTATCGAATGGTGCCTCTTGAGATGAAAGAATGGAAGAAGTAACTTGGTGAGTTAGCAAAAAAGGGGTATATCAGGAATAACACTTCCCTATAGGGCGCACATGTGTTATTTGTAAAGAAGCACGATGGATCTCTTCAGTTGTGCATTGATTATCGTTAATTGAATAGAGTAACTATGAAGAATAAATACCCATTACCGAGGATCAATAAGTTATTTGATCAGGTGGGTAGGTCACAGTACTACTCTAAGATTGACTTAAGGTCCAGATATCATTAGCTTAAAGTTAAGGAGGAAGACATCCTGAAACTACTTTCAAAACCCGCTATGGGCATTTTGAGTTTCCGGTGATGCCTTTTGGGTTGACAAACGCTCTTACGCCTTTCATGAATTTAATGAACCGGGTCTTCTAACCTTACATCAATTTGTAATAGTTTTCATTGATGATATCCTAGTTTATTCAAGGACTTGGGAAGAGCATGAGCAACATTTGAGAATTGTTCTTGAGACTCTTTGTGAGCATCAATTGTATGCGAAAAAGGAGAAATGTGACTTTTGGCTAACGGAAGTATAGTTCCTCAGACATGTAATATCGGGATAAGGAATTTTAGTAGATCCTTTGAAGATTTAAAACGTGCTACAATGGGAAAGGTCATAGAATGTAGAGGAGATTCGATGTTTCCTCGGACTTGCAGGATACTATCATCATTTTGTAAAAGACTTCTCGATCATTGTTGCACCGATGACTCGATTAACCAAGAAAGATCTCAAATTTGAATGGGACGCTAAATGTGAATATGCTTTTCAACAGGTTGAGGCCGGATCGACAAGTGCACCGGTGTTGACCATACCCAATAGTGAGGAACCATATGAAGTATATTCTAATATATCAAGAAGTGGACTTGGATGTGTTTTCATGCCGTAGACACGTTATGCATCTCTTCAACTAAAAAGCAGATGAATGAAATTAACCCACTCATGACTTGGAGTCAGTAGCGGTGATATTTGCTCAAGATATGAAGATGTTATCTTTATGGGGTGAAGTTTCGGGTTTTCTCTAAACCATAAGAGTTTGAAGTACTTGTTCACTCAGAAAGATCTAAACCTCGGGCAGAGGAGATGGACTGAATATATGGATGATTATGACTTCACGTTGCAAGATCATCCTATAAAAGCTAATGTGGTAGTTAACGCCCTTAGTAGAAAGACTTTAGGATCTTCAGCGTCATTGACTTTAGAAGATTGTAAAAGGACTGAGGTGGTAGGTGATTATGATCTTTAGTACAATGAGGATTATAACCAGACAATGGTATATAATCTGATTTTTGCACCAACTCTTGTGCAACAAGTCAAGCAAAAAAAATGGCAAGATTCTCATCTTCAAGGAATTTGGATTTGAATTTACAACTTGAAGATTGGAAGATTCGAAATTAGGGAGCACTTTATTTTTGAAACTGTCTAGCTGTTCCTAAGGTAAATGAGATTAAGAATATAGTTCTGCATGAAGCCCATAAGTTGAGATATTCCATTCATCTTGGAAGAACCAAGATGTACCAGGATCTTAAAAGACAATACTGGTGGAGAGGTATGAAGAAAGACATTCGTAAATATGTTTACGAATGTGTAACTTGCCTCAAATTAAAATGGAGCACAAGAAACCTATTAGAGAATTGCAGCCACTTCCTATTCTCGGGTGGAAATGGGAACACATGATGCCATCTGGGTGGTGGTGGATAGGCTAACAAAATCTGCACACTTCATATCATTTCATGCAATGCATTCTCAGAAAGTCTTTATAGAGTTGTATCTGTACACATCATGAGACGTCATGGAGGGCCATTGTCCATTACATCCGATCATGACAGTCACTTTAATGCAAGGCATTGGAGAAGTTTCCAAGAAGCCATGGGAATAGAATTGAATTTCAGCACAACTTTCTATCCTCAAACTGACGGGCAATCTGAAAGAGTTATTCTGATTCTGAAGGATATGCTCTGTGCTTGTATTCTAGACTTTGGGGGGAACTTGAAGAAATATCTTCACCTTGTTGAGTTACTTACAACAACAACTATCAAAGAGGAACTTTAAGAACTTTTCAACATCAAGGAAAGGATTTGGGGTAAGAGTTCTAAAAATCTTCTCTTGAATCTTAGATTTTTCCTTTCGAAAAACTTATTTTCAGTTTGAATTGAATTTTGACAGATTTTGGTTGAAATCATGATGGAAATTGGGGATCTTGCTTCTTTGGATTTGATTTAGTAATTGAAACCTGGATTTGGTAGTTTTCCTTAAAATATCTCATAGTTAAACTCTAATTTGTAGGTTTTGGCTATGTTTTCTTCAAATCGGCCATGTCGGCTGATCTGTTTATCTCCCACCAGTCTTATCTAATTCAAATTGTGATGGTTTTCATCAATGACATTTTGATTTACTTAAAGACCTAGGAAGACCACGAGCAACATTTAAGGATCGTTTTCCAAATTCTTCGCGAGCATCAACTTTACGTGAAGAAAGAGAAGTGTGACTTCTGGTTAATGAAAGTCAAGTTTCTAGGTCATGTCATATCTAGAAAAGGAATCTTGGTGGATCCTTCAAAGATTGAAATGGTGCTGCAATGGGAACAATGGGTGAATGTAGCTAAAATCTAAAGTTTCCTAGGACTTATGGGGTATTATAGGTGATTTGTAAAGAACTTCTTGAGCATTACTGCTCCAATGACTTGATTAACCAAGAAGGAAGTTAGATTTGAATGGGATGTTAATTGTGAGCACGCTTTTTAAGAAATAAAGACAAGAATGATGAGCGCACCAATTCTAACTATACCAAATATTGAGGAACTGTACGAGGTATATTTTGACGCGTCAAGAGGAGGACTTGGGTGTGTTCTGATGCAAGGAGGATGTCTTGTAGCTTATCCATCTCACCAACTAAAGCCTCACGAGCAGAGTTATCCACCTCACGATTTGGAGTTAGCTGTTGTGATTTTTCCTCTCAAAATATGGAGATGTTATCTCTATAGAGCAAAATTCTAGATCTTCTCTAATCATAAAAGTCTAAACTATCCATTCACTTAGAAGGACTTAAATCTGATATAGAGAAGATGATGGAGAATTATGACTTCACTCTACAGTATCATCTTGGAAAAGCCAACGTGGTAGCAGATGCTCTTAGCAAAAGGACTTCAAGAATCCTAGCATCTTTCGCTTTGGAGGATTGGAAACGGGCTGAAACTATAGATGATTATGATCTTTAGTATTATGGGGATTGTAACCAAGCTATGGTGTAACTTGATTTCTACACCAACTCTTGTACAACGGATCAAGAAGAACCAATGCCGTGATCCGTGATCTTCAAGGACTTTGGACTCGTGTTCGTAATGGAGAACAACTAGATAATTGGAATAATCGAGAAGATGGAACGCTCTACTTCAAAAACCCCTTGTTGTTCCTCGGTGGGTGAGATAAATAAGGCGCTTCACGAGGCTCATAAATTGAGGTTTGCTATTCACCTTGGGAGTACCAAGATGTATCAGGACCTCAAAAGACAAGATGTTGGTGGAGGGGTATGAAGACGGATGTTTGCCGATACGTGTTAGATTGTATGACTTGTCTTTGACTCAAAGTTGAACATCAAAAACCTACTAGAGAACTACAACCTCTTTTGGTTCCTGGATGGAAGTGAAAACACACTATGATGGATTTTTCCGATTGGATTACCGAGGACTAAACAATAGCATGATATAATCAAGGTCATTGTGGATAGGTAGATGAAGTTTGCACACTTCATTCCATTTAGTGTGATGTATTCTAGGAAAGTTCGAGCAGAGTTGTATCTGAAGCACATTGTCAGACTTCACGAGTTCCATTATTAATCACCTTAGACCATGACACTCATTTCAATGCAAAGTACTAGAGAAGTTTCTAAGAAACCATGGGAACCAAATTGAAGTTTAGCACCGCATTTCATCCTCAAACTGATGGATAGTCCGAAAGAGTTATTTAGATTCTGGAGGATATACTTCGTGCAGCAATCTAGATTTCGATGGAAATCGGAAGAAATACATCCATCTAGCGGAATTTGACTACAACAATAGCTATCATACTAGCATTGGAATGGCACAATTCAAGGCATTGTATCACAGACCTTGTAGATTGCCAATTTGTTGGCTCGAACCAGAGGATCGACTCACTCTTGGACCAGATGATATCCAAGAAAACAACGAGAAGATGATCGTTATTCAGGAATGATTGCTGACATCTTAGAGTCGTCAGAAAAGCTATACTGACAAGAGGCATAGACCCTTAGAGTTCCAAGATGGCAATTTTATCTTGTTAAGGGGTTCTCCGTGCAAAGGGGTCACTCGTTTTGGTGTGAAAGGGAATCTTGCGCCAAGGTATATTAAACTGTTTTAGATCGTGCAACAAGTCGGTGTCGTCATTTGCCATCTTGTTTTTCCTTCGGAGTTGTCTCATTTGCACAACGTATTTCATGTTTCCATGCTTTGCAAGTGTCAACCCGACCCAAAAACCATTGTACAATGGTGCGACGTGCCAATCCAATATGGCACGACTTATGAGGAAACACCAGTTCAGATTCTCGATAGGAAGATGAAGAGTTTATGCCATCACGAGATTGCACTAGTGAAGGAGTTGTTGCAAGACCATGACATTGAGGAAAGAACTTGGAAACTAGAGGCGACAATGCAGGAACAATATTGAAATCTATTCATACCCTAAGGTAATTTTCAAGGATGAAATTTCTTAAGAGGGGTAGAGCTATAACGCCCTTAAGAATTAACTATGTTTATTTCTACTAATTGTGATTTATTAGTGTGCCTAATTTGATTTTCCCAATTAATCAAGGAATTTTAAATTATTTTCAATATTTATGATTTCACCCCAAAAGTTTTTGAAAATACACTTAAATTTTAATGTATTTTCCTTTTCCCCTTTTCATTTTTTTCCCTTTTCTTTTCTTTTCTTTTCTTTTATTTTTCCTTTTTCTCTTTTTCATTTCTTGTTTTTTCCATTCCCTCTTTTCTCCCCCGTAGCTCGTCTCTCTCTCTATCTCTCTTTCTTTCTTTTCTTTTTTCTCTCTCTCACCCTTTCTCACATCCTTCTCTCTTTCTCAGAGATCTCTCTCTCTGTCCCTCATTCTCATTCTCTATCTCTCTCTCCCTCGCTCAAAGCTTCTCTCTCTCTAAGCAGATTTTGAACCAGATTCGAACCAAAAATGAGGATTTCTAAACAAGTTTTCTACATCAAAGTCTAGATCAAGGTAAAATTCTTTGAAACTATCTTTAAATTTTGGATCTAGCCTTGTGGAACTCGTTTTTAGTCGGGTTTGGTGATATTTGGTTTAGATTTACTTTTGAATGGATTTTAAATGGGTTTTGATGAAACCTTGATGAAATTTAGGGGTTTTTTATTCTTTGTGTAATGACCGGGAAAATTTTAAGTCACATTCGGACAGTCCGGTATTTGATCGTAATTCTTCCCGAAACAAAAAGTAGTAGAAATATTGATGTAATCAGAAAAGTGTTATGTAGAAACTTTATATACATGGTAAAATCACCCGAAAAGAGTATAGTTATAATACGAACATTTTTACTGAGAGAAAATTCATTTATATCGAGTTGTGAATAGTGAAATATCGGTTAAAAGTGAGAAATTTTAACGGGTTTATTTTAGTTATGAAAAAGCAAATATTTGGTAAATGACCAAATGACCAGTTAGAAAAAGAGTAAAAATATTAGAAGGAAAATGAAAAAAGTTCACGAAACAATTTTTACCGAGTCGATTAAAGCGAGAAATCAAAAAATGAGTCCGCGAGGGTACACGCTTTGGGCAATTATGTATCGTTTCAAATGAAAATTTCGGAAAAAGAAATTCACTATTGAGATACCCAAGAGAAATGGGTTGAATATGAGAAATTTGACCCAGGGTGCTCGGCCGTCCGAAAAAGCGAAGATAGAACCCGTCACAAGGTGTGAAATTATCGGTCTGGAAGAGACTCGTTTTGAAAAACGAAAAGTTTGGTCTCGACAAGAAAAATGTGGGGGAACATGGAACCACTTAAATTAAGTGTTAAACTTAATTAGAATTAGTAGAATTAAATTATGAGAATTAAAGTTATTTCTCTAATTTAATTTTAGAAAGTAATGTGAGATATTTTTAGAAAAATTAATATAATATACATATTACACTTAAAATGGCCTACGGATGAGATTAGAAGCCAAAATTGCTTCTTTTTTCTAAGTGTGGCCGAGAGATAGAAAAGAAAGAGAAAAGAGAGAAAATCAAGGGAAAATCAAGGAATCACCCAGAATTTTACCGAAATTTCTTCCGTTCATCCGGTAGAAACATAACCCGAGGCATTCTAGCGGAGAATCTCAACTTTTCAAGGTAAGATTTCAGATTTTTCATGAGAAACTATATGCTTTTTCGTTTTTATGAATAGTAACTCATCTCGAAAAAAATCCGTAAAACTAAAAAATGAAACCGAGGTTTTGTCGGGGACTATGATAGGAGTTTAACGTGCAAGTATGGAAACGATTGAACAAATTTTTTTTGGATTAACACTAAAAAATCCGGAATGCCCTAGAAATGGAGAAAAAGTGTTGTTGTTCATTTTATGTTGAAAATTGTGTTCAGGAATGTGAATCTAGACTACAGGTACTGAAATCAGAAGTAAAACGAGTTATTGAAAACTCGGGAAACTAGAAAAAACAAGGCAAAACTCTGCCGAAATTTCTAAAAACGTAGTTAGTAAGCATCGAATTGAGAATTCGATTCTAGAAATGAGTAATGCTTTTAAAGCTCAGATTTGAATAGATTAAGATTTAGAAACCGAGATACACGAATAGGTGTAATTTGCCTCTTGAGCTAGAATTCGGCCTAAAGGGGTTAAGTTCGAAAATGAGTTGAAATTGGATTTAGAAATCCAAGTATGAGAAATTTTGATGCTAGGAATAGGTGGTTAATACCTATTTCCATGAAACAGGTTTTGGCACGAGAGCCGAAGCAACGAGAAAGAACTTCCAGCAAGCGGGAATCCTAGCAGATTAACGGTAAGTATAGACATATATGTTTATGCGGACTCCAATAAGCTATAGTTAGACTTAGAACTATTAATTTACTTATGTTCCTAAGTCTATGTGATTACATGTGATTATACATGTTTGGAGGGCTTAATGCTCTAGATTTCAGAAGGGCGACATATGGTTACCCTTATGCATAGTAAATACTGACGGGTTGTCGGCCTCCACGAGGGAGGAAATCTCACAGTGTAGAGATTCTGACTAGACCAAACAGTGAGAAATGACAAGTAAAGTAAAAGACTGACGGGTCGTCAGCCTCCGCAAGGGAGGAAAATCTCAAAGAGTAGAGATTCCGACTAGACCAGATAGTAACAGAGGCCTAAGCCCATAGGTTAATGTAATATGTATGTACTACTACAGATTAATAGGCCCGGGAGTGGTCTCTACTACGCTCGCTTAGAAAATAATTTTCCGCTGCAGATTAATGTAATATAGAACACTAATATGTATGTTCAGTTCTAAGAAGAAGATATTACAACTATTGTCTTAGTAAAGAACAATGGGCTGTAATAAGTTAAGACAAGTTTTAGAACTAGTTTGATATCCGAATCTTTAAAGTAATAGCAAGGCATGTTATTAGTGTAACAACATAACATGTTAAGAACCCGAGGTTAAAGTAAAGAAAAAAAAAATTTACCCGCATATGAACGTAAACTAAAAAAGACACTAGTCTAACAACAAATAATGGATTAGACTATAACTTAGCCCATTAGTAGTAGTATAAGGAATGACGACGCACTGCGAGGCCTCGGGTCACCACAGTTGGTATCGAGGCGCGTTCCTACTCCCGCCATGACAAGTCTTGCACCTATGCTTCTGCTTGGTCAAGTAAATTAGTTTATGAACTAAAACCGAGAATTGCTTATTTCTTTTTGCAAGATAGAATAGGTACTAACGGATCGATCATATCCATCATCCCGGTTAGCGCCCACAAAGACAAGAGAATACGTTGTGGGGGACGGGTAAGGACGCTTAGCATCACGGTTCTCGATAAATGTAAAGGTTGGTACCCACTCACGCTAGATATAGCCATCCACAAGTGGATCGAGGAGTTAAGGGCTCTAGAGCCCGTGGTGGCTGAGGTGCACACCAAGCAAGGAGAGTCATTTTGATTATAGGTCGAGCACAGCCTAGGTTCTACACCGTAATCCACCTTCCTTTGATGGGCTTTCACATCCCACCGCACTAGGGATTGGCCGCACCGTGTCGAAGTATGTGATGCGAGCCTATGACATAGCTCGAGAGGAGTGGATTGTACTCCCATCAAGTTTGTTAGAGGGCAATGCCCTAATCTTTTGGCAAGCTTTGGATGAGGACGAAATAGCAGAGATGCAATGGGAAGAGTTTTGCCACATGTTAAAGCATCAGTTTCTTCCCCAAGTCATGCCATCAAAGTCGGCACCATAGCAGAGTGAAGAGACACAAAGCTAGGTGAGTATAGCTGTGACCTACACCCAAGCTCGAGAGTTTATCATACAAGCTGAGAGGGCTAGTCTGAGATCGGATGAGGCCGTTGTAGCCTATATAGCGAGAGTTTTGATAGAGGTACTAGCTCCGAATCGAATTTTTAATGTAAGTGAGGAGGAGCAAGGTTTATCCTATGGAGAGGTCCGATGGAAGAGTACCAAAGTTTCCGGCTAGTTCTCGCGATCGGATCGAGACCCTCACACAATTTATCGCCTTGGCGAAGATTGTGAGTGCCAAATCGCCAGAGGAGAGGACACGGTCAAAAGGCGCTAGGGCGAGACTTCTTGTTTTCCAATACCCGTATTAGATGATGAGGATTAAGTTAGGTTATGTAAATAGTATTGAGAAACTTAAACTAACGATGTTTTATGTATGATGTGATATGTATGGAATGGGACATACATAATAGATTTGAATGAAAGGCGTAAAAAACCTTCACTTTTGTGATGATTTGTATATGATGTGATATGCATGATATGGGGCATGCATAATAGGAGAACATTTAGAATGTATGTTTTGCTAGTTGATATGAGAATGAATGATAGTTAAAGTATTGCAAGTCAAGGAACTTTAGAAGCAGTTCTTTTTGCACATAGACAAATGATGTTGCTCTTTTGATTAATATAGACACAACAACATGGTTCGTACACGTCAAAAGAGAACATAAGCAGAACAGAATCCTCTAGCACCAGACCTAGCTGAAGAAGTAGTCGGTCTGAAAGGGCAAATAGTAGCCCAGGCTAAGGAAAGCAAACAGTTTGGAGAATTACTTACGCAGTTGATACAGGGTCAGCAAGTTGGAGGAACACCCCCTCCCCAAGCGGTTCCAGCACAAGCCGCCCAACCTGAGCAAACCGCAGAGAGGATTGAACCCCAAGAGCCGATGAGGGTGAGATAGGGCATTAGAAATGGTCCCAAGGGAACCATTGTATGTAAGGTTTAAGAGAATGGCACCTCCAGAGTTTGATGGATCAACATATCCACTCGAGGCTGAGGAATGGTTAGCATCCATTCAGACAATGTTTGAGTTTATGGAACTCACCGATAGGGAGAAGATTCAGTGCGCCGCTTTTGTGTTAAAGAAAGATGCCCACTATTGGAGGGAATCAGTGTGCGCCAGAAGGAATGTGAGATAGATGTTGTGGGATGAATTCCTATGGGAATTTAACCGTAAGTATTACATCTTAGAAGCCCTGAAGACTCAACAGAATGAGTTCAACAATTTTAAGCAGGGCGATCAGACAGTTGTAGAAGCATGCCGACGATTTGATCAGTTGGCACGACTATGTCCTCATTTAGTTCCAACAGAGGAAGAGAAGGTTAGAAGGATGGTTAATATTGTAATGACCGGGAAAATTTTAAGTCAAATTCGGACAGTCCGGTATTTGACCGTAATTCTTTCCGGAACAGAAAGTAGTTGAAATATTGATGTAATCAAGAAAGTGTTATGTAGAAACTTTATATACGGGGTAAAATCACCCGAAAAGTGTAAAGTTATAATACGAATATTTTTACAGAGAAAATTTGTAAATATCGATTGAATAGTGAAATTTAAGTTAAAAGTTAGAAATTTTAATGGTATATTTTAGTTATGAAAAACTAAAATATTGGGTAAATGACCAAATGATCAGTTAGAAAAGAGTAGAAATATTAGAAGTAAGGAAAATGGCAAAAGTTCCCGAATGTAATTTTCCCAGTCGATTAAAGCAGAAACCGCAATAAAATGAGTACCGCAAGGGTATGCATTTTGGGCAATTCGGATCGTTTAAAAAGAAAATTTCGTAAAAGGAATTTGACTATTGAGATACCCAAGAGAAATGGGTTGAATACGAGAAATTTAACCTGTGGGTGCTCGGCAATCCGTAAAAGCAAAGATAGAACCCGATACTGGGTGAAATTATCGATACCAGAAAGAGACACATTTTGAAAAACAGAAAGTTTGGTCTCAATAAGAAAAATGTGGGGAAGACAGAACCACTTAAATTATGTGTTAAACATAATTAGGATTAGTAGAATTAAATTATGGGAATTAAAGTTATTTCTCTAATTTAATTTTAGAAAGTAATGTGAGATATTTTAGAAATGTTAATATAATATACATATTACACTTAAAATGGCATACGGATGAGATTAGAAGCCAAAATTGCTTCTTTTTTTAGAAGTGTGGCCGAGAGAGATAGAGAAAAAAAGAAAAAGAGAGAAAAATCAAGGGAAAATAAAGGAATCACCCGTTTTACACCAAATCTCTTCCGCTCAAATCCGGAGAAACATAACCCGAGGCATTCTAGCGGAGAATCTCAAATTTTCAAGGTAAGATTTTGGATTTTTCATGAAAAACTGCATGCTTTTTGTTTTATGAATAGTAACTCATCTCGGAAAAAATCAGAAAACCGAAAAAACGAAACCGAGATTTTGCCGGGGACTACGATAGGAGTTTAATGTGCAAGTATTGAAAGGATTGAACAATTTTTTTGGATTTGCACTAAAACTCGTAAAATCCCTAGAAATGGAGGAAATGTGTTTTTGTTCAATTTATGTTGGAATCTATGTTCGTGAATGTTAATGTTGACTCTGTGCACCGAAATCGAAAATAGAACGAGTTATTGAAGACTCAGAAACAAGAAAAAACAAGACGAAACTCTGCTTAAAAGTTCTAAAAAAACTAGTTAATAAGCATCGAATTAAGAATTCGATTCTAGAATGAGTAATGCTTTTAAAGCTCAGAATTTAGTAGATTAAGATTCAGAAACCGAGATACACGAATAGGTGTAATTTGCCTCTTGAGCTAGAATTCAGCCTAGAGGGGTTAAGTTCAAAAATGCGTTGAAATTGGATTTAGGAATCCAAGTATGAGAAATTTTGATACTTGAAATAGGTGGTTAATACCTATTTCCATGAAACAGGTTTTGGCACGAGAGTCGAAGCAACGAGAAAGAACTTCCAGCAAGCGGGAATCCTAGCGGATTAACGGTAAGTATAGACATATATGTTTGTCTGGACTCGAGTAAGCTATAGTTAGACTTAGAGCTATGAATTTACTTATGTTCCTAAGTCTGTGCGATTACATGCGATTATACGTGTTTGGAGGGCTTAGTGCTCTAGATTGAAAAAAAAAAGGGCGACATATGGTTACCCTTATGCACGCTTAATATTGATTTTCGTTGGCCTTCGAAGGGAGGAAAATCTCACAGAGTAGAGAGATCTGACTAGACCGTATAAAGAAGAAATGACCAAAGAAAGTAAAAAAGATTGATGGATTGCTCGGCCTTCCCAAGGAAGGAAATCTCAGAGTAGAGATTCCAACTAGACCAACCAAGAAGAAATGACCACTAAAGTAAAAGACCTGATGTGTCGTCGGCCTCTGCAAGGGAAGAAAAATATCAAGAGTAGAGATTCACTAGACCAGACAAGAAGGCGGCCCAGGCCCACGTAAAGTAAAAATGAAAGATAGAAAGTAGTTTAAAAGCATGTTTCACACGAGCATATTTGCATCATAACTCTTAATGTAATTTCTATTAGTTTATGATGTTTCCATGTTTATATTTGCCGAGCATTAGCTCATCGTTTACTCGTGTGTAGGTAACAAAGATAAGCAGCCATCATATAGTGTTTGCTTGATGGACATGTGGAGGCAAGGGTGGCGGAAATGTCATGGGTGCACGGAGTGGTCTTCACTATACCGCTTAGAAAACAATTTTCTGCTATGATTAATGTAATATAGAATACTAGTATGTATGTTCGGTTCTAAGAAGAAGATATTACAACCAATTTCTAAGTAAAGAACAACGGACTGTAATAAGTTAAGACAAGTTTTCGAACTAATATGATATTTGAATCCTCAAAGGAATAGCAAGATGGGTTATTAGTGTAACAACATAACTGTTGGGAATGGTGTCCTAGAAGCATGAGATGTAATAGGATATTTATTATTTATTTAATAAAAGAGTTTATTCATTATTTTATGTGCATATATTTATGAATATTTTATGAATATCAATGAAAATTCCATGATTATTTATATAACCTTAAACATTGTATATAAGTGTCATATACGAGAGGATAATATTTAAGGATAATAATCAAAAAGCAATGTTCATAATGAATTTAATTAAAGTTCGGAATCTTTAATTAAAACATTATTAATACATGTCATTCCCCTTTAGAATGGAACGGTGTTATCCGCACTGTTAATATGGTGAGATATTGAATGAGTGTATTTCGCATAATGAGATTGTGTGGAACAAGGACACAGACACAATATGAATTTCTAATAATTTTCGTTAAGCATAGAAATTCTAATTGAGTCTATCGATGGTCATATATAGAATGATCTTAATCCCGAGTTCTTAACATACTCCTATTTATGGATTTGTGTCTTTTGATTTACTCGGTGCACGATTAGAGACCCTAATCCTATTCCTTGTATTTTGGAGACATGATGAAGTAGGTAGTCGAATGTTATTATACAAGATGGAATCCATTCCTTCTTGAGAAAGAAGTAGATAAATAATTCTCTTGAGGGTTGATTCGGTACTTGGACCAAAAGGAGCTCCGATTCATGAATGTGTTTTATGAATCAATTGCTCATTAAAGAATCAATGGTCATAATGACCGAAAATATTAAGTCAAAATCGGACAATCCGGTATTTGACCGTAATTATTCCCGCAATGTAAAGTAGTAGAAATATTGATGTAATCAGAAAGTGTTATGTAGAAACTTTATATACGGGGTAAAATCACCCGAAATGTGTAAAGTTATAATACTAATATTTTTACGGAGAAAATTCAGAAATATCTTGCGAATAATAGTGAAATATCTAAAAAGTTAGAAATTTTAATGGTATATTTTAGTTATGAAAACTCAAATATTTGGTAAATGACCAAATGACCAGCTTGAAAAAGAGTACAAATATTAGAAGTAAGGAAAATGACAAAAGTTCCTGAAATGAAATTTTCCCGAGTCCGGCTTAAAGCGGAATCAAGGAAAAAAACGAGTACCACCGCGAGGGTACACGCTTTGAGCAATTCTCGATCGCTTAAAAATGAGAATTTCAGAAAAAGAAATTGACTATTGAGATACCTAAGAGAAGTGGGTTGAATATGAGAAATTTGACCCAGGGTGCTGCTCAGCAATCCAGAAAAGCAAGATAGAACCCGTACTGGTGTGAAATTATTCCAGACCGAAAGAGACTCGCTTTTGAAAACGGAAAGTTTGGTCTCAATAAGAAAAATGTGGGGAACACGGAACCACTTAAATTAAGTGTCAAACTTAATTAGAATTAGTAAAATTAAATTATAGGAATTAAAGTGATTTCTTTAATTTAATTTTAGAAAGTAATATTAGATATTATTAAAAATAATATTATAATATTCATTATTACATATAAGTGGCCTACGGAAGCACATTAGAACACAAAGTGTTCTATTTTCTAAAGAGTGGCCGACCAAGAAGAAAGAGAGAGAGAAAAGAGAGAAAATCAAGGGAAAATCAAGGAATCACCCGCTTTCACCAAAATTTCTTCCGCTCAAATCCGGTAGAAACATAACCCGAGGCATTCTAGCGGAGAATCTCAACTTTTCAAGGTAAGATTTCGGATTTTTCATGAGAAACTGCATGCTTTTTCATTTTTGTGAATAGTAACTCATCTCGGGAAAAATCCGTAAAATCAAAAAAAACGAAACCGAGGTTTTGTCGGGAACTACGATAGGAGTTTAATGTGCAAGTATTGAAAGGATTGAACAATTTTTTTTTGGATTTACACTAAAAATCCGAAATTCCTAGAAATGGAGGAAATGTATTTTTGTTCAATTTACGAAGCAATTTGTGTTCGTGAATGTGAATCGACTATAGGTACCGAAATCGAAGTAAAACGAAAGTTATTGAAAAAACTCGAAACTAGAAAAATTAAGGCGAAACTCACGAAATTTCCTAAAATCTAGTTAGTAAGTTAATGAGTTAGTAATCCAATTCTAGAGAATGGATAACAGTTTTAAAGCTCGGAAATGAATAGATTAAGATTCGAAACCGAGATACACGAATAGGTGTAATTTGCCTCTTGAGCTAGAATTCGCCCTAGAGGGGTTAAGTTCGAAAATGAGTTGAAATTGGATTTAGGAATCCAAGTATGAGGAATTGTGATTGAATAGGGAATTGATACCTATTTCCATGAAACAGTTTTTGCACGAGAGCCAAGCAACAAGAAAGAACTTCAAAAAGCGGGTATCCTAGCGGATTACCGTAAGTATAGACATATATGTTTGTCTCGACTCGAGTAAAAAGCAGCTAGACTTAGAACTATTAATTTACTTATGTTCCTAAGTCTATGTGATTACATGTGATTATACATGTTTGGAGGGCTTAATGCTCTAGATTTCGGAAGGGCGACATATGGTTACCCTTATGCATAGTTAAAGATCGACGGGTCGTCGGCCTCGCAAGGGAGGAAAATCTCACAGAGTAGAGATTCCGACTTGACCAGACAAGAAGTAATGAGCCAAGAAGTAAAAGACCGACGGGTCGCCGGCCTCGCATAAGGGAGGGAAATCTCACAGAGTAGAGATTCCGACTAGACCAAACCAGAAAGTAAGAACAGAAAGATAGAAAGTAGTTTAAAGCATGTTTCACACGAGCATATTTGCATCATAACTCTTAATGTAATTTCTATTAGTTTATGATGTATGCATGTTTATACTTGCCGAGCGTTAGCTCATCGGTTTACTCGTGTGTGTAACAAAGGTAAGCAGCCAGTCATATAGTGGTTTGCTTGATGGACATGCGGAGGCAAGGATGGCGGAAATGTCATGGGTACACGGGAGTGGTCTTTACTACGCCCGCTTAGAAATTAAATTCACCGCAAAGTAATGTAATATAGAATACTAGTATGTATGTTCAGTTCTAAGAAGAAGATATTACAACCATTGTCTTAGTAAAGAACAACGGATCGTAATAAATTAAGACAAGTTTTCGGAAACTAGTTTGATATCCGAATCTTTAAAGTAATAGCAAGATATGTTATTAGTGTAACAACATAACATGTTAAGAACCCGATGGTTAAAGTAAAGAAAAAAAAAAAATTTACCCGCACATGAATGTAAATTAAAGAGACAATAGTCTAACAACGAATAATGGATCGACTATAGCTTAGCCCATTAGTAGTAGTATAAGGAACGGGCGATCACGCCAGGGGGGCGCGGGCCGCCACTTGGTAATGTCAGGCGGCGTTCCTCCTCGCCATGACATGTCCCGCACCTATGCTTCGGTCGGTCCGTAAATTAGTTTATGAACTAAAACTAAGAATTTCTTATTTCTTTTTTTCAAGACAGAGGTGGTACTAATGGATCGATCATTTCCATCATCCCGGTTAGTCGCCGACACCACAAGAGAATACGTTGTGGGGACGGGTAAGAATGTTTCTAATGTCACGGTTCCGACAAAATGAGAGGTCGGCACCCACTGCTAGATATAGCCATCCACCAGTGGATCGGGAGTTAAGGGCTCTAGAGCCCATGGCGCCCAGGCCGCACACCGAGCAAGTAGAGTTGTTTTGACTACGTGTCGAGCCGCATCCAGGTTCTACACCGTAATCCGCCTTCCTTCGATGGGGGCCACATCCCACTCAGAATTAGGGATTGGCCGCACCGTGTCGAGTATGTGATGCGAGCCCCGTGATATTGCTCGAGAGGAGTGGATTGTACTTAGCAAGTCTATTAGAGGGCAATGTCCTAATCTTTTGGCAAGCTTTGGATGAGGACGAAATAGCGTAGATGCAATGGGAAGACTTTTTGCAACATGTTAAAGCATCCGCTTTTTCCCAGGTCATGCCATCCGAGTCAAGACCACAGCAGAGTGGGAGAGACACAGAGCCAGGTGAGTGTAGTCGTGACCTACACCCAAGCTCGAGAGTTTATCATACAAGCCGAGAGGGCTAGCATGAGATCGATGAGGCCGCTGTAGCCTATATAGCGAGAGTTTTGACAGAGGTACTAGCCCGGAATCGAACTTTTAATCTAAGTGAGGATGAGCGTGTGTCGATCCTATGGAGAGGTCCGACGAAGAGTACCAGTGTCGCTAGTTCCGCGATCGGACCGGACCCTCACACAATTTATTGTTGAGGCGAAGCATTGTGAGCGCCAGTCCGTTAGAGGAGAGGACACGGCCAGCGGCGGTTAGGGGGCGAGACTTACTGCTTTCCATTACCTCTCGACAACAAATGAGACCCGAGATAGAGGCAAAGGATTTGTTTCTATGGCCGCTCGGGCAAAGATGGACCTACGTTGGGACCGGGCTGGTGAGGAAGCTAGTGGTAACCCTCACGATCCCGAGGAGGATTCGGAGGAAGACCCCGAGGAGGATCCGGAGGAGGATCCTGAGGATTAAGTTAGGACTTAGCGTCTTATTTATTTAAATATGATGCAAGGTTATGTAAATAGTATTGAGAAACTTAGACTAATGATGTTTTATGTATGATGTGATATGTATGGAATGGGACATACATAATAGATTTGAATGAAAGGCTTGAAAACCTTTAATTTTGTGATGATTTGTATATGATGTGATATGCATGATATGGGGCATGCATAATAGGAGAACATATAGAATGTATGTTTTGCTAGTTGATATGAGAATGAATGATAGTTTAAAGTATTGCAAGTCAAGGAACTTTTGAAGCAGTTCTTTTTGCACTTAGACAAACGATGTTGCTCTTTAAGTGATATAGACACAAAGAACATGGTTCGTACACGCCAAAAGAGAACACAAGGAAATGAATCCTTCCAAAGACTGCACCTAGCTAAAGAAGTAGCAGGTCCGGGAGGGGCAAATAGCAGCCCAGGTTGAGGAAAGGCATGGGCAGCATGAGAATTGCTTACCCAGCTTGATACAGGTCAGCAGGTTGGAGGAGCACCCCTCCGCAAAGCGGTCCAAAGACAAGCCGCCCAACCCGAGCAACCCACGAGGGGTTGAACCCCAAGAGCTAGTAAAGGGGTGATATGGGTATCGAAAATGGTCCCAAGGGAACCATTGTATGTGAGGTTTAAGAGAATGGCACCTCCAGAGTTCGATGGATCAACAGATCCACTCGAGGCCGAGGAATGGTTAGCATCCATTCGCATGCTGTTTGAGTTTATGGAACTCACCGACAGGGAGAAGATTCGGCACCGCTTTTGTATTAAAGAAAGATGCCCGCTATTGGTGGGAATCAGCAGTGCCAGAAGGAATGTGAGATGAGATGTTGTGGGATGAATTCCTATCGGAATTTATCCGTAAGTATTACAACTTAGAAGCCCTAAAGACTCAATATAATGAGTTCAACAATTATAAGGTGGCACCAGACAATTGTAGAAGCATGCCGACGTTAGATCACTTAGACGATTTATGTCCCCGCTGGTTCCAACAGAGGAAGAGAAGGTTAAGAGGATGCTTAATATGCTCCGTGGGATATATAGCCGTTGTGGAAAGTGGGGAGTATCCACCAACCACGGTGAGCCGATCTAGTGAATCGGGCAATACGTGTGGAGCATAACATTGCAAAATCTAGAGAGGATAGGGCAAGCCTTTAAGACAAAGACTACCATCAGGTGATGTGTTGTTGTCTAGTCACCGTTACGTCACGTGCCAAAGAGAGATAGCAGGAAGAGAACTAGGTGCGGACCTAGTTGTTCGAACTTAGTAGATTATGATGTGATCCTAGGAATGGATTTTCTAGGAAAGTATAATGCTACAATAGACCATAGAAAGAAAAGGGTAGTTTTTCACCCGGTAAGGAGAACAGTGTTTGAGTACATGGGTTCCACATCGTGACACCCATACGCTTTATTAGTTCCCAGAAGCCGATTTATTGATGTCTAGCGGATGCAATCGGATATTTGGCGATGTGGGTGGATAGGAACCAAGAGGGGACACATCAACCGTAAGACGCGTTCCCATAGTCAAGGAGTTCCTAGACGCTTTTCCGGAGGAACTACCCGGACTTCCTCCAAATTAGGAAATAGCTTTTGAGATAGAGCTTCTCCCGGCACCGCACCAATATCCAAAGCACCGCATGTGATGGCTCATTAGGAATCAAAAGAGTTGCGGGTTCAACTCAAAGAGATGTTAGACAAAGGTTTCATCGCACCGAAGATCTCGCCATGGGAGCTCCTCGTCCTCTTTGTCAAAAAGAAGGATGGCACGCTTAAATGTGCATAGATTATAGAGAGCTCAACAAAGTCACCATCAAGAACAAGTACCAATTGCCACGAATCGATGACTTGTTCGACCAGTTGAAGGAGCTACCACGTTTTCAAGATAGACCTTCGATTGGGGTATCATCAGCTTAAGATTAGAAAAGAAGACATTTCGAATCAAGATTCGTAACTCGGTATGGACACTACGAATTCTTAGTGATGCTGTTTGGACTTACAAATGCCCCATAATCATTTATGGACCTTATGAACAGAGTCTTCGTAGAGTATTTAGATAAGTTTGTTATTGTTTTCATCGATGACATCCTTATATACTCACGAGATCCATAGGAGAGCACAGAACATTTGAGGATTGCACTAGACACGTTGAAGAAACATCACCTATATGCGAAGTTTTCTAAGTGCGAGTTCGTTAGATAAAGTCCACTTCCTGGACATGTAGTATCCAAGGAAGGAATCACCGTGGATCCAAAGAAAGGTTGAAGCGGTTGAGAAGTGGCAAGTTCCAAAGAGTGTTACGGAAATTGATGTTTCCTAGGATTGGCGGGTGGTCTTAGAAAGGTTTGTGGAGGATTTGCTCGTCTTGCACCTCCTCTCACCGCCTTAACCAAAAAAGATAGAAGGTATGAATGGACAGATAGATGTGAACAGAGTTTCGGAGAGATCAAAAGAAGATTAATTAGTGCTCCAAAGACTCACGATCCCGTAAGAGGGAGAAAATTTGACATCTACAAAGATGCCTCAAAGACAGGACTAGGGGTTGAATATGAAAAATTTGACCCAGGGTGCTTGGCATCCCGAAAAAGCGTTATAGAACCCGTATTAGGGTGTGAAATTATCGGTCTTGGGAAAGAGACTCGTTTGAAAAACGGAAAGTTTGGTCTCAATAAGAAAAATGTGGGGAACATGGAACCACTTAAATTAAGTGTTAAACTTAATTAGAATTAGTAAATTAAATTATAGGAATTAAAGTTATTTCTTTAATTTAATTTTAGGAAGAAATAAGAGATATTTTTAGAAATATTAATATAATATTCATTAATACACTTAAAGAGGCCTACGGAAGGAAATTAGAACATTATGTTCTATTTTCCTAAGGGTGGCCGAGAGACTAGAGAAAAGAGAGAGAAAAGAGAGAAAATCAAGGGAAAATCAAGGAATCATCCATTTTTGCCGAAATTTCTTCCGTTCAATCCGGTGGAAATATAACCCGAGGCATTCTAGCGGAGAATCTCAACTTTTCAAGGTAAGATTTCGGATTTTTCATGAGAAATTGCTTGCTTTTTCGTTTTTGTGAATAGTAACTCATCTCGAAAAATCAGAAAACGAAAAAACGAAACCGAGGTTTTGTGTCGGGGACTACGATAGGAGTTTAATGTGCAAGTATTGAAAGGATTGAACAATTTTTTTTTGGATTTACACTAAAAAATCCAAAATCCCTAGAAATGGAGGAAATGTATTTTTGTTCAATTTATGTAGCAATTTGTGTTCGGGAATGTGAATCGACTACAGTGCACCGAAATCGGAAGTAAAACGAGTTATTTAAAACTCGGGAAACTAGAAAAATTAAGGCGAAAACTTTGCAAAATTTCCTAAAATCTAGTTAGTAAGCAATGAGTTAGTAATTTGATTCTAGAGAATGGATAATAGTTTTAAAGCTCGGAAATGAATAGATTAAGATTCAAAACCGAGATACACAAATATGTTTAAATTACCTCTTGAGCTAGAATTTGGCCTTAAGGGAAAAGTCCATAAATGAGTTTGAAATTAGATTTAAGAATCTAAGAATGAGGAATTTTGATTGGAATAGGGAATTGATACCTATTTCCATTAAAATGTGTTTTTGCACAAGAGCCAAAGCAATGAGAAAGAACTTCCAAAGAAGTGGAATCCTAGCGGATTAACGGTAAGTATAGACATATATGTTTGTCCGGACTCGAGTAAGCTATAGTTAGACTTAGAACTATTAATTTATTTATGTTCCTAAGTCTATATGATTACATGTGATTATACATGTTTGGAGGGCTTAATGCTCTAGATTGAAAAAGGGCGACATATGGTTACCCTTATGCATAGTTACAAAGATCGACGGGTCGTCGGCCTCCTCAAGGGAGGAAAATCTCAAAGAGTAGAGATTCCGACTAGACCGCATAAAGAAGAAATGACCAATAAAAGTAAAAGACCGACGGGTCATCGGCCTCCGCAAGGGAGGAAAATCTTAAAGAGTAGAGATTTCGACAAGACCAGCCCAAGAAAGGTAAGAACATAATGATAGAAAGTAGTTTAAAGCATGTTTCACACGAGTATATTTGCATCATAACTCTTAATGTAATTTCTATTAGTTTATGATGTATGCATGTTTATACTTGCTGAGCGTTAGCTCATCAGTTTACTCGTGTGCAGGTAACAAAGGTAAGCAGCCAGTCATATAGTGGTTTGCTTGATGGACATGCGGAGGCAAGGGTGGCGGAAATGTCATGGGTGCACGGGAGTGGTCTTTACTACGCTCACTTAGAAATTAAATTCCGCTGCAAATAAATGTAATATAGAATGATAGTATGTATGTTTAGTTCTAAGGAGAAGATATTACAACTATTGTCTTAGTAAAGAACAACGGATTGTAATAAGTTAAGACAAGTTTCGGGAACTAGTATGATACCGAATCTTTAAAGTAATGACAAGATGTGCTATTAGGGTATCAACATCACATGTTAAGAACCCGATGGCCAAAGTAAAGAAAAAAAAATTTACTCGCACATGAACGTAAATTAAAGAGACAATAGTCTAACAATGAATAATGGATTAGACTATAGCTTAGCCCATTAGTAGAGTAGTATAAGGAACGGCGACCGCGCCGCGAGGGCGCGGGACGCCACAGTTGACTCGGCGCCGGTGATGGGCTCAGCGGCGGCCGTTGACCCCCGGGAAGCTGGATCCTTAGAGACGACATCTCTGACGACGAGAAGAAGATACCGTCAGCGCAAGAAAAAATGAATCATAAATTCCACAAGGCGTCGAAACAAGTAGTTACCTTCGTTGCTTAAGTGGAAGTATTCACGACGGCGTCGAGGTCCTGAGAGGGTCGGGAGAGATCAAGGATTGCCGGACTTACGAAGGTTCTCTTTCGTCGTGTGTCGATATGACGGACCTCAAGACGGAAAGGAAAAAGCTTCACGATCCTCCAAGTTGTTACCCGAGAACTTCGGCCGGTCGTGGTTAGTTGCACAATAAAAGGCTCATCAATCAATAAAAAAAAGGGGGAGAGAAGAAGGTTAATTTATATAAAAATAGGGCCGAGGGGCTTACTCATATCTCCAAACGCCACCTGCGCCAACCTTCGATGGGCCCGGCGGTTGTTGGGATGAAAGTTGAAAGGCCCTCGAATCATAAAGAACATGGGCTTCCACCCATGTGACGACGAGGGAATACCCAAGATGAGCTTCCCAAACCTTGGTTGTGTTGGTTGCCAAATCGAATTCGGATGCGGAAGCGCAGCGGAAAGGCGGATCGTGTATAACAAAAATTTTCATAAAACCTTTGAGATACTCTATAGATTATATTAATTTATGCACGAATAAATTAATCTCATTAATTCATTTATTAAGAACTCAATTCGGAAAAATACCTGGAGGCCGACTCGGTTGATAACTTGAGTTTTTTGACCTCGAACAATCCTTGCTCCAAAGCTTTGTGTTTAGAAAACCAATGTCTTCCACGTCAATTCCTAGAATCCACGAAGACGTGTGTGTGGGCACACATGAGACAAAAACGGGTTACAATAAACACTGAATTTCCACAAACACCAACGCATGCACGATGTGGAATTTTTGGAGAAAAAAAATTTTCCTTCCTCTCTACTTGAGAATTTCGCCACTAATCCTATTAGGGCTGAAAAATTTCTTCAAAATTACTATAGAGAAATTTCGCCACCTCTAAAATTAGGGCAAAAAGTATTCCGAAAATTGTCTCAAAAATTAGTATTTAGAGAGTAGAAGTCAAACTTAAAAGGAATCCAATCTCTATCTCTAAGATAAAGCTTGTTAATTATCTCCTATTTGAATTTAGAACAAAAAATCCCTTCCCCTTATCCTTAAGGTGGCCGGCCACACTAGTAGGGTTTATCCCTATGTGTGGCGCCTATTATAGATAAGGAAGGAAGATATTTTATCCTTTATCCAGTAGTCCAATTTTAATTCTGATTCAAATTCGAATTTACGTCAAACTTAAATTAATTTGAATTCTAAATTGAACAACTTATCAAATAAGTTTAAATGGATAAATCTAGATGTGTTCAAATTCAAATTTAAATAATCACATTATTTAAATAATAATTAATTCTCAATTAATTATTTCCGAGTGTTTAATTTTAGAATTCCATAATTCTAAAATTCCCATTTTGTCCTTTGTGTCTGGTAGAATTACTAGGACGATGCGGGGACTAATGGACCTATCATCCCGAGCTCCAATAGAATTAATAATCAATTAAATACTTTAATTAATTAATTAATTCTATTAATTCCAATATTGCTCCACTATAAACTTGGAATTGCACTCTCGAAATTATAGATATAAATTACTTCTAAACTGTGAAGTGTCCATTTGATATAGTCATTGCATATAGATCAATCCTCCATAAATAATTCATAATTAGAGCCAGGTAGAATTCGTTAACCTCTCTAATTATATCTTTATCCTTGAGTACCATTGATTCTCTAATGGACAGTGATTCATAAAACACATTCATGAATCGGAGCTCCTACTGGTCCAAGTACCGAATCAACCCTCAAGAGAATTATTTATTTACTTCTTTCTCAAGAAGGAATGGATTCCATCTTGTATAATAACATTCTCAGCTACCTACTTCATCATGTCTCCAAAATACAAGGAATAGGATTCAGGGTCTCAGAATCCGCACCGAGTAAAATCAAAAGACACAAATCCATAAATAGGAGTCTCGTTAAGAACTCGGGATTAAGATCATTCTATATATGACCATCGATAGACTCAATTAGAATTTCTATATTTAACGGAAATTATTAGAAATTCATATTGTGTCTGTGTCCTTGTTCCACATAATCTCATTATGCGAAATACACTCATTCAATATCTCACCATATTAATAAAGTGGATAACACCGCTCCATTCTAAATGGGAATGACATGTATTAATAATGTTTTAATTAAAGATTCCAAACTTTAATTAAATTCATTATGAACATTGCTTTTTGATTATTATCCTTAAACATTATCCTCTTGCATATAACAGTTATATACAATGTTTAAGGTTACATAAATAATCATGAAATTTTCATTGATATTCATAAAATATTCATAAATATATGCACATAAAATAATGAATAAACTCTTTTATTAAATAAATAATAAATGTCCTATTACATCTCATGCTTCTAGGACACCATTCCCAACAATCTCCCACTTGTCCTAAAGCAGGTAGGATATGTCTCAAATCCTGAAACTTTCTAGGTGTCTATGACTCATCTATGCTCGGAACAATTTCCGGATCAATTAAGAATTTTCTAGAGTCGTTGCTTTCTTTTGTCAGCTTCACAAGCCGCTACACATTAACTCTTAATGATAAAATTAGCAATCACACTTTGCCAACAACCTTTCTTGTCATGACTCCTTCACCTAGTGTGAACACAGACTTCGATGTTGACTTTCAAAATCCAGGTATGACTCAGTCTATGTATCCAGTTAAAGACAACTCTTTCACTTACTAAACTATCTTATAGTTTCTTTATTTTCCTTATATACTTAAGGATACACTACATGACCACTCAATGATCAAATCTTGAGTTCAACTGACAACGACTAACTACTCCCACTGACTATCATATATTTGGGCTTGTAAAGAATAAGAACAACTTCTTTTCTTTCATTTGAAACATCTTAGTTTTGATCAAATCCATAAGACTTAATAGCCTCATCAAACCCGATATTCCATGATCTAGAAGTTTGCTTCAATCCATAAATGGATCTCTACAGTTTGCAGACTTTACGCTCTAGGCCTTTCTATGTAACCCTCCGGGTCGATCGAATAGATGGTTCCTCAAGATAGCCATTCGTAAAAGCTGTCTTGACATCCATCCGCCATATCTCATATTCAAAATATGTTGCTATGGCTAAGAGTATTTGGATGGACTTAAGCATGGCCTCCGTGAGAGAGAGTTTCATAGTCAACTCCCCTTTATGGGTGTAACCCTTAACCACTAGCCTTGCTTTATAAGTCTCTACTTTTCCATCCACTTATCTTATTTTCTTGAAGATCTACTTGCATCCAATGCGCTTTACCCTTCGGTAGATCTACAAGTTGCCGATCGAAAGAATACATGGACTCTAGTTCGATTTTCATAGATGCTTGCCACGTTTCCTTATCAAATCATCCATCGTAGCTTTAAAAGTCAACGGATCCTCCTTACCATCATCAGCAGTAACGATATGTGTTTCCTCAGTATACCGGTCAGGTAACTTGCTTACCCTCCCACTACAACGAGGTGCCACTAGAGTTTGATTAGGAATTTTGATCATTCTTAGCGTTCCAACAACTCTTGTCGGTTGTGGTCCAATTTTATTGGAAAGCAACTTTTCCAGAACTTTGCTTCTAGGCTTGAAAACTATCATATAGTCATGCTCTAGAAACGTGGCATTTGTCATACTATTACCTTTGATTCTTATGACTATATAAAAGAATCATTCTCTTGTCCCATTGCATATCCCACAAACATGCATATTTTCGATCTTGGTTCCAACTTCCCACCTATTGTTTCATCACATGAGCGGACACCCCATTTGCAAATATGCTTCAAAACTAGCTTTCGACCATTTCACAACTCTAGGGGTGTCTTTGGTATAGACTTAGATGGTACTAGATTCAAAATATACATGGTGGTTCTTAAGGCATAATCCCGGACGAAAGCGAAGTGAAGAATAACTCAACATTGATCTTATCATGTCGAGCAAAGTCCAATTTCTCATTTTGGCTACACCATTCTCATGGGTGTACCGGTGTAGTCAATTGGGATACCACACCTTCTTCAATCAAGAAATCCTGAAACTCTTAGTCCGGTATTCATCCCCTCAATCTAATTGAAGTGTCTTGATTGTTTTACCTATTTTTTCAACTCCTGCTTTCGAATTCTCTAAACTTTCTAAAAGTTTCGATTTCCATTGCATTAGGTAAACATAACCATATCTTGAATAATCATCAATGAAAATGATGAAATATTCATAACCTCCTTTGTCTTGGACGTTTAACGGTCCACATACATCTGAATGTATTAGTCAAGAGGTTATGTGGCTCTTTCTCCTTTTTCGTCATGGAAGGCCCGTGGTCATTTTGCCTCCCGCACAAGATTCATAGGCTGGACGCCACTAACTTTTAGTTCGTAAAGGACCATCCTTTACCGCCTTTTAAATCGTGTTTAGGCTAATATGACCAAGTCTAAGATGCCACATATATGTGTTATTTATCATGAGAGATCCTTTGCTCCTTATTCTTAAGTTTGGCAACTTTTGAACTTTTTAATATTTTGCAAAGAGCCGGGCATCGGTTTAAACAAAGATAAACCATTTTCCAAATATCCGAACATATATCGGAACCATTCCGAAAGATGTGGACTAGATTTTTATTTAAAAACAATTGTTCAAATAATTTGGAATTATAAATCAAATTTACTTTTATGCTTGGGGAAATAAACATTGTTCACAACAAGGTATTTCCAAAATTGAAGTCTAACTTCTCCCACTTTTTTTTGCCAATATCCTCACGGTATTCCCACTTTCATCGCGTAGTCCCCGATGGCAAGTTCTTTGTAAGAACTAATATTTTGCAAAGAAAACCAAAACATGATTAGTTGCTCCCGAATCAACTATCCAGGATGAGGAATCACCCTCTACTAAAGATGTTTCTAATTAGTAAATCTTATTTACTTTGATTCGCTTTTCTTTGTTTAGGTGGAAACAATTTCCATTTAAGCACTAAAACTTAATAAAGAAAACAAACATGATTAGTTATTCCTGAATCAACTATTTAGGATAAGGAATCATCCTTTTTACTAAACATGTTTTAAGAACTAGCAAATCATATTTGCTTGAGTTCCTTTCTTTATTTCGGTGAAACAATTTCTTTGTAAGAACTAAGACTTAATAAAGAAACCAAACATGAGTAGCAACTCCCAAATCTACTATCCAGGAATAAGGAATTACCCTTTTTACTAAACATGTTTTTAGAACTAGCAAATCATATTTGCTTGAGTTCCTTTCTTTATTTCGGTGGAAACGACCTTCCTTTTGTCTTTTACTTAGGCCCTTACATTATTTAGCCAACCCTTTTGTTTTATGGATTTTCAAATACGGTATCTGATGACTGCATTATCTCATAAGCTGTCTCCATGCCTTCATACTTCTTGTGAATTACCACGCACAATCTTAGCTAACAGTTAGCTACTGTGTTTTCGTTAAGGACAGGAGGACAATCCTCCATTTGGGGCAAACTTATATTCATCACATGAATGTAAGTTGTTTATGTCACTTTACCACTTCGCATAGTTTATCTCTAGTCGTTGTTTCAGGTTTTGTATAGTGAGATTATAGGATTTGACACATTGTTGGAAATAAGCGAAATATTCATCTAATCAATTTATGTGCATGAATATCAAAACATGTGAATTTAGGCACAATTAAATATGATGCATGATGCACATGAAAAATACATAAATCATGTTTTAATTTTAGGTGCCAACGATAATCCAATTTACCACAAATAAAGTGTACCTTTGGGTAGTCAAATTATTTACAAATTGAACCGAGACCCTCTCTCGCTTAATAAATATAGTCAAAATATCTCATATTTTCATATTTATTAACTACTGTTATTTTAGTCAAAATATAACCAACAAACTTTGATTATATCTTTATGAGTGTAAACCACCGTTTCGCATCCCATAGACTTAACTCCGGATTGCTACCTTTGGGTAGTTAATTCAAAATACATCCCTGAATCCTATCTCTAGGAAGCCAACCTTGTTATTTATCCGGCAAGAACACTCTCCTTTAGGAGGGCGATTCAATGTCGCCGCAAAGCCCCTCTCCGGATCTCACGGTGTTGCGCTAATGGTGGAGACTAGTGGGTCGTATTGTCATACAACCCTCTCCCACTCAATATTTTGCAAATATGTATTTTGTTTGAAAAACATCTCATGATTTTCAAATCGAAAAATAAACAATTTATTTTTCGGAAATGTGAAATTCTAAAATTTAACTCTTAAATTTAATTTCACATATAACATTATTTTGCAAATCAATTTTGCAACTTAAATCAATTTAATCAAATTAAATCGATTTTCAGCGCATGGTTCTTATTTTATTTCATTTTTCTAAAACACTTTTATAATAAATAAAATAAACAATAACGAATGCGCATGTATGCATGGCATGTTATAAAAACATATGAGTAGGCACACTATATCTATATGGCATGTTATATGCATGGACATATAAAATATAATTATCAACATAAAATATAAATATATGCAATCGGCTATTGAGATGGATTTGACCGGGTCCCATGGAAAATATAAATTACAACCAAAAATCGAATAAATAAATAATTACAATAATTATTTTCTTCCGTTATATCAACGGGTCTTCGATTCTTGAACTCTTTGGCCCTTTGGCTTGATTCTTTTGTCTTTGGGTCGGATTTCACCTTCTTCGTCCAGAACTCTCCGGGTCTGTCAACGGGCATTACGAGGGGTTTCAAAAACCTTGGGCCCGCTTAGCCCATTGACCGACTGGGCCGCCAAATTATGCGCCTGTACGCGGGCGCGGGATGGCCGCGTCGCATACGCGCCACATGACTATCTGCAGGCCGGCCACGCCGCCGTAGAATGGGGGCGCGCTGGATATCCATCCGCTGGCTACACGCTACGGCCGCGGCCGCGCTGGTTACGGCCGGCCGCGCGCTTGCCGCGCTGCTGGCCGCTGCGCAGACGCTGGCGCGCTTTGGCTCGCCGGCTGGGGCGGGCCTCCGCCGGGCGCCGGGGCCGCTACCCAGCGCGCTCGCCTTCTTTGCTGTATGATTTTTCCGGGCAATTTCGGGCATCTTCAAAGGCTTTATACTTGATCTTCAAGGCGTCCTTTTGATTCAAAATCAAAACCCTAATTCTACCCAAAACCTAGAATTACAATAATTCTAATCCCGAATTAAATTACAAATAATTTAATTTGAACGAATTTAATGCGATCCATGGAACCATATAATTAACGACCAAATCCATCATCCATACATTCATCATCATGAATCAAATATAAACATCCATAAATGCTAGTGCCTACCCATCACATACATACATAATTAAATATCACATATTTAATATTGATTATCAAATAATCGGAGCATAAATTAATATAGTCTATAGACCGCTCTGATACCAATTGTTGGTTGCCGAATCGAATTCGGATGCGGAAGCGCAGCAGAAAGGCAGACCGTGTATAACAAAAATTTTCATAAAACCTTTGAGATACTCTATAGATTATATTAATTTATGCACGAATAAATTAATCTCATTAATTCATTTATTAAGAACTCAATTCGGAAAAATACCTGGAGGCGGACTCGGTTGATAACTTGAGTTCTTTGACCTCGAACAATCCTTGCTCCAAAGCTTTGTGTTTAGAAAACCAATGTCTTCCACGTCAATTCCTAGAATCCACGAAGACGTGTGTGTGGGCACACATGAGACAAAACGGGTTACAATAAACACTCGAATTTTCACAAACACCAACACATGCACGATGTGGAATTTTTGGAGAAAAAAAAAATTCTCCTTCCTCTCTACTTGAGAATTTCGGCCACTAATCCTATTAGGGCTGAAAAATTTCTTCAAAAATTACTATAGAGAAATTTCGGCCACCTCTAAAATTAGGGCAAAAAAGCATTCCGAAAATTATCTCAAAAATTAGTATTTAGAGAGTAGACGTCAAACTTCTAAATAGAATCAAATCTCTATCTCTAAGATAAAGCTTGTTAATTATCTCCTATTTGAATTTGGAACAAAAATGTAATGACCGGAAAATTTTAAGTCAAATTCGGACAACCGGTATTTGACCGTAATTCTTCCTAATGTAAAGTAGTAGAAATATTGATGTAATTAGGAAAGTGTTATGTAGAAACTTTATATACGGGGTAAAATCACCCGAAAAGTGTAAAGTTATAATACGAATATTTTTACAGAGAAAATTCAGAAATATCGATTTGAATAGTGAAATATCGTTTAAAAGTTAGAAATTTTAACGGTATATTTTAGTTATGAAAACCAAAAATATTTGGTAAATGACCAAATGACCAGTTAGAAAAAGAGTAGAAATATTAGAAGTAAGGAAAATGGCAAAAGTTCCTGAAATGTAATTTTTCCGAGCCGCTTAAAGCGGAAATCAAAAAACGAAAATACCGCGAGGGTACGATTTTGGGCACCGATCGTTTAAAATGAGAATTTCAGAAAAGAAATTGACTATTGAGATACCCAAGAGAAGTGGGTTGAATATGAGAAATTTGACCCAGGGTGCTCGGCATCCGAAAAGCAAGATAGAACCCGCATCGGGTGTGAAATTATCGGTACTGAAAAAGACTCGCTTTTGAAAACGGAAAGTTTGGTCTCAATAAGAAAAATGTGGGAACACGGAACCACTTAAATTAAGTGTGAAACTTAATTAGATTTAGTCAAATTAAATTATAGGAATTAAAGGGATTTCTTTAATTTAATTTAGAAAGAAATAAGAGATATTATTAGAAATAATATTATAATATTCATTATTACACTTTAAGAGGCCTACGGATGACATTAGAAGCCAAAATTGCTTCTTTTTCTAAGTGTAGCCGAGAGATAGAGGAAAGAAAGAGAAAAGAGAGAAAATCAAGGGAAAATCAAGGAATCACCTGTTTTCGCCGAAATTTCTTCCGTTCAGTCCGGTAGAAACATAACCTAAGGCATTCTAGCGGAGAATCCCAACTTTTCAAGGTAAGATTTCAGATTTTTCATGAGAAACTGCTTGCTTTTTCATTTTTGTGAATCGTAACTCATCTCGAAAAAAATCCGTAAAACTGAAAAACGAAACCGAGGTTTTGTCGGGGACTACGATAGGAGTTTAATGTGTAAGTATGGAAACGATTGAACAAATTTTTTTGGATTTGCACTAAAAATCCGAAAATCCCTAGAAATGGAGGAAATGTATTTTTGTTCAATTTATGTAGCAATTTGTTTTCAGGAATGTGAAGCTGTACTACAGGTACCGAAATCGGAAGTAAAACGAGTTATTGAAAACTCGGGAAACGAGAAAAATTAAGGCAAAACTCTGCCGAAATTTCCTAAAATCTAGTTAGTAAGCAATGAGTTAGTAATCCGATTCTAGAGAATGGATAGCAGTTTTAAAGCTCGGAAATGAATAGATTAAGATTCAGAAACCCAGATACACAAATATGTGTAAATTGCCTCTTGAGCTAGAATTCGGCCTAGAGGGGTTAAGTTCGAAAATGAGTTGAAATTGGATTTAGGAATCCAAGTGTGAGAAATTTTGATGCTTGAAATAGGTGGTTAATACCTATTTCCATGGAACAAAGTTTTGCACGAGAGTCAAGCAATAAGAAAGAACTTCCAACGAGCAGAATCCCAAATGGATTACCGATAAGTATAGACATATATGTTTGTCTGGACTCGAGTAAGCTATAGTTAGACTTAGAACTATGAATTTACTTATGTTCCTAAGTCTATGTGATTACATGTGATTATACGTGTTTGGAGGGCTTAGTGCTCTAGATTGAAAAAGGGCAACATATGGTTACCCTTATGCACAGTTAATACTGACGGGTCGTCGGCCTCCGCAAGGGAGGAAAATCTCAAAGAGTAGAGATTCCGACTAAACCAGCCAGTAAGAAACGACCAGTAAAGTAAAAGACTGACGGGTTGTCGGCCTCCGCAAGGGAGGAAAAATCTCAAAGAGTAGAGATTCTGACTAGACCAGACAGTAAGCAGGGGCCAAGGCCCACAGAAGTAAGAACAGAAAGATAGAAAGTAGTTTAAAGCATGTTTCACACGAGCACATTTGCATCATAACTCTTAATGTAATTTCAATTAGTTTATGATGTATGCATGTTTATACTTGCTGAGCGTTATCTCATTAGTTTACTCGTGTGCAGGTAACAAAGGTAAGCAGCCAGTCATATAGTGGTTTGCTTGATGGACATGCAGAGGCAAGGGTGGCGGAAATGTCGTGGGTGCACGGGAGTGGTCTCCACTATGCTCGCTTAGAAAACAATTTTCCACTGCAGATTAATGTAATGTAGAATACTAGTATGTATGTTCAGTTCTAAGAAGAAGATATTACAACCATTGTCTTAGTAAAGAACAACGGACTGTAATAAGTTAAGACAAGTTTTCGGGAACTAGTATGATATCCGAATCCTTAAAGTAATAGCAAGATATGTTATTAGTTTAACAACATAACATGTTAAGCACCCGACGGTTAAAGTAAAGAAAAAAAAAATTTACCCGCACATGAACGTCAATTAAAGAGACAATAGTCTAACAACGAACAATGGATTAGACTATAGCTTAGCCCATTAGTAGAGTAGTATATGAACGGCGATCACAACCGCGCGAGGGCGCGCGGGTCGCCACAGCTTGGTATCGTAGTGGCGCCCTACTCCCCGCCATGATAAGTCCCGCACCTATGCTTCCCTGCAGTCCGGTAAATTAGTTTATGAAGTAAACCGAGAATTGCTTATTTCTTTTGGCAAGACAGAATAGGTACTAATGGATCGACCATATCCATCATCCCGATTAGTGCCCACACCACAAGAGAATACGCTGTGGGACGGGTAAGAATGTTTCTAATGTCACGGTTCCGACAAACAGTAAAGGTCGGTACCCACTCCTCGCTAGATGTAGCCATCCACCAAAGGATCGGGAGTTAAGGGCTCTAGAGCCCGTGGCGGCTGAGGCTGCACACCGAGCAAGTAGAGTCATTTTGACTACATGTCGAGCCGCAGCTAGGTTCTACACCTGTAATCCACCTTCCTTTGATGGACTTTCACATCCCACTAGAATTAGGGATTGGCTGCACCGTGTCGAGTACGTGATACGAGCCTATGACATAGCTCGAGAGGAGTGGATTGTACTCAAGAAATGAGTCCGTTACAAAGGTAATGCCCTAATCTTTTGGCAAGCTTTTGGATGAGGACGAAATAGCGTAGGATGCAATGGGATGAGTTTTGCCACATGTTGAAGCACGCTTCAAGTCATGCCATCGTAGTCGGCACCACACAGCAGAGGAGAGACACAGTCAGGTGAGTGTAGCCGTGACCTACACCCAAGCTCGAGAGTTTATCATACAAGCCGAGAGGGCTAGTATGAGATCGGATGAGGCCGCTAGCCTATATAGCGAGAGTTTTGACAGAGGTACTAGCCCCGAATCGAATTTTTAATCTAAGTGAGGAGGAGTGGTCGATCCTATGGAGAGGTCTGACGGAAGAGTACCAAATGTCGGTTAGTTCCGCTGATCGGATCGCACACACACAATTTATCGCCGAGGCGGCTATCAGAGCCAGCGCCAAATAGGAGAGGACACGGCCAGCGGCGGTTAGGCGAGACTTCCCGTTTTCCAATACTCGTATCAGGAGACATGATGCGGAAGCCACTACTTCTTGACAACGACCAAGACCCGAGATAGAGGCAGTGGACGAGCCGATGGCCGATCGGTGAAGATGGACCTACGTTGGGACCGTTGGTGAGGAAGCTAGTGGTAACCCTCAGTCGGATCCCGAGGAGGATTCAGAGGAAGACCCCGAGGAGAATCCGGAGGAGGATCCTGAGGAACACGTAGATGATGAGGATTAAGTTAGGACTTAGCATCTTATTTATTTAAGTATGATGCAAGGTTATGTAAATAGTATTGAGAAACTTAGACTAATGATATTTTATGTATGATGTGATATGTATGGAATGGGACATACATAATAGATTTGAATGAAAGGCTTAAAAACCTTTAATTTTGTGATGATTTGTATATGATGTGATATGCATGATATGGGGCATGCATAATAGGATAACATATAGAATGTATGTTTTGCTAGTTGATATGAGAATGAATGATAGTTTAAAGTATTGCAAGTCAAGGAACTTTAGAAGCGCTTCTTCTTGCACTTAGACAAACGATGTTGCTCTTTTTAGTGATATAGACACAAAGAACATGGTTCGTATAACGCCAAGAGAGAACACAAGGTAATGTAGAATCCTCCACAGACTGCACCCAGTCAAGAAGTAGCAGTGTCCGAGGGGCAAATAGCAGCCCAGCCGAGGAAAGCAGAGATATTAAGAACCGCTACCTAGTTGATACAGGGTCAAGAAGTTGGAGGAGCACCCCTCCGCAGCGGTTCCAAAGACAAGCCGCCCAACCCGAGCAACCCAAGCAGAGAGGGTTGAACCCCAAGATCCAGTAAGGGGTGAGATGGGGTACCGAGAAATGGTCCCAAGGGAACCATTGTATGTGAGGTTTAAGAGAATGGCACCTGCAGAGTTCGATGGGTCAACAGATCCACTCGAGGTTGAGGAATGGTTAGCATCCATTCAGACAGTGTTTGAGTTTATGGAACTCACTGACAGGGAGAAGATTCACTGCGCCGCTTTTGTATTAAAGAAAGATGCCCGCTATTGGTGGGAATCAGTGTGTGCCAGAAGGAATGTGAGACAGATGTTGTGGGATGAATTCCTATGGGAATTTAACCATAAGTATTACAACTTAGAAGCCCTGAAGACTCAACAGAATGAGTTCAACAATTTTAAGCGGCTGCACCAGATGCAGTAGAAGCATCTTGACGATTTGATCGGGCTGGCACGACTATGTCCTCGCTTGTTTCCAATGTAAGAAGAGAAGGTTAGGAGGATGATTAATATGCTCCGAGGAGATATAGCCACCATTGTGGAAAGTGGGGAGTATCCACCAACCACGGTAGCCGATCTAGTGAATCGGCAATACGTGCGGAGCATAACATTGCCAAATCTAGAGAGGATAAGGCAAGCCTTTAAGACAAAGACTACCATCGTGTGATGTGTTGTTGTCAGTCACCGGTTACGCCACGTACCAAAGAGAGATAGCAGGAAGAGAACTAAGTGCGGACCTAGTTGTTCGAACTTAGTAGATTATGATGTGATCCTAGGAATGGATTTTCTAGGAAAGTATAATGCTACAATAGACCTGTAGAAAGAAAAGGGTAGTTTTTCAGCCAGAAGGAGAACAGGTGTTTGAGTACATGGGTTCCACATCAGGGACACCCAGATGTTTTATTAGTTCCCTAGAAGCCAGACGATTGATGTCTAGCGGATGCACTGGATATTTGACGTATGTGGTGGACAGGAACCAAGAGGGGAAACATCAACCAGAAGACGTTCCCATAATCAAGGAGTTCCTAGACGTTTTTCCAGAGGAACTACCCGGACTTCCTCCAGATCGGGAAATAGCTTGTGAGATAGAGCTTCTCCCCGGCACCGCACCAATATCCAAAGCACCGCATGGGATGGCTCCAACGTGAATCGAAAGAGTTGCGGGTTCAACTCCAAGAAATGTTAGACCAAGGCTTCATCAGACCGAGTTTCTCGCCATAGGGAGCTCCGGTCCTCTTTGTCAAAAAGAAGGACGGCACGCTTCGGATGTGCATAGATTATAGAGAGCTCAACAAAGTCATCATCAAGAACAAGTACCCATTGCCACGAATCGATGACTTGTTCGACCAATTGAAGGAAGCTACCACGTTTTTCGAAGATAGACCTTCGATCGGGGTATCATCAGCTCAAGATTAGAGAAGAAGACATTTCCAGAATGACATTCAGAACTTGGTATGGACACTACGAATTCTTAGTGATGCCGTTTGGACTTACAAATGCCCCAAAGAAATTTTTTATGGACCTTGTGAACAGAGTCTTGAGAGAGTATTTAGATAAGTTTGTTATTGTTTTTATCGATGACATCCTTATATACTCACGAGATCCACAGAGCACGCAGAACATTTAAGGATCGCACTACACACGTTGAAGAAACATCAGCCTATATGCGAAGTTTTCTAAGTGCGAGTTCGGTTAGATAAAGTCCACTTCCTGGACATGTAGTATCCAAGGAAGGAATCACCGTGGATCCAAAGAAAGGTTGAAGCGGTTGAGAAGTGGCCAGTTCAAAAGAGTGTTACGGAAATTTGAAGTTTCCTAGGATTGGCAGGGGTATTACGTAAGGTTTGTGGAGGGATTTGCTCGCCTTGCGCTCCTCTCACCGCCTTAACCAGAAAAAGATAGAAGGTATGAATGGACGATGGATGTGAACAGAGTTTCGAGAGATAAAAAGAAGATTAATTAGTGCTCCAAAGACTCACGATCCCGGAAGAGGGAAAAAATTTGACATCTACAAAGATGCCTCAAAGACAGACTAGGAGCCGTGTTGATGCAAAATGGCAAGGTCATTGCTTATGCATCTCGAACTCAAGGATCACGAGCGTAATTACCCAACGCATGATCTTGAGTTAGCCGCAGTAGTTTTTGCGCTCAAGTTATGGCGGCGTTACCTATATGGGGTTCAACGCCAAATTTATACGGACCACTAGAGCCTAAAGTACTTCTTCACGCAGAAGGAGCTTAATATGAGACAAAGACGATGGCTTGAACTTGTGAAGGACTATGATTGTGAAATCCTTTACCATCCAGGTAAAGCCAATCGAGTAGCAGACGCTTTGAGTAGAAACCTAGCACTACGGACTCCAGTGGAGACCGAATTGTTGCCCAAGCAGCTTCAACAAGAGATTAATCTCCTAGACCTTGAATTAATCTCTAGTAAGTTAGCTTCTCTGAGGCTACAGCCTGTGCTATAGGACGAGATTCGAGAAGCTTAGAAAGGTGATCCAATTATGGATGGATACAGGAAGGAGATAGTAGAGAATGCAAGGTCGAATTTCAGCCTTTCAAAGGACGGAATTCTGTTGTACCAAAGAAGAATTTGTGTACCGGATCAAGAGGGGATCAAGAAGCAGATACTCACAGAAGCGCACAACACGCCATATTCCGCGCACCCAGGTGCCACCAAAATGTATCAAGATTTGAAACAACATTTTTGGTGGAGGCGAATGAAGAATGACATAGTTGACTATGTTAGTTGTCGCTGACATGCCGTAAGGTCAAAGCAGAACATCGAGACCACCGGAAGCTTACAACCACTAGAGATCCCGGAATGGAAGTGGGAACACTTAGCCATGGACTTCGTGGACCGACTTCCGAGAACCAAAGGAGGATACGATGCCATTTGGGTAGTCGTGGATCGGCTAACGAAATCAGCGATTTCATTCCGATCAAGATAACTTACTCCTTAGAAAGGTTAGCCGAAATATACGTGGCTAAGGTAGTAAAGCTACATGTAGTACCGCTTAGTATAGTGTCGGGCAGAGACAAACGATTTACCTCCAATTTTTGGAGAAGTGTTCGTAAGCGATGGGGTCGAATTACGCTTATAGCACAACGCTTCATCCCTGTGACGGATGGGCAGTCCGAGAGGACCATTCAGACCCTAGAAGATATGCTTCGCGCATGCGCAGTGGATTTCAAGGGCGCGTGGAGTGTGAAGTTGCCATTGATCGAATTCTCGTATAATAATAGGTACCAAGCTTCCATCGGCATGACCCCGTATGAAGCACTTTACGGAAGGAAGTGTAGATCCCCAGTTCATTGGTATGACACTTGGGAAAAGCAGCTTCACAAGATGGAATTCGTTCAAGAGGCCATTGAGATAGTGCAAAAGATCCGTAGAAGATTAGAGATGGCTCAGAGCTGGCAGAAGAGCTATGCAGATAAACGACGGAGACCCTTGGAATTTTTTGTAGGGGACTCTGTATTCCTAAAAGTCGCACCAATAAAGGGTGTGATGCGTTTTGGGAAGAAAGGTAAGCTGAGCTCATGTTACATAGGGCCTTTCGAGATCATTGAAAGAATAGGAAAGGTAGCTTACCGACTAGCTCTACCACAAGAGTTGGCCTCAGTGCACAGTATGTTTCATGTAGCAATGCTCCGGAAGTATATCTCGGATCCATCGCACGTGTTACAGGATGTGCCTATCTAGGTTCACGAAGATTTGTCCTATGAGGAACAACCAGTCCAAATTCTAGCCAGAGAAGAAAGGAAACTCAGAAGTCGTAGTATCCCAATGGTTAAAGTGCAATGGAAAAATCACAATGTTGCAGAAGCTACTTGAGAAGTAGAAGAAGAGATCAGACAGAAGTACCCCCAGTTGTTCTGATTTTCGGGACGAAAATTTCTTAGGGAGGGGTGAATGTAATGACCGGGAAAATTTTAAGTCAAATTCGGACAGTTTGGTATTTGACCGTAATTCTTCCCGGAACAAAAAGTAGTAGAAATATTGATGTAATTAGGAAAGTGTTATGTAGAAACTTTATATACGGGGTAAAATCACCCGAAAAGTGTAAAGTTATAATACAAATATTTTTACAGAGAAAAATTCAGAAATATCGGGTTGTGAATAGTGAAATATCGGTTAAAAGTTAGAAATTTTAACAGTATATATTTTAGTTATGAAAAACTGAAATATTTGGTAAATGACCAAATGACCAATTAGAAAAAGAGTAGAAAAATATAGAAGTAAGGAAAATGGAAAAAGTTCCTCAAACAGAATTTTCCCGAGTCGGCTTAAAGCGGAACCGCAAAAAAAAAAAATACCGCGAGGGTACGATTTTGGGCACCGATCGTTTAAAATGAGAATTTCAGAAAAAGAAATTGACTATTGAGATACCCAAGAGAAGTGGGTTGAATATGAGAACTTTGACCCAGGGTGCTCGGCAGTCCGAGCGAGATAGAACCCGTCTTCGGGTGTGAAATTATCGGTACATTTTAAAAAGACTGCTTTTGAAAAACGAAAAGTTTGGTGTCAATAAGAAAAATGTGAGGAACACGGAACCACTTAAATTAAGTGTGAAACTTAATTAGATTTAGTCAAATTAAATTATAGGAATTAAAGGGATTTCTTTAATTTAATTTAGAAAGAAATAAGAGATATTATTAGCAATAATATTATAATATTCATTATTACACTTTAAGAGGCCTACGGATGACATTAGAAGCCAAAATTACTTCTTTTTCTAAGTGTGGCCGAGAGATATAGGAAAGAAAGAGAAAAGAGAGAAAATCAAGGAAAATCAAGGAATCACCCGTTTTACCGAAATTTCTTCCGCTCAAATCCCGGTAGAAACATAACCCGAGGCATTCTAGCGGAGAATCCCAACTTTTCAAGGTAAGATTTCGGATTTTTATGAGAAACTGCTTGCTTTTTCATTTTTGTGAATAGTAACTCATCTCGAAAAAAAATCCAGAAAGCGAAAAAACGAAACCGAGGTTTTGTCGGGGACTACGATAGGAGTTTAATGTGTAAGTATGGAAACGATTGAACAAATTTTTTTTTGATTTGCACTAAAAATCCGAAAATCCCTAGAAATGGAGGAAATGTATTTTTGTTCAATTTATGTAGCAATTTTTGTTCAAGAATGTGAATCGACTACAGGTGTACCGAAATCGAAGTAAAACGAGTTATTGAAAACTCGGAAACGAAAAATTAAGGCTTAAACGCCGCTTAGAAATTTTCTAAAATCTAGTTAGTAAGCAATGAGTTAGTAATCCGATTCTAGAGAATGGATAACAGTTTTAAAGCTCGGAAATGAATAGATTAAGATTCAGAAACCGAGATACACAAATATGTGTAAATTGCCTCTTGAGCTAGAATTCGGCCTAGAGGGGTTAAGTTCGAAAATGAGTTGAAATTGGATTTAGGAATCCAAGTGTGAGAAATTTTGATGCTTGAAATAGGTGGTTAATACCTATTTCCATGGAACAGGTTTTGGCACGAGAGCCGAAGCAACAAGAAAGAACTTCCAACGAGCAGGAATGGATTCCTACTGGTCCAAGTACCGAATCAACCCTCAAGAGAATTATTTATCTACTTCTTTCTCAAGAAGGAATGGATTCCATCTCGTATAATAACATTCCCAGCTACCTACTTCATCATGTCTCCAAAATACAAGGAATAGGAATCAGGGTCTCGGAATCCATACGGAGTAAATCAAGAGACACAAATCCATAAATAGGAGTTTGTTAAGAAATTAGACTCAATTAGAATTAAGATCATTCTATATATGACCATTGGTAGACTCAATTAGAATTTCTATACTTAACGGAAATTATTAGAAATTCATATTGTGTCTGTGTCCTTGTTCCACATAATATCATTATGCGAAATACACTCATTCATTATCTCACCATATTAACAGTGCGGATAACACTGTTCCATTCTAAATGGGAATGACATGTATTAATAATGTTTTAATTAAAGATTCTGAACTTTAATTAAATTCATTCTGAACATTGCTTTTTGATTATTATCCTTAAACATTATCCTCTTGCATATAACACTTATATACAATGTTTAAGGTTACATAAATAATCATGGAATTTTCATTGATATTCATAAAATATTCATAAATATATGCACATAAAATAATGAATAAACTCTTTTATTAAATAAATAATAAATGTCCTATTACATCTCATGCTTCTAGGACACCATTCCCAACAGGTTGTGCCCTCCCGTGGCCGCTCAGGAAGTACCACCCATCGCACTTGGCGACATGACACAACTTATACATAAAACGGAACTCATCCAATGGAGTCCATGTCAAACTTCTGGTTCCACAGATCCAAGCCCCGCTACAATACCAGAAATTCGTGCCAATCGGGTGGAGAAATGCCATAAAATGACAAAGAATTTTGACGAAGGGATGAATCGGAGTGTCATCCCCGCTAGCGGGCTCTTGTATAGACCGAAGGTATCCGATCGCGCATGCTGGTCCTAAAATGCTTATCGTGAAGGAGATACTCAAACCACCTCCGTCGATAAGCCTCTTTCACAGCCCGGATAATGTCCTTATTTTCGACCCCGACGCCACGCCGCTTACCGTGAAGGAAGGTCTATCCGGGTCTCCGCTCATTGCGCCAGGGGGCGCCCACCGCCGCAGCCCACCCCACTAACGCCGCACCCCGTGAAAGGAATCGCCGACCTCCGGTCTACCACCGCTCAACTGCAAATTCGCTTCTAAAATCGTCGATCGGTTCGAAACGCCTTCGACGTCTTCAATATTACTAAGCATAGAGCTGTCACTAGACGCACGAAGGGGTCCTCGAGATCTCCACCACCGGGCGGTCGAGCGGACAACGGAAGAAGAATCCTCTCGACTGGGAGAACTTTGGGCCATTGTTCTGATAATACAAAGGACAAAAAAGCTAAGTTAAAACCCTAACGTCGAGAGGAGTAAACGACGACTGCTCTAAATGACAATTGGATAAAACGCTGACCATTCATGTCAAAATGGAAGCGACGAGTGTTCATGGGAACCACGGGTTCCCCAGAACCCAGAAACCAAGGACAAACGAACAGAAAACTACACGTGCATAAAAACCAGGTTATCCAGTGCGACAGAAAAGTAAGTTTCCTTAAACTAAAACATATGTTTCCATTTTCCATATACGCATATTCCTACACTCCATGTATCTAAAGGAGAAACTCCGCGAGTACACCAAACAAGTAAGAAGAGGTTCCAAAAACTCACCGGAGAAAGAAGTAAAGCCGGTTCTGTGACGAAGTATACCGCGAAGGAAGAGTGGGAAGAATAACTTCGAAAGTTCAGCAAATGGAGTTCCGGCACGGCGCAAGAGTCTCGACAGCAAAACAACGGGAGTTTGAAGTTTTGAAAATGGAAAAAATGGCTCTCGGGTTTTTGAAGGGTATTTATAGAAAGACGTCCTCGACCCCAGCCGTTGGATGAAAACTTCAAAATCCAACGGCAAGGGATTTCTGCCCAGATCTAACGGTCGTGAAATAAGGCGAGAAATCGAAGGGACACAAATCTAACGGTCAAGGATCGACCTCTCGAAAAATAGATATCCATCATTACGCCAAAGCAATCGACGCGACGGTTACGTTCCCGAAGCACCTAGGCACTCATTGTGGACGGAGCCTCGGGGCCGGTGTCCCACACCCAAAGCACGGAAGGACAAACCGAACCTAGAGGTCGAGGCCACCTAGAAAAGGAACCCTCGACCTGGGGGGTAGCTGTTGTGTGGGAAAATGTGATGAAGACGTGGACCAACAAAATCACGACACGTGGCCACATTCGCTCTTCGCCAAACACACAACCCTCGACGCTTCAATCCCTCAACGACAAACAGAGCCTGAAGCCAAAGTCCGGATTAGGGCGACGATCCTATGTGGCGCCGACGGATGCTAATTGCCCGAATAAAGGCGCGCACGATCCTCGACCGCAGAGAAGGTCGCCGAAAGGATGAAAGAGGCTGAGAGGCAAAGACTAGGCGACGGGGAAGCCTTCCATCGAGACGCGGCAGATTGCGTGCAAAAGATAAGAGACCAATGACAAAGATTAATGGCAAGTTTACAAACCGCCCTCCGGGAGACAGGAAAAGCATTACGGGAGACTCACAGAGTCGAATAGAAGACTAACTGCTTGAGTGAATAAGATCGATTAGTGGGCTATGATCGGGCCTAAAAGGAGAAGCACTTGAGTGCATCTACCTATGGAGGAAAACCCCGCGAAGGAAGCCCAAGTATATAAAGGGAAGGACCCCAATGAAGAAAAGGTCCAGAGTTTTTCCGAAAGAAAGAAACAAGAGAGTTTTTGTGTAATCAGAAAGCTCCCCAAAATATATAATACAAACAAGAGATGTAACTCGATTCGATAGAGTGAACCAAAGATAAAATTTCCTTTGTGTTTTTACAATACAGTTCATAAAAACATCAATCCTACCTTAAAACACATTAACCAAGTGGGTAATCCAAAGGGTAACCTAAGGTAACCTGGCTGGTTTATTGTTGACGAAATTCTACCGTCAACAATACCCATGTTTCGCAATGAGGGCATGAACCGTCTCACCGAGTTTTCTATGCAGCAAAAGAAGCCGATGCCTTGGTAAGAAGAATGCACGTGAATTGGTCAGGCATGAACCCGTCTTTTCAACATTCGGACGAAAAATCGATATCGAACGGTTTAGGTCTCTGGTCTTGGAGAGTCGTGATAAGAAGCGGAAAGAGTAATCGACATTACCCAGATGGGATAGTGCCGAGAAAGAAAGGATTTTGGAGGCGAACAAGTTTTGTTTGTGGAGGCCTGAAGTGAGTAGCAAAACATGAATCTGCTTGAGCTCGGACATTGATTTGCATTTTTCAAGGAAATGTATTATTAGAGTTTGAATTGAACTCGTGTCTCTACTTTGGAATGGCGATTTCAACATTCTACGGCTAGTTTTTTGCCTTTCGTTTGGATCTTCGAAAACATAAAGCTGGATTGCCTATTGGAGGGAAAGTACTTGCCCAGCCAGCAAATGCTCTATGAGAACGTGAGGTAGTAGCTGCATGAAGAGTGTGAGAGCCGCATGTTTGATTATTCCATTGACACAGTTTTCTCCTTTTTGTTTCTATTAAGTGAGATTTGATCAAAGAATTTACATCTTTAATATTCGGTGTTCATACTTTTCAGTTGAGAGAATTGCCTTGTTATTTTCACAAAACTCACAATTTCTATTGTTACGTTATTTTTTCTCTAAAAAAATTAAATTTAATTTTTTTATTAGAGTATTTTTTTTATTGTCACATCTCAAAATATGAATTAGTGAGGTAAAGGCTTGTTTAAAAAATAAATAAGATTAAAAAAATAATTAATCATTTAATGATGTTAAAATTAATTTCAAGGATAAAATATATTTAAAAATTTCAAAGAAACTCCACAATTTAAGGAAATTAAGTTTGAGAAAAAGTGAGGTGGGTTTTTCAATACCACAATATAACCAATTTCAAACTAGCCTCTAACATCGCATTATGATTCCTCACAGAAAAATCTATATCACAGTCTATGAGTATTTAGGGTTATCAGAACGATCGAAAAAAAATTTCGTGTCTAATCTGACAACGGCATTTGACCATAATTCTTTTCGGAACAAAAAGTAGTAGAAATGTGGATGTAATCAAGAAAATGTTATGTATAAACTTTATGTATGGGGTAAAATTTCCTGAAAAATGTACAGTTATAATACAAATATTTGTACAAAGAAAATTCGTGAATGTCAGTTATGAATAGTAAAATATAAGTTAAAAGTTAGAAATTTTAATGAGTATATTTTAGTTATGAAAAACTGAAATATTTGATTTATGACCAAATGACCAGTTAGAAAAAGAGTGGAAATATTAGAAGTAAGGAAAATAGCAAAAGTTCTTGAAATATGATTTTTTCGAGTCAGTTAAAACGGGAAACTGCTAAAAAAAGAGTACCGCAAGGGTACGCGTTTTGGGCAATTTTGAATCAATTAAAAGATAATTTCAGAAAAAGAAATTAACTATTGAGATACCCAAGAGAATTGGGTTGGACATGAGAAGTTTGACCCAGGGTACTCGACGGTCCAAAAAAACAGTATAGAACCTGTAGTGGTTGTGAAGTTATCCGTACTGGAAAGAGACTCGTTTCGAGAAACAAAAAGTTTAGTCTTGACAAGAAAAATGTGGGGAACATAGAACCACTTAAATTAAGTGTTAAACTTAAGTGGAATTAGTAAAATTAAATTATGAGAATTAAAGTGATTTTCCAAGTAACATTAGATATTATTAAAAATAATATTATAATATTCATTATGTCTAAAAAGAGGCCCACGGAAGACCATTAGAAACCAAAGTGTTTCTTTGCCTAAGTGTGGCCGACCAAGAAGAAAGAGAGAGAAAAGAGAGAAAATCAAGGGAAAATCAAGAAATCAATCGTTTTCGAAATTCTTTCCGCTCGGTTGGTAGAAACATAACTTGAGGCATTCTAGCGGAGAATCTCAACTTCTCAAGGTAAGAATTGGATTTTTCATGAGAAATTTCATGTTTTCATTTTTGGATGAATAGTAACTCATCTCGAAAAAATCCGTAAAACCGAAAAAATGAAACCGAGGTTTTGTTTGGGACTGTGATAGGAGTCTAACGTGTAAATATTGAAACGATTGAACAAAATTTTTGGATTTGCACTAAAAATTTGAAAAACCCTAGAAATGGAGAACATGTGTTTTTGTTCAATTTATGTTGGAATCAGATTCAAGAATGTGAATGTTGACTCCAGTGCACCGAAATCGAAATAGAACAAGTGATTGAAAACTCGAAACGAGAAAAATAAGGCGAAACACTCAAAAAATTTCTAAAATTTAGTTAGTAAGAAATGAGTTAGTAATCTGATTTTAGAGAATGAATTACGGTGTTAAGGCTCGGGAATGAATAGATTGAGGTTCAGAAACCGAACACAACGAGAATTCACAGTTTTGGACCGAAACTGAAAATTAGGCCCATGACTGAGTAATTTGTACGGTTCTAGTGCAAATCCTTGAGATAGGAAATGGTTTGAGGTTGAATACCAAACACAAGGATTGTAGACATTTCCGAAGTAAATTTTAAAATAATTATTGATCTTAGATTCTGAATCTAACGATCGAAAAATTTATGCAATAGGGCCGATTAACGGTTGAAGTCGAAAAGCATCAAGGGAGACAAAGGATGCGTTGTTAGCGAAACTGTTGGGAATAGTATCCTAGAAGCATGAGCTGTAAAAGGATATTTATTATTTATTTAATAAAAGAGTTTATTCATCATTTTATGTGCATATATTTATGAATATTTTATGAATATCAAATAAAATTCCTCGATTATTTATGTAACCTTAAACATGGTATATAAGTGTTGTATATAAGAGGATAAAGTTTAAGGATAATAATCAAAAGTAATTGTTCATAATGAATTTAATTAAAGTTCGGAATCTTTAATTAAAACATTATTAATACATGTCATTCCCATTTAGAATGGAACGGTGTTATCCGTGACTTTATTAATATGGCGAGATATTGAATGAGTGTATTTCGCATAATAATGAGATTATGTGGAACATGGACGCATGAACACAATATGAATTTCTAATAATTTCCGTTAAGCATAGAAATTCTAATTGAGTTTACCGATGGTCATATATAGGATGATCTTAATCCCGAGTTCTTAACAAACTCCTATTTATGGATTTATGTCTTTTGATTTACTCGGCACGGATTCCGAGACCCTGAATCCTATTCCTTGTATTTTGGAGACATAATGAAATAGGTAGTCGAATGTTATTATACGAGATGGAATCCATTCCTTCTTGAGAGAGAAGCAGATAAATAATTCTCTTGAGTGTTGATTCGGTACTTGGATTAGTAAGAGCGCCTCGGTTCATGAATGTGTTTTATGAATCACTATCCATTAGAGAATCAATGGTACTCAAGGATAAAGATCTAATTAGAGAGGTTAACGGATTCTACCTGACTCTAATTATGAATTATTTATGGAGGATTGATCTATATGTAATGACTATATCAAATGGACACTTCGCAGTTTAGAAGTAATTAATGTCTATAATTTCGAGAGTTCAATTCTAAGTTTATAGTGGAGTAACTATTGGAATTAAAAGAATTAAATAATTAATTAAAGTGTTTAATTAATTATTAATTTTATTGGAGCTCGGGATTATAGGTCCATTAGTCCCCGTGTAGTCCTTATAATTCTACCAGACACAAAGGGCAAAATGGAAATTTTAGAATTACGGAATTCTAAAATTAAATACTCGAAAAATAATTAATTGAGAATAAATTATTACTTAAATAATTTGATTATTTAAATTTGAATTTGAACACATCTAGATTTATTCATTTAAACTTATTTGATAAGTTGTTTAATTTATAATTCAAATTAATTTAAGTTTGACTTAAATTCGAATTTGAATCTGAATTAAAATTAGACTGATGGATAAAGGATAAAATCTCTTCCTTCCCTATCTGTGATAGGCGCCACACATAGGGATAAAAGCCTAGAGTGTGACCGGCCACCTTGTGGATAAGGGGAAGGGATTTTTTGTTCCAAATTCAAAATTGGAGATAAGGATTTGATTCTATTTTGAAGTTTGACTTCTACTCTTTAAATATGAGAAAGATAGAAAATTGTGGACACAATTTTTGAAACATTATGCAGCCCTAAAAATCAGTGGTGGCCGAAATTATCATAGAGGAAAAAGAGAGCAAAATATATTTCTCCAAAAAATTCCACATCGTGCATGCGTTGGTGTTTGTGGAAAATCGAATGTTTAAGAAACCTATTTTGTATCACGTGTGCCCACACACACGTCTACGTTGAATCAAGAAATTGACGTGGAAGACTTTGGTGTTCTAAACACAAAGCTTGGAGCAAGGACTGATCGTGGTCAAAGAATTCATGTTATCATCCGAGTCGGCTTCCAGGTATTTTTTTTCAGATGATCATTGAATCATATAAATTAATGTGATTAATTTATTTGTGCATAAATTAATATAATCTATAGAGTATGTCAAAAGTTTTATGAAAATTTTTGTTATACACGATCCACTGTTCCCTACCACGCTTCCGCCACCGAATTCGATTCGGCGACCAACAATTAATTTGATGCACAATTAATTTGAATTCGATTCGGAAAGCGTCAAGGGAGACAAAGGACGCGTTGGTAGCGAAACTTCTGTAAGTACAATAATTTTTCTATGGCTACTTCACGAACAAGCTTACTTTTCTCTGTTGCACAAAAATTGTGCATATAGTAGAATTTTGAATGTTAGATACAATGTGAATGTTAGATACTATGTTAAGTATGTATCTACAAGACTTATGTAATCGTAGAACTTTAGTTTGTAAAAAGTATGTATCGATGTTAAGTCGAGAACAAACTAAGAGAAATGAAAGGTTAAACTTTAACGAAAAGGATAAACTTAGAGAAATGCCAGGGCGTGAGCCAGCTCAAGGCCCAAATGGCCATGGCGGCCCAAGTTCGGGATTTGATTCCGAACGGGCCCGAAGGTTTCTGAAACCCTCATAAAGGCTGCCAATGGGCCCGGAAAAGTTCCGGATCCCAAGGAAGGTGAAATCTAACCCGGAGACAAAGAATGAAACCGAAGAATAAAGAATTCAAGAATCGAAGATCCGTTGATGTAACGGAAGAATATAATTATTGTAATTATTTATTTATTCGATTCGATTGAATTGTAATTTATTTTTTCATGGGACCCGGTCAAATCCATCTCAATAGTTGATTGCATATATTTATATTTTATGTTGATAATTATATATTATATGTCTATGCATATAACATGCCATATAGATATAATGTGCCTACTCATATGTTTTATAACATGCCATACATACACGCGCATTCGTTATTTTTTATTTTATTTATTATAAAAGTGTTTTAGAAAAATAAAATAAAATGAGAACCATGCGCTGAAAATTGATTTAATAGGATTAAATTGATTTAAGTTGCAAAATTGATTTGCAAAATAATGTTACATGTGAAATTGAATTTAAGAGTTAAATTTTGGAATTTCACATATCCGAAAAATGAATTGTCTATTTTTCGATTTGAAAATCATGAGATGTTTTTCAAACAAAATACATATTTACAAAATAATGAGTGGGAGAGGGTTATATGATAATACGACCCACTGGTCTCCATCTTTAGTTCAACACTGTGAGATTCGAAAGGGGCTTCGCGACGGCACCGATTCCGCACTCCCTATGGAAAGTGTTATTTCGGATCAATAACAAGGTTGACTTCCTAGTGATAGGATTCAAGGATGTATTTCCTGTTTGACCTACCCTACGGCGGCACTCCGGAGTTAAGTCTGTAGAATCTGAAATGATGGGTTACACTCATGGAAATATAATCAAATTGTTGATTATATTTTTGACCAAAAATAATGATAGTTGATAAATATGAAAATATGAGATATTTTGATTATATTTATTAATTGAGAAGGTCTCGGTTCAATTTGTGATATTTTGACCTACCCTACGGCGGCACTATATTTGTGGTAAATTGAATTATCGTTGGCACCCAAAATTAAGACATGATTTATGTATTTTTCATGTGCATCATGCATCATATTTAATTGTGCCAAAATTAACATGCCTTGATATTCATGCACGTAAATTGATTAGATGAATATTCTATTTATTTCCAGCAATATGTCGAATCCCATTATCACACTATTAGTGACTGAAAAATTAGACGATGATAACTATGCTAAGTGGAAAAGTAACATGAACATACTATTGGTCTGCGAAGACTACAAATTTGTCCTAGCGGAGGAATGTCCTCCTGAACCCACAGCAAACGCATCCAAAACCGTTAGGGAGCCTTACGATCGCTAGATTAAGGCCAACAATAGAGCAAAGTGCTTTATGCTGGCAAGTATGAGCGATGTGCTTCGCAAGAAACATGAGGAGATAGAGACTGCTTATGAGATAATGGAGTCTCTAGAAGTCATGTTCGGCGCTCCCTTTGAAAAGGCTCGTTTGGATGCCATAAGGGCTTTAATGAATGACAAGATGAAGAAAGGTTCTTCAGTCAAGGCACATGTTTTGAACATGATTGATCACCTCCACGATGCGGAGCTCAATGGTGCCAGAATTGATGAAGCCACCCAAGTTGGCATCATCTTGGAAAGCCTATCCCTTGACTTTCATGAGTTCGTGAACAACTTTGGTATGAACAAGAAAAAGTGCAATCTCACTGAACTCATGAATGACCTGCAAAACTTCGAATCCACCAACAAAAGAAGGAGGAGAAGCAAATGTTGTAGTTGTAGGAAATTCTGGTAAAAATAAAAGAAAGAACCAGAACCAGGGAAAAGCGAAGAAGGGAAGGAACAAGACACCCAAGAAGGCAAAGGGCCCCATCCAGAAACCCAAAGAAAAGTGTTTCCACTACAATGGCGAAGGGCACTGGAAGAGAAACTGTCACAAGTATCCCGAGGAGCTGAAAAAGAAAAAGGAACAAGGTAAATCAGATTTACTAGTCCTTGAAACATGTTTAGTAGAGGATGTTGGGAATAGTGTCCTGAAAGCATGAGATGTAAAAGGATATTTATTATTTATTTAATAAAATAGTTTATTCATCATTTTATGTGCATATATTTATGAATATTTTATGAATATCAAATAAAATTCCTTGATTATTTATGTAACCTTAAACATGGTATATAAGTGTTGTATACGAGAGGATAATGTTTAAGGATAATAATCAAAAGTAATTGTTCATAATGAATTTAATTAAAGTTCAAAATCTTTAATTAAAACATTATTAATACATGTCATTCCCATTTAGAGTGGAACGGTGTTATCCGTGACCGTTAATATGGCGAGATATTGAATGAGTGTATTTCGCATAAATGAGATTATGTAGAACATGGACGCCTTGAGACACAATATGAATTTCTAATAATTTCTGTTAAGCATAGAAATTCTAATTGAGTCTACCGATGGTCATATATAGGATGATCTTAATCTTGAGTTCTTAACAAACTCCTATTTATGGATTTATGTCTTTTGATTTACTCGCACGGATTCCGAGACCCTGAATCCTATTCCTTGTATTTTGGAGACATAATGAAATAGGTAGTGGGAATGTTATTATACGAGATGGAATCCATTCCTTCTTGAGAGAGAAGCAGATAAATAATTCTCTTGAGTGTTGATTCGGTACTTGGATTAGTAAGAGCGCCTGTTCATGAATGTGTTTTATGAATCACTATCCATTAGAGAATCAATGTTCTACCCCGACTCTAATTATGAATTATTTATGGAGGATCGATCTATATGCAATGACTATATCAAATGGACACTTCACGCTTTAGAAGTAATTAATGTCTATAATTCCGAGAGTGCAATTCCAAGTTTATAGTGGAGTAACTATTGAATTAATAGAATTAATTAATTAATTAAAGTGTTTAATTAATTATTAATTTTATTGGAGCTCGAATTATAGGTCCATTAGTCCCCGCGTCGTCCTTGTAATTCTACCGCATACACAAAGGGGCAAAATGGGAATTTTAGAATTACGAATTCTAAAATTAAATACTCAAGAATAATTAATTGAGAATTAATTATTATTTAAATAATGAGATTATTTAAATTTGAATTTGAACATATCTAGATTTATCCATGTAAACTTATTTAATAAGTTGTTTAATTTAGAATTCAAATTAATTTAAGTTTGACTTAAATTCAATTTGAATCAATTAAAATTGACCATTGGATAATGGATAAAATATCTTCCTTCCCTATCTTATTTAGGTGCCACACACAAAGGGATAAATCCCTAGGGTGGCCGGCCATTAAGAGGATAAGGGGAAGGAATTTTTTGTTCCAAATTCAAAATTGGAGATAAGGATTTGATCCTATTTTGAAGTTTGACTTCTACTCTTTAAATATGAGATAGATAGAAAATTGTAACAACAATTTTTTAACATATTTTCAGCCCTAAAGAAGGTGTGGCCAAAATTCTCATATTGGGAAAAGAGTGAAAAATATTTTTTCTCCAAAAATTCCACATCGTGCATGCGTTGGTGTTTGTGAAAATTCGAGTGTTTAAGAAACTGTTTTGTCTCACGTGTGCCCACACACACGTCTACGTAGAATCAAGGAATTGACGTGGAAGACTTTGGTGTTCTAAACACAAAGCTTGAAGCTAGGACTGTTCGTGGTCAAAGAAATTCAAGATATCATCCGAGTCGGCTACAAGGTATTTTTTCGGTTGATCCTTGAATCTTATAAATTAATGAGATTAATTTATTGGTGCATAAATTAATATAATCTATAGAGTATCTCAAAAGTTTTATGAAAATTTTTGTTATACACGATTCGCTATTTCGCTGCTTTTCTGCTGCCGAATTCGATTCGGCTACCAACAGAGGGTGATACCTCAGCGTGGATAATTGACTCAGGAGTGACTAATCATGTTTGTTTTTCTTGGCAGAGTCTTAGTTCTTACACCAAGCTAGCCGATGGGGACTACACGATGAAAGTGGGCAATGACACAAGAGTGTCGGCAAAAGCAAAGGGGGAGAAGTTAGACTTGATTTTGGGAAAATAAATTTTAGTTTTGAACAATGTTTATTTTATTCCGTACATTCGTATAAATTTGATTTACATTGCTAAGTTATTTGAACAATTATTTAAAGTTTATTTGTATAATAAATTTATTCATATTTCTCAAAATGGTTTAAATATTTGTTCTGGACGTCTGGATGATGGTTTATATTGTATAAAACCAATACCTATCTCACTGCTTAATACTGAAATGTTCAGAGTTGCCGAACCTAAGAATAAAAAGCAAAAGATTTCTCACGAAAATAACACATATCTGTGGCACCTTAGATTTGATCATATTATCCTAAATAGGGTTGAAAGACCGGTAAAGGATGGTCCTTTTGCGTGAGCTAATAGTTGGTGAGCTTTCGGTCTGTGAATCTTGTTTGGAAGGTAAAATGACCAAGAGGCCTTTTACAGCAAAAGGAGTAAGAGCGATAGAACCCCTTCAGCTGATACATTCAGATGTATGTGGACCGTTAAACGTCCAAGCTAGAGGAGGTTACGAATATTACGTCACCTTTATTGACGACTATTCGAGATATGGTTATGTTTACCTGATACAACAGAAATCCAAAACTTTTGGAAAGTTTAGAGAATTCTAAGCAGAAGTTGAAAAACAATTAGGTAAACCAATCAAGACACTTGATCGATTGAAGGGGAAATACCGGACCAAGAGTTCCAGGATTTCTTGATTGAAGAAGGTGTGGTATCCTAATTGACAGCACCTAGTACACCACATCAGAATGGTGTAGCAGAAAGGAGAAATTGGACCTTGCTCGACATGATAAGATCAATGTTGAGTTATTCTTCACTGCCTACTTCTTTTTGGGATTATGCCCTAAAAACTGCTATGTATATTCTTAACCTAGTTCCATCTAAATATGTACCCAAGACACCCCTAGAGTTGTGGAATGATCAAAAACCTAGTTTAAGACACATTCGCATATGGGGGAGTCCAGCACACGTGCTGAGGCAAAAGACCGGGAAGTTGGAACCAAGGTCAGAAGTATGCATCTTTGTGGGATACCCATAAGGGACAAGAGGAGGACTATTTTATAGTCAAGCAGATCAAAAGGTGTTTGTATCGACAAATGCCACATTTCTGGAGCATGACTATATGATAAATTTTAAGCCCAGAAGTAAGATAGTATTAGACGAGTTACTTTCTGATGAGATCGGACCACAACCGACAAAAGTTGTTGGACCACTCAGAGAAAAGATCACAGTTCCTGATCAGACTCCTACGGCACCTCATCATAGTGGGAGGATAAGCATGTTACCCGATCGTTATACCGGGGAAGCCCAAATCGTTACTACTGATGACGGTAACGAAGATCCATCGACCTTTAGGGATGCGATGGATGATTCTAATAAGGAAGAATGGCAAGCAACTATGAAACTCGAGATGGAGTCTATACACTCTAACTCAGTCTGGCAACTTGCAGATCTACTCGAAGAGGTAAAACCCATTGGATGCAAGTGGATCTTCAGGAGAAAGAGAGGGGCGGATGGAAAAGTAGAGACTTATAAAGCAAGGCTAGTGGCTAAGGGTTATACCCAGAAGGAGGGAGTTGACTATGAGGAAACTCTCTCACCGGTAGCTATGCTTAAGTCCATTCAAATACTCCTAGCCATTGCAGCATATTTTGACTATGAGATATGGCAGATGGATGTCAAGACAACTTTTTTGAATGGTATCTTGATGAAACCATCTATATTGATAAGCCAGAGGGTTACATAGAGGAAGGCCAATAGCAGAAAGTCTGCAAACTTCAAAGGTCCATTTATGGACTGAAGCAGGCTTCTAGGTCGTGGAACGTCAGGTTTGATGAGGCTGTAAAGTCTTATGGATTTGATCAAAGCATTGATGAACCATGCGTCTATAAGTACAAGAAAGAAGAGAAAGTGGTCATCTTAATTCTTTAGGTCGATGACATCCTAATCATTGGGAATGATGTGGGAATGATGTGGGAATGATGACAAATGTAAAGGAGTGGTTAGCCAACCAATTCCAAATGAAAGATTTGGGAGAGGCAAGCTATGTTCTTGGGATCAAGATTATTCGAGATCGCAAGAAAAAGCTTTTGGCGTTATCACAAGCATCTTATATAGACAAAGTGTTGTCTAGGTATTCGATGCAAAACTCCAAGGAAGGGAATTTGCCTTCTAGGCATGGTATTCATCTTTCTAAGGAGCAATGTCCAAAGTCCTCACAACAGCAAGAAGATATAAGACGGTATCCCTACGCTTCGGCTGTGGGAAGCCTTATGTATGCCATGTTGTGTACAAGAGCAGATATCCGATATGCGAAGGGGAGTAGTCGATCGCTACCGCCTAACCTAGGATTGGATCATTGGGTTGCAATAAAGTGTATTCTCAAGTATCTTAGGAGAACGAGAAACTATATGTTGGTATATTCCGAGAAGATCTGTCTCTCACGGATACACAGATTCGACTTAAAATCGGATAGAGATAGTCGGCGGTGGGACATCCGGATCTGTGTTCACTCTTAATGGAAGAGCCGTGGTATGGAGAAGTATAAAGCAAAAGTGTGTTGCTGACTCTACCATGGAAGCTGAATATGTTGCAGCTTGTGAAGCCGCAAAAGAAGCTACATGGCTCAGGAAGTTCTTAACTGATCTGGAAGTTGTTCCAGATATGGATAAGCCAATTAAGCTCTACTATGACAACAGTGGAGCGGTGGCTAATTCAAAGGAACCTAAAAGCCATAAGAGTGCAAAGCATATAGAATGGAAATATCACCTAATCAGAGACATTGTGGATAGAGGCGATGTAGCGGTTCTGAAGATCGCGTCAGAAGACAACCTTGCTGACCCGTTCACCAAGACATTGCCATTGAATGTATATGATTGGCACTTAGATGGATTTGAGATTAGAGACATGACACACCTGCTTTAGGACAAGTGGGAGATTGTTGGGAATAGTATCCTAGAAGCATGAGATGTAAAAGGATATTTATTATTTATTTAATGAAAGAGTTTATTCATCATTTTATGTGCATATATTTATGAATATTTTATGAATATCAAATAAAATTCCTTGATTATTTATGTAACCTTAAACATGGTATATAAGTGTTGTATACGAGAGGATAATGTTTAAGGATAATAATCAAAAGTAATTGTTCATAATGAATTTAATTAAAGTTCAAAATCTTTAATTAAAACATTATTAATACATGTCATTCCCATTTAGAGTGGAACGGTGTTATCCGTGACCGTTAATATGGCGAGATATTGAATGAGTGTATTTCGCATAATGAGATTATGTGGAACATGGACGCAGACACAATATGAATTTCTAATAATTTCTGTTAAGCATAGAAATTCTAATTGAGTCGACCGATGGTCATATATAGGATGATCTTAATCTTGAGTTCTTAACAAACTCCTATTTATGGATTTATGTCTTTTGATTTACTTGGTACGGATTCCGAGACCCTGAATCCTATTCCTTGTATTTTAGAGACATAATGAAATAGGTAGCTGGGAATGTTATTATACGAGATGGAATCCATTCCTTCTTGAGAAAGAAGCAGATAAATAATTCTCTTGAGTGTTGATTCGGTACTTGGATTAGTAAGAGCGCTCTGGTTCATGAATGTGTTTTATGAATAACTATCCATTAGAGAATCAATGGTACTCAAGGATAAAGATGTAATTAGAGAGATTAACGGATTCTACCTGACTCTAATTATGAATTATTTATGGAGGATTGATCTATATGTAATGACTATATAAAATAGACACTTTGCAGTTTGGAAGTAATTAATGTCTATAATTTCGAGAGTTCAATTCCAAGTTTATAGTGGAGTAACTATTAGAATTAATAGAATTAATTAATTAATTAAAGTATTTAATTAATTATTAATTTTATTGGAGTTCGGAATTATTGGTCCAATAGTCCCCGCGTCGTCTTTGTAATTCTACCAGACACAAAGGGCAAAATCGGAATTTTAGAATTACGGAATTCTAAAATTAAATACTGAAAAAATAATTAATTGAGAATTAATTATTATTTAAATAATGTGATTATTTAAATTTGAATTTGAACACATCTAGATTTATCCATTTAAACTTATTTGATAAGTTGTTCAATTTAGAATTCAAATTAATTTAAGTTTGACTTAAATTCGAATTTGAATCTGAATTAAAATTGGACTACTGGATAAATGATAAAATCTCTTCCTTCCCTATCTGAGATAGGCACCACACATAGGGATAAAAGCCTAGAGTGTGGCTGGCCACCTTGTGGATAAGGGGAAGGGATTTTTTGTTCCAAATTCAAAATTGGAGATAAGGATTTGATTCTATTTTGAAGTTTGACTTCTACTCTTTAAATATGAGAAAGATAGAAAATTGTGGACACAATTTTTGAAACATTATTCAGCCCTAAAAATCAGTGGTGGCCAAAATTCTCAGAGAGGAAAAAGAGAGCAAAATATTTTTCTCCAAAAAATTCCACATCGTGCATGAGTTGGTGTTTGTGGAAATTCGAATGTTCAACAAACCTGTTTTGTATCACGTGTGCCCACACACACGTCTACGTGGAATCAAGGAATTGACGTGGAAGACTTTGGTGTTCTAAACACAAAGCTTGGAGCAAGGACTGTTCATGGTCAAAGAATTCAAGTTATCATTCGAGTCGGCTTCCAGGTATTTTTTCAGATGATCATTGAATCATATAAATTAATGTGATTAATTTATTCCTGTATAAATTAATATAATCTATAGAGTATGTCAAAAGTTTTATGAAAATTTTTGTTATACACGATCCGCTGCTTTCCTACCACGCTTCCGCCGAAATTCGATTCGGCAACCAACAATTAATTTGATGCACAATTAATTTGAATTCGATTTGGAAAGCGTCAAGGGAGACAAAGGATGCGTTGTTAGCGAAACTTCTGTAAGTACAATAATTTTTCTATGGCTACTTCACGAACAAGCTTACTTTTCTATGTTGCACAAAAATTGTGCATATAGTAGAATTTTGAATGTTAGATACAATGTGAATGTTAGATACTATGTTAAGTATGTATCTACAAGACTTATGTAATCGTAGAACTTTATTTTGCAAAAAGTATGTATCGATGTTAAGTCGAGAACAAGCTAAGAGAAATGAAAGGTTAAACTTTAACGAAAATTTAATCTCATGATGAAATGCTCAATAATGCACAAATTCGTAAGATTTAACTAAAGTTACCATTTCAATGAGAAAATTGATAAACGGTAAGAGACTAAATGTCCTGTTTGTACTAGCCTTCGATGGAAAGGTTATTATGAGACTATGAAAGATATGAAACCGTGACTAAGTTAGATTGGTTAGCTACCCCACTCTTGACTGGTTATGCGTGCTAGGTACAATAGGACATGGCCCATAAAAAGTAAAAGACAAGAAAATGAAAAACAGAAACCATTCCATATATGGTACGATATTTGTAAAGAAGAATGAAAAGAATGAGAAACATGAAATGAAAGTCGTTCAGAATGTGAAAATACGATGTGAACGACTAAAATGAGACGAAAGCAAAACAAAGAATGTAATGAAAGAAGAAGAACATAAGCCATACACGTTTTAGTAGCACATAATGTATTATGATATATGACATGAATGCATATATAGGAATGCATAATTATTGCATATGTTATGACCTATTAATACTTGCTGAGCGAAAGCTCATTAAGTTTATTCGTGTTGTAGGAAGCACGGGTAAGGCACTCTGACTCCCTGAACTTGTTGCTAGGCATGCAGAGAGGATGATGACAAAGGGAATGTGGGCAAGTGGGTTGTGGATGTATCACGTGTTTTGAAAATGCTGCGGAACCTTATGTGTAAAATGAAATAGTGATTATAGGTATAAATGGCTTATGTAATGAAGGAACATTTCACGAGACAATGAGGCTATGTATAGCAACCTTTAGTCATAAGGTATGGTTAATGTAATGAATTGCTACAACAATTCCTAATAGTTGAAAACGAATTGCTATAGCAATTCGTAATAGTTGAAAATGGATTGCTACAGCAATTCATAATAGATGAGAATGGATTGCCATAGCAATTCCTAACAGTTGAAAATGAATTGCTACAGCCATTCATAATAATTGAAAATAGAATGCTACAACATTCAGACACGAATAAAAATGAAAAAAAATGGTCTGAAATTTTAAGGAGTTATAACTAGTAGGCGGTAGAGATTAAGAAATGTTAAGTATGAGCATAGGATGATGATCAAAAGTTAGGATTGTCACAGTTACAAACCAAAAACTGTACATGCCTTAGAGATGTACAATAGTGATAGAAGAAATTACAACTTCTTCGCTTGAATGACATAAGTTGGCACTAGTAATCGCTATATAATCGGCACTTCTTCTAGCGTCGCCTAGGAGGGGTTTAAAATATTGAAAATAGAAGAAAAGTGAGTGCAAGACCTAGTAGGATATAATTTTATAAAACTTTATTAATTAAAAGAGTACACGGTCCGAACATATCATTCGGAACCAAACATCTTTTTATTGAAAAGAAATAATCTTAAATTTCAAGGTTCCATGTTCCACTGGGCAATTTGTAAGATTATGATGAATCACTTACCTTATCGCAAAGCCATGATATCACCACCGAAGTGGCCCATACGGGTTTCGGGACTTGCCCCTAAGAATATGATCAGCATATCCCGATCTCTAGGCCATCATGCGTTTTACCATTTCTTAAAATATCTCATTTTAAGAAATTATTATTTTAAACTCTTCTTTAAATCTGAATAGTGGCAACATGTTATGTCTTTAAAACGTTTACTGATGTGATTTTCCACAAGCGTACGAACCGTACAAGTAATATAATGAGTGAATAAGATATCGTTCCCACGGAGACTAGCTTAATAATTACTGAAATTGATATTTTTAACTTTATCTAGACAAATAAAATCTCTGTAATAGATTAAAACTCAAAAGAAAGTAAAATAAATTAACACAAATCATACGCAAAATAATTATGAAAAGAGATCAATGCAAAGAAAACACTAGAGCATACAAGTTTCTCCAAGACTTTTCGTATTTAATTCCAATTATTCGCTAACATCGCCTCCCATTCATGTAGTAGAACAAAACCCCGTAATTTATCTAATAGTCCTTCTGGGGATGCTATTCAAAATATTTCTAACATGTAAATTCACTATCTCTAGATGTGAATCCCACCACCCTAGAAATTCATTAAGTTCTTTAATTTTTCTAAAATTGCTCTCGCAAGTCGTATTACTATCTCTCAATGTCTTACACACCTTACGGTTCCTTTTATTAGAAACTATTCCTAAGAATCTCCTTCTGGGGTTTCAATTTAGGTTTTCAATTCAATTCAATAAGTGATCAGTTTATTGAAAGCATTAAGAACAATAAAAGAAACACATGCATGAATGAAATAACTCTTAGTGAATAAACCTCAGTGAAAGAAAATAAATGAAATCAAATATTCATGTCTTGGCTACACTTGTAGCCCTAATCTAGAAATTTAGAACATAATTGAAAAAGAAAACATAATGATAATAATAATTAGCATAAGAAATTCAGGAAAGAATAAAACTATTTGGCGAATTCAAAGTTAAACTCCAATCTTGAATGAATCCTCCTCTCCATCGTAGAGTCGTCTTCTCTCCTTCTTTTCTTAACCAAAATATCCTAGAAAATAACCCTAAAAATCATATTTATAGTGTTTGGAATTGAAGTGGCATTTTTGTAAATTTTTGAAACTCAAATGAACTTAAGTTGGCAAAATTTTTGAAGTAGCGTCGTGGCCCTACTACTTGGGCGCTGCGGTGCTGGGAGGAAAATTGCTTCATTGTATAATTTAGTGCTATGCCTCCATTGTATAAAGCCTAAGCTCTCTTCTCTCAGGTCTTTGTACTGCAAATGAACCATTTTAAGGGCTAGGCGCCATCTTTCAAGGTCAAGGCTCTCCAATCTCAATTTAGCTCTAAAAATTACTCCAACACTCACCTACGATCTCCAAATGATGCTAATCTGTAAAATCAACTAAAAATACATAAATTAACTACTAAAATCACTCTAAAACTAATAAAACACTCTATTAGAAGTATTAAAAGATAAGCACAAATCCAATATATCATTTCCATAGGCCAAAGACGTTCTAAACAAGGCTAACAAGGATATGGATAACAATATCATACCTCTTGAATGTCAGTACTATGGCTAGCTTCTCGTCATCCTAGCCTTACTTATCTTTGAAGCTCAACATCCGATCCATAACTAGCTTCCTCATCAAAACAATGGTTTATAGTTTAGACTTCACCTCTCAAACAAATCTAGCTTAATTATGTGCAATTGTATCATACTAGTGTGTCGTGACTCAAAACCTATAAGCATCCAAATTGTGATTCTTTGTGAATTGAAACTCAAACAAGAAAAAATAGAATGGAAGAAAGATTGATGTGGCTAATCCACTCACTTTGAGCTCCCAAATGAAGTTAATTTGGTTCTTCATTGAAATTAGAGGTCAACACAAGTTTTAAAAACGTTTTTGGGTCGAGAATAAGAGCAAATCGATCGACCGGTAATAGAGGAGTGCAACTCCACCGTTTGGCCGGTGGTGTGGAGAACGGTCAACCACCATGGTTGACCGGTGGATGTTTTATAGGTCGGGAAAATGGTCGAACCCACAAGAAAAAATGCTAAATCCTTCATTTTTGGGTTCGATTTCAAGGTATTTTCATGGGAAATCACTAAAACCAGTTTCCATTAACTAAATCAAGTTCAAAGAATCAAAAACCCCAAAATTCCATCATGATTTCAACCAAAACCCATCTCAAAATTAAACTTAAATCAAGATCTCACCAAACTAAACCAAAACCAATTTTCACAAGAGAAAATTTGAGATTCTAAGAGTAGATTTCTCAAAAAATTTGCCTCAATCTTTCCTTTGGTTATGAAAGCTTCTTGAAAATTCGCTTTGGCTCAGATTTGGGCCAAGACTCCCCTAGAGAGAGTGAAAATTTTGAGAGAAGAGAGAAGGAGTGGGACGAGTGAGGGAGAGGAGAAGAGAAAGAGGGAGTCAAAGAAAAGAGAGAGAGTGTGTGTAGAGGGAGTGAGTGATGAGAGATAGAGAGTGAGAGGGAGATCTGAGAAAAAAATGAGAAAAAGAAGGAAAAGAAAAGAAATATAAAGAAAGAAAAGGATAAGTATCAAAAGATAATTAAAGGAAAAAAGGAAGGAAGTATGTATTCCCACATACTTCCAAGTTGAAATTGTTGTTGGTTTCAAAATGATTTACATTGCGTAAGTGTGTGAATATTGGATCGTATATAACAAAAATTTTCATAAAACTTTTGAGATACTCTAAAGATTATATTAATTTATGGACGAATAAATTAATCACATTAATTTATTTATTAAGAACTCGATTAGGAATTTTACCTAGCAGCCAATTAGGATGATATCTTGAGTTCTTTGACCCCAAACGTTCCTTACTCCAAAGCTAGTTTAGAAAATCAAAGTCTTCCTTGTCATACCTCTTGAGTTCTTTAACGGCACCACACTTAATTTGCAAATATCATACCTCTTGGATCTCAGTACTACGGCTAGCTTCATGTCATCCTAGCCTTACTTATCTTTGAAGCTCAACTTCTGATCCGTAGCTAGCTTCCTCATCAAAACAATGGTTTATAGTTTAGACTTCACCTCTAAAACAAATTTAGCTTAATTATGTGTAATTGTATCATACTAGTGTGCCGTGACTCAAAGCCAAAGTTTATAAACAACTTCACTATGCAAATTGTGATTCTTTGAGAATTGAAACTCAAACAAGAAAAATAGAATGGAACAAAGATTGATGTGGCTAATCCACTCACTTTGAGTTCCCAAAAGAAGTTAATTTGGTTCTTCATTGAAATTAGAGGTCAACACAAGTTTTAAAACGTTTTTGGGTTAGAATAAGTGCAAACCGATTGACCGGGTAACAGAGGAGTGTAACTCCACCGTTTGGCCAGTGGTGTGGAGAATGGTTGACCACCTTGGTTGACCGGTGGATGTTTTATAGGTTGGGAAAATGGTCGAACCCACGAGAAAAAACGCTAAATCCTTCATTTACTGGTTCGATTTCAAGGTATTTTCATGGGAAATCACTAAAACCAGTATCCATTAACAAAATCAAGTCCAAAGAATCAAAATCCCCAAAATTCCTTCATGATTTCAACCAAAACCCATCTCAAAATTAAACTTAAATCAAGATCTCACCAAACTAAACCAAAACCAAGTTTCATAAAAGAAAATATGAGATTCTAATAGTAGATTTCTCAAAAAATTTACCTCAATCTTTCCTTTGGTTATGAAAGCTTCTTGAAAATTCGCTTTGGCTCAGATTTGGGCCAAGACTCCGCTAGAGAGAGTGAAAATTTTGAGAGAAGAGAGAAGGAGTGGGACGAGTGAGGGAGAGGAGAAGAGAAAGAGGGAGTCAGCAAAAGAGAGAGAGTGTGTGTAGAGGAGTGAGTGATGAGAGATAGAGAGTGAGAGGGAGATCTGAGAGAAAAATGAGAAAAAGAAGGAAAAGAAAAGAAATATAAAGAAAGAAAAGGATACGTATCAAAAGATAATTAAAGGGAAAAGGAAGGAAGTATGTATTCCCACATACTTCCAAGTTGAAATTGTTGTTGGTTTAAAAAATGATTTACGATGCGTATGTGTGAATATTGGATCGTGTGTAACAAAATTTTCATAAAAACTTTTGAGATACTCTATAGATTATATTAATTTATGGATGAATAAATTAATCACATTAATTTATTTATTAAGAACTCAATTCGAATTATGCCTAGTCTGCCGATTAGGATGATATCTTGAGTTCTTTAACCTCAAACGTTCCTTACTCCAAAGCTAGTTTAGAAAACCAAAGTCTTCCTTGTCAATTCTTAGAATCTACGAAGACGTGTGTGTGGGCACACCTGAGACAAATAGGATTAGCAATAAAACACTCAAATTTTCCACGAACACCAACACATGCACGACGTGAAATTTTTAGAGAAAAATTTTCCTTCCTAATCTAAAAATATTTGGCTGCTATTAATTTTTGAGAGAGAAAAATTGTCTCTCACAATTTTCTACAATCTATTATTTATAGAGTAGTAGTCAAATTCCTAATAGGAATTTAATTTTTATCTCTAAGATAAAACTTGTCAATTATCTCCCATTTAAATTTGGAATAAAATCTCCCACTCTATTATCCTAGTATGGCTGGCGCCCTGAACGGATAAAATCCCTGTGGTAGGTGCCATTATCTATCGAGGATAGGGCAAGATTCTAGATTTATCCAACAGTCTCATTTTTACTCAAATTCAAATTTCAATTTAAGTCAAACATAAAACAATTGAATTTCAAATTGAACAACTTATCAAATAAGTTAATTGGATACTTATGAGAGCAAGCAATTTGAATCCCAAAGGGATTCATACTGTGCTGTGCGTTTACACTATGTGAACACCTTCATAGAAGTGATCTAAAATTCAATTTTAAATTTAAATAATCACATTATTTAATTTATAAGTAATTCTCAATTAATTATCCTTGAGTGTTTCATTTTAGAATTTCATAATTCTAAAATTCTCATTTTGCCCTTTGTGTCTTGCGAATTACAAGGATGACGCGGCGACTCATGAACCTATAATTTTGAGCTCCAATAAAATAATAATTAATCAAACACTTTAATTAATTAATTCTATTAATTCCAATAGTTACTCCACTATAAACTTGGAATTGCACTCTCGTAATTATAGACATAAATTACTTCTAAACTGTGAAGTGTCCACTTGATATAGTCATTGCATATAGATCAATCCTCCATAAATAATTCATAATTAGAGTTAGGTGAAATCCGTTAACCTCTCTAATTACGTCTTTATTCTTGAGTACCATTTATTCTTTAATAGACAATGATTCATAAAATAAGTTCGTGAATCCAAGCTCCTACTGATCCAAGTACCGAATCAACCCTACAAGAGAATTATTTATCTACTTCTTTTCTAAGAAGGAATGGATTCCATCTCGTATAATAACATTCCCGGCTACCTACTTCATTATGTCTTAAAAAGACAAGGTATAAGATTCGGGATCTCGAAATCCGTGCGGAGTAAATCAAAAGACATAAATCCATAAATTGGTGTCTCTAAAAACTCACGATTAAGATCATTCTATATATGACCATCGATAGACCTGAATTAGAATTTCTATGCTTAACGAAAAATTATCGAAATTTATATTGTGTCGGTGTCCATGTTTCACATAATCTCATTTTGTGTAATACACTCATTCAATATCTCACCATATTAACAGTGCAGACAACACCATTCCATTCTAAATGGGAATGACATGTATTTGTAATGTTTTAATTAAAGATTATGAACTTTAATTAAATTCATTACGAACATCATTTTTTATTATTGTCCTTAAACATTATCCTTTCGCACATAACACTTATATACATTGTTTAAGGTCACATAAATAATCATGAAATTTTTATTGATATTCATAAAATATTTAGAAATATGTGCATATAAAATGAATAAACTCTTTTATTAAATGATTAATAAATATCTCATTACATCTCATGCTTTTAGTACATCATTCCCAAGAATTGTAAATACTGAAAATAATTAAAATTTTTTAGAAATATTTAAAACTTGGAGATGAGAAAATATTTAATAAACATAATTAATTAAGAAAATTAAATTTGGCACGATAATATATCGCAATTAGCATAATTAAACCGGCTTAATTCTTCAGGTTGTTACACTCACATACACACTCAAGTTCTTAACCACGTTTGGGATTTAGATAGTGATAGATATTTGTCAAACTTTTGTAATCTTCTTTGGTTTATAATTGAATTTCTTCATCGTTTCTGCCTGTGGACGTAGGCCAAAAGCCAAATCACATTAAATCCTTGTATCTCTTGGATTTTTCTGTTATTTATAATTTCTTCAATCTGTTTAATTTAACGTTTGGCACAACAACCCATCCTTTTATGGTTGGTATGACTTTTCTAATTAATCTAGAGTGCTTAAACTTATCAACATTTGTAAGATAAATTAATTTAAATGAATTAATCTTCATTAATGAAATTTGAGAAAAGCTTGTCATAAATTAGTTAATTAACTACTTCCTTCAAGCTAGATCTTACTACTCTACTTAGCTTTGATTATTATAAGGGTTTAGGTTGGGTTTCTAAGATCACATAAACCTAAATCTAGCTTTTAGGAAATGGGTTTGGGCCCATTCATCTAATTGGATGCTCTAGAAATCCAAAAGTTCTCTTAAGTTTAAATATAACTTCTATTGTTCAATAGCTTCTTTCTTTTTTTTTTTTTTTTTTTTTTTTTCTGAAGTTGTTCAATAGCTTCAACCAAAAAGGTTTATTTTTGCCAAAACCATCATTTTTAATTTATTGATCCTCTTTTATTTATTTATTTATTTATTTATTTTTGCTTTTCTCCTAGAAATTTTATTTTCTTTCATTTTGTTCCTTTTTATGTTTTTGCTATAAAATTTCACTTATGTGTCTAATTGAGATAATTTTTCTCATGATTTAGTTTAATCCTATTAGAATAAAATTTTCAAATACATCCTCATTTAGCATTTTGATCAAGGCGCCCCTTTCTATTTGTTGGTCCTTATTTTACTTTCGTTTTGTTTGCTTTTCCCCTTAAAATTTCATTTCTATTACTTTTGGACCCTTTTTTTCTTTTTTTTTTCTTTTTTTTTTCTTTTTACTTCGTTTGAAAGCACAATAGATTACTGCTTTCAGGTGAAAACTCTTCTTTACTTTTTTCGTCCTTGTTCTACCTTCTCTTTTTTACTTACAGTTTTCTTTCTTTCATATTGGTCTTTTTTCTTCTTTCTCTTTCACCCTACAACTTTATAAATATACTAAAGGAGAGTTGGGGTTTACTGTTCACGCAGACTTAGTTTACTGTTTCTTCTACAGTGAAATGACGTTTTTGCCCTCGATTTACTGTTCCCTTCTTTGTCTGGCCCAGAGACGGTTCGGTCTTTTACCGTGTGTCTGATGGGTTCCTTTTCCGATTTTACCCTTCTACTTTTCTTTTTTTCCCGGCTTCGTCCGTTTGCTTTCTCTTTTTCTCCTTCTAATGCCCGTGGCCTTTTGTGTCTTTTTATTGGTTTGGGCCTTTTTGTCTTTCTGTTGTCCCCTTTCATTGGCCTTACTTTTTACTTTTTTGCAGAAACTTCTGGGTTTTTCTAGCTTGAAGAACTAGAAGCTTCATCGTTGAAGCTTTGGGTTTTTGTCTCTCGTTTTTTTTTCTCTTCACCCCCTCTCGAGCGATTTTCTTTCCTCCGTCGTCCCCGATCCTTACCTCTACACCACCACTACCGTTGCTGTCAGCCCTTCTTTGATCACAATCGGATGTGGTTCAATGACAAGGTTTTAATTTTCTTTCATTTTTTTCCATTTCATTTCTGTGATTTCGTTCTTCGTGTTTTTGCTTTCCTTGGAAGAAAATTTTTTTTTCTTCTCTGAATTCTTTGTTTAGCTAATCCTCATTTCTTCCGTTGCATTTCTGCTCTCCGCCGCTATTGGCCCCCCCTTTTTTTTGTTTCTTCTCTTCCCGTCATCCATCTCTGTGGCTTTTTTTTGTCAGAATCTTGCTTATGATCCTTTGTGGTTTCGGTGTGTTAGTTGTGTTGGTGGGATTTTGGTGGAAATTTGGGAGTTGTATCTCTCTTCCCTTCTGGATTCTTCTATTGCTTTTATTTGCTGTTGATGGAAATTTGGGATTTTTATCTCTCTTCCCTTCTGGATTCTTCTAAGTTTCTGTTTGTGTTGGTTGTTTCTGTTTGTTTCTGGATCTTACTTTATTGATCCTTAGTTGTCTTTGTGGTTTAGGCAGTTTCCGGCTCTATTTCTTGATTGCGTTTTTTTCTTTGGCCGCTTTATCTACTACACAGTTGTTTTTAATATTTTCTCTTTTTTTTTCCCCCCGGATGTTTTTCTCTACTGGTTTCTTTGTTGTAGTATTTTCTTTGTTAATGCTTGCTGCTAGGTTCAAATTTTTGGCAGGTTCCCTATCCTCTCCTTTGATGAATTTATTTCTACAGGTACTCTATTTTTGCCGGTGAACCTTTTGTTGACTGATTCAATGGCGCGCGTATGGGTAATTTTTGGTTTTTTAGTTCATTTATTGCATTAGTTGTCCTTTGCTTTTTTGGGCTGATGATTTATTATGCTTTTGTTACGGACTTATTAAATGAATCGGTGATTTTTTTCCTGTCTATTTTCTGAAATCTGGGCCATTCTTATCCTGCATAATCTAGCGTCCTTGGCGGTTTAAGGAAAACAAATATTTTCCTATTTTTCCCCTTTTTCTTATTTTTCTTGCTCCTGATTTTCTTATTTCTGAGGATGTTATTTTTAAATTGTTTCTAGGGCTTAGTAATTAAGAAATCTCGGGTCTTTTAATTTTTCAGAACTGAATATGCATTATTATGTCTTACTAGAGGTTACTTACTATTCATGCCGACTTTTTCACTTATTATTTACCAATGTTATTGCTTCTACAGATCTTTGATAGATGTTGCTGCCTTCTTTTCCTTTACCTGTTATTTTTTCTGTTCCGTTCTATTCTTCACCATCTACTGTTTCACTCTGTTGCTCTTCATTTACTGGTTTGCTTCTCTATTTCTGTGCCTTTGTTTGCTCCTATTTGCTGTTGTCTTGCCCGTGATCCTTAACTGCTTCATCTTATTGTTTAGTATTTAATACTTTCTTTACTTATCCTTCTACCTTTGGTCCATATCTTACATCTACAGCAGTGTTTGAAACGTTCCAAGTATTATTGATAGCTTTTACTTACCTTTTCCTAATGTTATTAATGTTTGTTGTTTTTTTTTTCTTTAGCATTTTTGTTGATTTATGATTTTAGTATTTTATTATTTTTTAATGGCATTAACAAGTTCACTTGCACTTTATTCGCTTCTTAGTAACATGCTTAGATATATATAATGATTTCAAATGTTTTAGTTTTAGTCTCCATTTTTTTCGTCTTCCTTTTTTTTTCTCAGTACCCCTTTCCTATTCCTTCCCCTCTTCCACCCCTTCCACTTCTTTACCCTTTTTTTTTTTCTCTCTTATTTCTTGGCCCCTCATGACAGCGATGAGCAAAAGTAATCTTGTTATGTTGAGTTTGATATAATTTATCCAAAAATTGTTGTTGATGTACCATTTTCATTTTGTGTTACTTTTTTTCTTTTATTATGTCTTATTCAGAATCTTTAATTGTTCCTCTTTTTTTTTCATTTTTTCTTATTCTGCTCTTTTTATTTTATTGGGATCATTTTTTAATTCAAGACTTATTTTTGTGTGTGTATTAGTTTCCTTTTTACGGTATTAAATGTTGTTTTCTTTTCCCTCTGTTTTCTTTTATTATGATATTTTCTCATGATCTTTTGTTATCACAAATCCCTAATATTTTTACTTTCACTATTTGAATTGAGATTTATTTATTCATATAATATGTTATTGTGTCTCCATTTGATATTTTTTTCCCTCTTAAATTTGAGTTATGTAATTTGAATTATCTTTTTCCAAAGTAGGTATCTCTCATTGTGCATGATGCACTTCTCAATATCTTTATGTGTTCTCTTTTTTGTTTGCTTTTTACGCCTTTCTCCCTTTTGTATCCTTTCCTTTTCTACTTATTTCTCTACTTTTCCTCTTTTTATTTTCTTTCCTCCGTTTCTTTTTTCCCTTTGCTACCCTATTCGATTTCTTTTTTTCTTTCCTCTCTTTCGTTTTTATCTATATCTTTTACCTGATTTTTGTTTTCTCTCTACTTCGTATAACTAAGAGGATACCTATCTTTTTCATATCTAATAGTTAAAACGGTGTTTGGGAGTGGTTCCGATACTATTAATATTTTCTACTTATTTTCCTTCAATGCCATTAGTATTTGTTCTTTGTTTGATTTATTAATTTTGTTCATTTATAGCCTCACTATTTTATCATTACTTAACAACATTGATATCTTTACTTGCAACTTATTTGTTTCTTAGCAACATGCTAGATACATGTCTTTTATTTGGATGTTTTCTAATTAATTCTCTCTTTCTATTACTTTAGTTTACTTATTCATCACATCTTAATAAAAAAATTCTATTCTTTGATCCATGAGAGCTGTGTGATAATACTATGATATTCATGTTTTATTAATTTATCTTCAATATTTCATTTTTTCCCCTTTTCTTTCCTCAATTTTGTTTTTGTCTCCTATTCCTTTTCGTTGCCTATTTGTTTATTTATCCATTTGCTTACTTATTCATGTACATTCTTTTAGGTTTCCTGTCATCCACTGCTTTGCATTTTTATTGCCCTATCCTTTTCTAAGCATTGGTGCTTGCTTGGTACATCTTTCCCATTTGGAGTGCTATTTGCAGCGCTGAGGTATTACTAAGAAGTTTTATCTATACATTTTAATTAATGTTGTTGATAATTGATGCAGTAATTTACTATAGCAGTGTTAATATATGTTATTGTCCTTTGTTATTCACATCAACTTGAACTTATATTACACTATTGATATATATCACCCATCTAGAAAGACGAATCGCCCACCTAAAAAGAAGAAGACTCTTCCTTTTCACTTTTAGTGAATATTGGTAACCTCTCTTACTTTGTTTTTTGTTTCATAAATAAATGACTATGTTGTGTTTACTTTGTTTTCTGGTTCATAAATAAATGACTATACTATTTTGGGCCTTTTTTTTTTATTAATTCCTGACCCATACATAGACATAGATATGTATACTGGCAATGATGATCATACTGAATTTTTACATATTAAAGTATATTTGATTTGTCCAAAAACTGTTGTTGCTATATCTTTCCTATTTCATTTCTTACTCAGACTATTTTCTCTTCCTTTGCTTTGCCCTAAAATTCCAACTTACATCTTTTTTCTTTTCTCTGTCCTCTCTAATGCTCTTGCCTTCTCCACGTGTCTGCTCTCTTAAAAAAAATGCAATTACTTATATTATTACATATTATGATATATTATGACATATTATTAAAAGAAGCTTTTAGATCACTTTGTTTACACATACTTATTTTATTGCTAATCGTCCAAAGAGAGTTATCGGTTTGCCCTTCTCATTCCTCCGCTTTCTGTGTAGGTAGTCGGTATTTTGGTCTTTTTAGGCTACTGATTATCATCAAACACTTTTGGTCTTTGTTTCTGCTGTCAAACTCTTCGTGCTTTTAGAAATGTGAGGATTACTATTCACTCACAATTATTCTATTACTAATCATACAATGGGGTGATGGTCTTGCCCTTTTTATTTCCACTCTATGTTTCTACATGGTGCCTACTTTAATCTTTTTTAGCTTCTGAAATGTGTTGGAATGCTTTTGCCCCTGAATTTTTAGTCAATCCTTTGCCTGTGTCGTGGGACCTTTTGTTGTTCTAGGAATATGGAACATCAACATTGCTTTCTTCTTCAATTTCCATTTTCTTTAGCATTTTCAGTTTTTGTTTTTTCTCCTTTCTTTTGTTTTGGTCCGCTCTATCTATTATACTTAGTCTTTATTCAAAAAAATGTATATATATATATATATATAAGGAAATAAAATTAGATCACTACTTCTTAGTCTCCCGTTTAAGCTACCTGGTGATTTTTGGACAAATTGACAATCTACTTTTCCAAGTTCTTTTTTTAGAACATATGCGTCACAACTTATATGATGGATATGATGTCCTACAAATGTTTGTGCCTTTGTGCAGTTGCCCATAGTTAACTGCCACAAATTGATCATAAATGTCTAAGTTTTCTTATCCATCATATATTGTTGAAAATGTTATGTATCTGAGCCCCCATTGCTATGTCAAATGATCAAGATGCTTATATTTAACCTTCTCCCTTTTATTTCTGTGATTCTAAGTTCATTTTATCACTCTTTTTTTTTTTTTTCATGTTCTCCCATACTCTTCATTATTTGCTACCTTATTTTCTCATTATACCATCCAAACAGTTTTTTCCTCTCCCATATAAATCAATTTATTAATTACATGTTGACAAAAATATCCTATATCTAAGCCATTGTTATTATACAAAAATAGTACTATAATTATACCTTATTGAATTTGATGTTTTCTTTTAATTCTTTCTCTCACATCATTTACTTAATTCATATTTTGATACATGTCCTACTTCTGTTTTTTATCTTACTCAAAGTTTGTGCAGTGAAATCTTATCACATAAAACTTTTACTTTGTTCATCTTTGAAGGAAGAAGCTTAGAAAAAGCAGATGTATATGCCAATTCGTTCATTTATGTTGTATTTGTTGATAAATTTAATTTATCTACTGTTGCTATGTTATTATTTAATGTTATGTGTAATTTTGTATAGCAGTGTAAATTTTACATTCCTATGTTTATAAACATTTTAATATTATTAAACTTATCCTAGACATATAAAGATGCAAATATAAATCTTATTCAATCTATGTAAAACATATAAGGATACAAATTTGAATTTCTTTCTTTATCAGTTATTTCATTATGTGTCTACTTAATATATTGCCACCATCTTATTAGTAACTTTTATAAACATTACAATTATTCAATTGTACATATTATACACTTTGCTAAATTATTTCATTTAGAATAAATTACATTTGCAATTAATCAATAATAACAAAATTATTTATTTCATCATTTATAACCAATTCTAACATATTGTAGTTAAGCTTAACGTTTCCAAAGTCAGGGACCTAACGTAGTTAATCAACACACTGACTTTTTGCCTCTCAACTTCGTATTGTGATATTCAGGGACCTAACGTTTCCAAGCTTTCTTCTTCTCTGATATTGTCTTCCTTCTATTCTTCTTTTTCCTCAGATTTCTTCTCAAATTTCTTACTTTTTCTAGATCTAAAAATTGATCTAATTTTCCTGCTCTATTCTTTATTTTATTTTATTTTACCTGTCTCACTTTATCTATCTGTTTTCTTTTCTCTCATTTTTATGTTTTCACCATTTCATCACGGTTTTCATTCTTTGGTAGTTTGTATATATCTTTTAATAATTTAGTTGGCAATCAAAAACATTGTTCAGTCGTATTTTACTTATCTGTGATATATGTTAGGCCTGTTCTTTTCGTTGATTCGAATTTAGAATTTAAGTTAAGATGTGATTGTATGTGAGAACCTTTTACTGTAGCAAAAAAGTTAGATGTGATTGTTTGTAAGAGCTTTTTACTGTAACAAAACTCGAATTCTAAACTCGAATCAGCGAAACGAACGAGGCCATGTCAACATATGGGCTTCTTCTTCCGCATTTCTTTTTATGTTTCATATTTATTAGTCTTATCAATCTTTAAAATTACATAAAAAGAGTTATATATATATTGTAAATAACTTTATATAATAATATATTATATATATATATTGTGTATATATATATATATGTATTTATATTTATTGTAAATAACTTCATATAACAATGTTCTATGTATATATTCATGTATAAATATACATAAATAATTTATTTCTATTATATACAAATTATTAATTTTTTCTAACATACAAAATTATCTTCTACTGCAATGCGCGCAAATGCGCGCATCCATGGCTAGTTATATCTAATTTATATTATCCACCTTAAAATAAATTTAATCACATACATCCCCACTTATTGTTTTGGTGGGGTCCCCTTTTTATATTGTTTTGGTTCTTTTTCTTTTTCTCTAAAACTTATTTCTTTCATTTTGGTTCTATTGAAGCTTATATATTTTGGGATTTGTATCATTAAATAACTTTTGTCTCATGATCTGTCGCTATTAAGAAAAAGTTTCTCAAATATTTTCACAAATATATTTTTCTTACAATTCTCTAAAATGTTATTTTCTCAAGTGTGACCTTCATAAAAACTTTTTTCTAACTGCCCCATTGAAACATTTTCTTCTCAAATGTACCCCCACTTAAATATCTTTCCCCTTCACATATGTTCTACTAAGTAGTGTCTTATATGTTTATTCTAACCAAAATATATATTTTCAATGTGCTCTACTTGTATATTATGTTTATATTTGATCGAAAAAAGTGATTTGGTTGAGACGTATAATTTGGTTCATATACTTTTTTTTTTTTTTTCTTTCTATGCAAATCCTTATCTTCGTGTTTCAACTGTGACGCACATTACGTTTTGTTAGTCATTCTTTTTTTTTTCCCCCTCATTAAATTCTATATTTTTAATTGGTACATTTTGCTTTCATTTAGGAAATATACCATGTATTTGACTTTGCTGAAATTTTTAAAATTTTTGTTTTTTTTTTTTCTTCTCTTTTCAATGGCAGTTTGGGCTTTATGAGGTGGAGATATAGTGTCCACTAAAAAAATGTTTGAATGAAATATGATGATACAAAAGTGCGTGACTTCAAAAATGTAGAGTAAAATTTATAATATAAAGATGCCTTATTGGCCTTTTTTTTTATTCATGTCAATCAAAACATTTTTTCTCGAATGTGTTCATGCCTAAATATTTTTCATGAAATCCTCTAAAAGTGATCATCCTTATTGTTGTGTGGGAAAATGTGATGGACACATGGACGAACGATAATGCGACACGTGGCCGTGACTACTCTCCGCCAAGCAACAACCCTCGACGTCTGCGTTTCCCTTCTACTCCGCTGGAAAGCCCAAAAACGGAGTCCAAATTAAGGTGACGACTCCTCATGACGTCGACAGATCATACTGTCGAGATTAAGGCACAAAGATCCCTCGACCGCAGAAAGGACCGCCAAAGAGGACGATTGGGCTAAGTAGAGCTGACGACGAGGGGAACGTTCTTTCAAAGACGTGACAGGTTGCGTGCAAAGGTGGACGATGTCTGCAGGCATTAATTACAAGCTCTCGAACCGCCCCACAGGGGACAGGAAAGTATTACGGAGAAGCCACAGGGCCGTAATAGAAGACTAATTATTGAGTGAACAATCTTTGAGTAGTGGGTTACGTGCAGGGCTACCAAGGAGAGCACTTGAGTGCTTCTACCTATGAAGGAAACCCACCAAGCAAAGGAAGCCCAATATAAAGGAGAAGACCCCACCGAGCAAGGGTTGGGAAAAATTCCAAAAAAGGGAAACAAGAGAGTAAATGAGAGCAATTGTTGTAAATTGAAAACCTCTCAAAGGAAATATAAAATCCCAGTGGATGTAGCTCTCATTTTATAGAGTGAACCACTATAAAATTCCTTGTGTTGTTTGTCTATACACAGTTTAGTTAACACACAAACACACATACTCAATAAATCTTCACACGTTCATTACACACACGGCCCGGTAATCCTAAGGGAAACCAAGGGGTAACCCGGCCGGTTTTTTTTGGTGAAATTTAACCGTCAACAATTGGTGACTCTACTGGGGACGAAAGCGTTTGACCCCCAACAACACAGTTATAAACCGCCATCCATCCAGGGAATAGCGGGATGGAAGAAGATCTACGCTCGGCCAGAAACGGAGTCCCGCCTCCAGACGCACCACGGCCGGATCCAATACAGATGCAGGCCCAACTAACCACTCTAACTGAGTTGGTACGTGGGCCAATGACCGTGGTTGAGTGCTTAGAGGGAAGGAATTCCATGCTGCCATTAGAAGATGCCCCGAGGCCGCAGGGACCTGCTGTGGCAGGAAATCCGAACCGCGATGACCACCCATATATCCAAGAGGGAACCGGAGACAACGAGAATCACTGGGGCCCTCCTAGGCCTCAGCCTTTTTTGGTTGCCGAATCGAATTCGGACGCAAAAGCGTGGGGGGATGCGGATCGTGTATAATAAAAATTTTCATAAAACCTTTGAGATATTCTATAGATTATATTAATTTATGCACGAATGAATTAATCTCGTTAATTCATATATTAAGAACTCAATTAGGAAAAATACCTGGAGGCCGACTCAGTTGATAACTTGAGTTCTTTGACCTCAAACAATCCTTACTCCAAAGCTTTGTGTTTTGAAAACCATTGTCTTCTACGTCTATTCCTAGAATCCATGAAGACGTGTGTGTGGGCACACATGAGACAAAACATGTTACAATAAACACTCAAATTTCCACAAACACCAACGCATGCACGATGTGAAATTTGTGGAGAAAATTTTTTTTTCCTTCCTCTCTACTTGAGAATTTTTGGCCAGCACTATCAAAATAGAGCGAAAACTGTTTTCAAAAATTTTTTCCACAATTTTCTATCATTCTCATATTTAAAGAGTAGAAGTCAAACTTCAAAAAGGAATCAAATCTCTATCTCTAAGATAAAGCTTGTTAATTATCTCCTACTTGAATTTGGAACAAAATCTCCTCTTATCCTTAACCATTGTGGCCGACCACCTTAGGGGATCTTCATCCCTGTGTGGTGCCAATTTGCAGATAGGGAAGGAAGAGAAAATCATCCTTTATCCTCGTAGTCCATTTTTGACTCAAATTCAAATTCAATTTAAGTCAAACTTAAATTAATTTGAATTCTAAATTGAACAACTTATCAAATAAGTTTAAATGGATAAATCTAGATGTGTTCAAATTCAAATTTAAATAATCACATTATTTAAATAATAATTAATTCTCAATTAATTATTTTCGAGTGTTTAATTTTAGAATTCCGTAATTTTAAAATTCCCATTTTGCCTTTTGTGTCTGGTAGAATTACTCGGACGATGCGGGGACTAATGGACCTATAATCCCGAGCTCCAATAAAATTAATAATCAATTAAACACTTTAATTAATTAATTAATTCTATTAATTCCAATAGTTACTCTCCTATAAACTTGGAATTGCACTCTCGAAATTATATATATAAATTACTTCTAAACTGTGAAGTGTCCATTTGATATAGTCATTGCATATAGATCAATCATCCATAAATAATTCATAATTAGAGCGAGGTAGAATCCATTAACCTCTCTAATTTTATCTTAATCCTTGAGTACCATTGATTCCCTAATGGAAAGTGATTCATAAAACACATTCATGAATCGGAGCTCCTACTGGTCCAAGTACCGAATCAACCCTTATGAGAATTATTTATCTACTTCTTTCTCAAGAAGGAATGGATTCCATCTCGTATAATAACATTCCCAGCTACCTACTTCATCATCTCCAAAATATAAGGAATAGAATTCAGGGTCTCAGAATCCACACCGAGTAAATCAAAAGACATAAATCCATAAATAGGAGTTTGTTAAGAACTCAGGATTAAGATCATTCTATATATGACCATTGGTAAACTCAATTAGAATTTCTATACTTAACGGAAATTATTAGAAATTCATATTGTGTCTGTGCCCTTATTTCACATAATCTCATTATGCGAAATACACTCATTCAATATCTCACCATATTAACAGTGCGGATAACACTGTTCCATTCTAAATGGGAATGACATGTATTAATAATGTTTTAATTAAAGATTCTGAACTTTAATTAAATTCATTATGAACATTGCTTTTTGATTATTATCCTTAAACATTATCCTCTTATATAACACTTATATACAATGTTTAAGGTTACATAAATAATCATGGAATTTTCATTGATATTCATAAAATATTCATAAATATATGCACATAAAATAATGAATAAACTCTTTTATTAAATAAATAATAAATATCCTATTACATCTCATGCTTCTAGGACATCATTCCCAACAGCCTTCTCATTCCTCCGGCAGCCGTCTAAGGGCCGCCGGACTCCGAGATCTTGAGGTACTGCCCCAGAATCCAGGAGGGAACCAACTAGCACACTCGGGGTCAATACAGGCAGGCGGCCAGGCCAGAGTTGGACCCAATGCTCAGAGGGCAGAGGCGCCGAGAGTAGCTGGCTCAGCCGTTTCAATGGAAGAGGCACGCACCGTCATGGAACGCATGGCCAGCCTGGAATGAAAGCTGAGGGGGGACGTGGCAGGCCTGAAGAAGAATATAGGACGAGTGGCTGCAGTGGTAAACGTCGACATCACGCCTAGCCGCACACATGACCATCCATTTACTGCAGAGATAATGGCGCCCCCTCTCCTTGACAAATACAGGTCGCCGTCGATCCCACCATATGATGGGCAAGGGGATCCCGATGACCATCTGGAGATGTATACAGGGCACATGCTCTTGCACGGATACGTTAAAGAGAACATGTGCCGAGCCTTTCAGAACCATTTGGCAGACTCTGCCCGAAGATGGTTCCGGACGCTAAGGCCAAACTCTATCTCAAGTTGGGACGAGTTGAAGGAAGTATTTTCCCTCCGGTTCATAGGGGTTAAAAAATACGTCCCCCCAAAGCAGAATCTGACGGCAATATATCAGAAGCCGAACGAGTCATTAAGGGAGTGGCTCGATAGATACGGGGAAGCTGTCGCCGCCACGATGGACATAACGGATAGAGAGGCCTTGATGGGGGCATTATCGAGCATGAAGAAAATTACCCCCTTTAAGAGGGAGCTGAACCGGAAACCCCTGTCTAGCTACAAGGAATTTCTAGCGCGAGCGCAAGGGTACATCTATTGGTTGCCGAATCGAATTCGGTGGAAGCGCAGCGGAAAGGCGGATCATGTATAATAAAAATTTTCATAAAACTTTTGAGATACTCTATAGATTATATTAATTTATGCACGAATAAATTAATCTCATTAATTTATATCATTCAAGGTTCAACCGAAAAATACCTGGTAGCCGACTCGGATGATAACTTGAATTTCTTTGACCACGAAAAGTCCTTGCTCCAAGCTTTGTGTTTAGAATACCAAAGTCTTCCACGTAATTCCTTGATTCCACGTAGACGTGTGTGTGGGCACACGTGAGACAAAACAGGTTTCTGAAACACTCGAATTTTCACAAACACCAATGCATGCACGATGTGAAATTATTGGAGAAGAATTTTGCTCTCTATTTTTCCTCTATGAGAATTTCGGCCACACCCCTTTTTAGGGCTGAAAATATTAGAAATTCATATTGTGTCTGCGTCCATGTTCCACATAATCTCATTATGCGAAATACACTCATTCAATATCTCGTCATATTAACAGTGCGGATAACACCATTCCATTCTAAATGGGAATGACATGTATTAATAATGTTTTAATTAAAGATTCTGAACTTTAATTAAATTTATTATCAACAATTACTTTTGATTATTATCCTTAAACATTATCTTCTCATATATAACTCTTATATACCATGTTTAAGGTTACATAAATAATCAAGGAATTTTATTTGATATTCATAAAATATTCATAAATATATGCACATAAAATGATGAATAAATTATTTTATTAAATAAATAATAAATATCCTTTTACATCTCATGCTTTCAGGACACTATTCCTAACAATCTCCCACTTGTCCTAAAGCAGGTGTGTCATGTCTCTAATCCCAAATCCATCTAAGTGCCGATCAAAAACATTCAATGGCAATGTCTTGGTGAACGGGTCAACAAGGTTGTCCTCTGACGTGATCTTCAGAACCGCTACATTGCCTCTATCCATAATGTCTCTGATCAGGTGATATTTCCTTTCTATATGTTTCGCACTCTTATGACTTCTAGGTTCTTTTGAATTAGCCACCGCTCAACTGTTGTCACAGTAGAGCTTAATTGGCTTATCCATATCTGGAACAACTTTCAGATCAGTTAAGAACTTCCTGAGCCATGTAGCTTCTTTTGCGGCTTCACAAGCTGCAACATATTCAACTTCCATGGTAGAGTCAGCAACACACTTTTGCTTTATACTTCTCCATACCACGGCTCCTCCATTAAGAGTGAACACAGATCCAGATGTCGACCTTCAACTATCTCTATCCGATTGGAAATCGGAATTTGTGTATCCGGTGAGAGACAGATCTTCTCCGGAATATACCAACATATAGTTTCTTGTTCTCCTAAGATACTTGAGAATACACTTTACTGCAACCCAATGATCCAATCCTGGGTTGGACTGGTAGCGACTGACTACGCCCACTGCATAGCAGATATCTAGTCTTGTACACAACATGGCATACATAAGGCTTCCCACAACCGAAGCGTAGGGATACCGTCTCATATCTTCTTCCTGCTGCGGGGTCTTTGGACATTGCTCCTTAGAAAGATGAATACCATGCCTAGAAGGCAAATTTCCTTTCTTGGAGCTTTGCATCGAATACCTAGACAACACTTTGTCTATATAAGATGCTTGTGATAACGCCAAAAGCTTTTTCTTGCGATCTCGAATAATCTTGATCCCAAGAACATAGCTTGCCTCTCCTAAATCTTTCGTTTGGAACTGGCTGGCTAACCACTCCTTTACATCTGTCATCATTTACACATCATTCCCAATGAGTAGAATGTCATCGACGTAAATAATTAAGAAGACCACTTTCTCTTTTTTCTTGTACTTGTAGATGCATGGTTCATCAATGTTTTGATCAAATCCATAAGACTTTACAGCCTCATCAAACCTGATGTTCCATGATCTAGAAGCCTGCTTCAGTCCATAAATGGACCTTTGCAATTTGCAGACTTTCTGCTGTTGGCCTTCCTCTATGTAACCCTCTGGCTGATCCATATAGACGGTTTCATCAAGATAGCCATTCAAAAAGGCTGTCTTGACATCCATCTGCCATATCTCATAGTCAAAATATGCTGCAATGGCTAGGAGTATCCGGATGGACTTAAGCATGGCTACCGGCGAGAAAGTTTCCTTATAGTCAACTCCCTCCTTTTGGGTATAACCCTTAGCCACTAGCCTTGCTTTATAAGTCTGTACTTTTCCATCCTCTCCTCTCTTTCTCTTGAAGATCCACTTGTATCTAATGGGTTTCACCCCTTCGGGTAGATCTACAAGTTGCCAGACTGAGTTAGAGTGCATAGACTCATCTCGAGCTTCATAGCTGCTTGCCATTCTTCCTTATCAAAATCATCCATCGTATCCCTAAAGGTCGATGGATCCTCCTTACCGTCATCAGCAGTGATGATTTAGGCTTCCCTGGTATAACGTTTGGGTAACCTGCTTACCCTCCCACTACGACGAGGTGCCGTAGGAGTCTGATCAGGAACTGTGGTCTTTGTTAGCGTTTATGCCCTTAGGAATAAATGTAACAATTTTCTTCGAGACATTTTGACTATTAATAAAGATTTGTTTATTTCATATATCTATGTATTGTCCTCTTTATGTTCATAATAGTTGAATGTATGATAAGCAAACAAAAAGTCTGAGACTGTCATTCTAAATCTTTAGATCATGCATGTAATGTGAAGAACATGCGGAAGACAAGAATCTAAAGATGATAGTCTAAATCTTATGATCCACAATCGAGGGAATAAAGTTGGGCGCTTTATTCATGTTAAGATTGTTATGTTGTCTACTTCCTAATGGAGACGGCTTGTCTTGGTCGTCGGAGGTGGGACTCCATGGGTAGAGACATTGATATAGTTTCTAATGGTGAAATCTATATTGGATCGGACCAAAGATGAATTGTTTTAATTAATAATTTTGTTTGAATAAAACAATTCACTTTTGACGAATTATATGTTGTCATCTTAATCTTGAGATGGATGATGAACCCGTATACTTGACTTGTATCCTTTGATGTACTAAAGGGAGACATCCTGACATTATGTAAAGGTACGCTTGCCGGTACATTGGGGGTATGACTCGTGTGTATGAGATTCGTTATTCATAGATAGTGGAATCCATAGCTCCTATAAAGAGTCAATGATATCCTCTTATGCATTATCGGTGGATTGGAAAATACGAGCGCCTCGGCTATTAGACTACTCTGTGTTATCTAATGGTTTACTATTTGTAATAGTATGAATAGTATTTTTCCAATGGTTTGATAATGGAACATAAGATAAATGTAATCGGGAAGGTAAAAAATGAACTTGACCTCAAGTCGATTATGGATATCCTATGGGGATGATATACTAATATATTGAGTCATGGACTAGAGCTAATTAGAGCTTTGTAAATACGCTTATATGAATCGAGAGTGCGACTCTAGGCTTTTAGTGGAATAGCGCTAGAGTTTTATAATCATGAGACGGACTTGTTGGTTTACAAGTAGCGTTGTGATTATAGGAGCTTGATTTATATATGTCCATCGGGTCCCTTTGCTAGCTCACTTAATTTCCTATAACGATACGGTTGTATTTCCTACATATTGGTAACTTGTGTTATTTCCGTAAAAGAGGTTCAAAGTTAATTCATGAGTGATTTATCGGGTGAATTAATTGATAAATTAATTCTAGATAAATTGGTTGAATTATTGTTTTAAGAGTTGTTTAATATGGGAAGACTATTATATGACCGTTTTGATCGGGCAATTTCTCTATTGGGTTGCTTGAATCAAAATCGAGGCTCTATGCAAGTTTCCCATGTTGAAAAACTAGAAAAACAACTTTCATCGATCTTGAACAGGTTGACCGGTGGGTAGACCGGTCACAGTCGACCGACCGGTGGGTAGACCGGTTTGTGAAGGACCGGTCGACCGGTGAGTTATAACGTCTCTGTCTCCGGTCGACCGGTTGTAACGCTGTCGCGATGCTTTGATGTGGCAAAATCGACTGAAAAGCGATTAAATCTTTGGGAAACCTAATAGTTACGATATGACTTCCTAAACGGTATAAATAGCCTATTAAGTCTCATTACTCATTAGATCACTTGAGAGACTTTTTGAGGCTATTGATAAGAGATTCAAGAGGAAAAATTGTTTAATTATCAAGAACAATTTTTCTTTGGCTCTCTTATGATTGGAAGGAGATTAAGAATACCAAGAGGAGATTAAATGAAGTGTGCCCACCCGCACACCGATCGTGGAAACGAGAATAGCAAAGAAGACCAGTTGGTTGAGGCTCTTCCGATTCTTTGTTTGGAACGCTTTGATCCGTCGAGACGTCTTTGTTTCCTGAAATCTTAAAAGGTATGATTTAGATCTTTAGTATTTATGTTATATAGCATCATGAACATGTTCTTGTTTGGCTTTGACGTTGATTAAAATTTTTAAATTCATTGCGCACTTTTCGATGCCATTATTTTTCCAACAATTGGTATCGAGCCATGGTTATTTGTTCATGATTATGCTATGTACATAGATTTGTGATCTAAAAATATCTCTTTTATGCTTGAATTGATATTTTAGAGATGGCACTCTAGGGTTTCTATAGTGTGTTGTTGTCATGAATATATGGTGAATGAATGATTAAATAATTATTATTGGTTTTCACTTATGAATTGTCAATGATTATTTATTATTTAATTTTTCCCGGTTATGGTTCCTTAGAGTTTAGAATGGTTGTATAGGAATTTGTTCTTTGCAATGTAATTAGATATCGGCCTATCATCGCCTTATGGTTTATTTTATTTTCTCTAGTAGAAATTTTGTAAACCGGAAAAAGCGGTATAGGAATTTTTATGTAAAATTCTTGGAGGAGATTGAAGATGGATTTTCAAGATGAAGGAGATGAAGGTATCTAATTTTTCCTTGGTTTATAAAATTGTTTTGTGTTTTTTGAATAAATTGAAAAACTGCTTTGATTTCTGAAAATGCGGGTTCTTGTCAATGACGGGCACCGTCGACCTCACCGGTCGACCGGTTAGTGTAAAAGCGGTCGACCGGTGAGAGTATAACTACTCTGTCTCCGGTCGACCGGACCTAACGAGACGATATCACGACTTTGCAGTTTTTTGAGATTTTTTCAAGAAAACATGAAAAATAATTTTATGATAACCGGAATTAGATTGTGATAAAGAATTCAAGGACAACCGGGAAGATTCAAGATGAAGAATCGATATATGTTTCGATTATTCTTTGTAATCTTTAATTTCTTTCTTTTCTCTAGGATGGAACCATAATGTTACGGTTATTATTATTATTATGCTTGTTGCCTAGCTTAATTGTTTTGTATGATTGCATATAATATGATTTGCTATATATGTGATAACATGTCATATAGAATAGGGAGTGCCACTCATTAAAATTGTTCATGCATATTTCTTAACATAAAACCTTGTTTTCCAAAAGATTGAGTGGGTGAGGGTTTTTGAAGAAAAGACCCATGGCCTCCATCGTTGGTCCGGAGTAACACATGGTGATACCGACCCCTAGGAAGGGATTCATTATGTACCGGTGTGGATCTCCGAGAGGATAATTTATTTGAGCATATTTTATGGTTGTACACCCCTAGGTGACAATTGTAATATATGGATCAAATAGTTGAAACGATGGTTATACACTCAAGATTAATTTAATTATTAATCTCCCCTAGGAGCTCTGATAATTAAATTAATGGCCAAAGAAAACGATTATCAATATATCTTTGACGAGAGATTGATCCGGATGGTATATATTGATCGGAGGGGATCCGTGTTCCCAATTAAATTTTACATGATCTCCCTAGGAGACTTACAAAATTTTGAGTTGGGAATTATCGTTGTAAGGTTGTGAATTTTTCAAGGTTTTGACACACAAACATATTTGTTGCATTATAACATGTATATATGTTTGATTACTAAATGTTTATGCAAGTTTGCTTATACTAGATATATGAATGTTTATTGTAGATCAAAATGTCTTCTAGCGCATTATCATCGATACTTAATAAACACAACTTAACTGGCGAGAATTTTACCGATTGGAAAAGGAACCTAAAGATCGTCCTAACCTTTGAGAAACTAAATTTCGTACTGAACACACCTTGTCCTCCGGAGCCACCTGTTGATGCTCCTAATGAGGTTTTCATAGCGTATCAACGCTGGAAGGACTCTGACGATATGGCTCGCTGTTATATGATGGCGAGCATGTCCACTGTGCTGCAAGCACAACATGAAGATTACATAACTGCTCGTCAGATTATGGATAATCTTGAGGACATGTTCGGCGGCCAAGCTGCTGAAAAACGTCGGGAAGCCCTTAGTAACCTCATTAACTGCAGACAGAAGGCTGGGTCTTCCATAAAGGAACATATCTGAAGGTAATGGGCTATTTGGTGAAGTTCGGACCAATGGGGCCGACATCGATCTTTGAGTCTCAATTGACCATGATCTTTGAGACTTTGTCGAAGGAGTATATTCCGTTTAGGGCAACGTTCAATTTGAGCGCTAGATGAGAATATAACCTTGACAGAGTTGATGCAAGAACTCCAAAAGTTCGAGCGGATGATCAAGGGGTCGACTATTGTGGAAGCCAACTTTGTGAGGCATCTTCTTCCAAACCCCTTCAGGAATGGAAAGAAGAAGCAAGTAGCTAAGAAGGAGAGTTCTTGATTCCGCCAAACAAGGGCAAGAACAAGAAGAAGAGGAACCCGAACAAGCTTAAATGCTTTCATTGCGGGAAGGTGGGGCACATGAAGAAGAATTGCAAAGACTACCTAGCCGTTAAAGGCAAAGGAGGTGAGTGTGATCTTTTGATTGTGGAAGCATGTCTAGTTGAGGAATCCAAAGGACAAGCGGGTCATAGATTCTGGAGCAACTAATCATGTATGTGTTTCTCTGAGGGGTTCAAGCAAACGAGAAGTCTTCTAAATGAAAGCTTCACGTTGAGGATGGGCGATGGAACACTAGTGTTGGCTGAAGCGTGGGGAGACGTCCATCTTTATTTTGATAGTTATAGGAGTTTATTTTTGCGAGACTGTTTTTATGTTCCTCGGTTTAAGAGGAATCTTATTTCATTTGCTTGTTTATTTGAAGATTCTTATTCAGTTTCTTTTAATAATAAAGTTGTGATTAAGTAAAAAACAAGTCTTTTATCCGTGATGGATGGATGCAAAATAATCTATATTTTATCAAACCAAAGATGGACTCATTTTGCTAAACACCTTGAAGTTGTTAATAACTCTAAAAGGCTTAAAACTTCTCACTCTAATGAGACATATCTTTGGCATTTGCGACTTGGTCACATTAGCCTTAACAGGATACAGAGGTTGGTAAAAGATGGACCTTTAAGTTCTTTAAAGGTTGAGTCCTTACCCCAATGTGAATCTTGTTTGGAGGGCAAAATGACCAAAAGACCATTTGGGTCTAAAGGCAATAGGGCCGAAGGTGTTCTTGAACTTGTGCATAGTGATGTTTGTGGTCCCATGAACATCAAGGCAAGAGGAGGGTATGAGTATTACGTCACTTTTATTGACGATTACTCAAGATATGGTTATGTGTACCTATTGCATCACAAAAGCGAAACTTTTGATAAATTCAGGGAGTTTCGGGCTGAAGTGGAAAAGCAACTAGGTAAACCCATAAAGGCACTTCGATCCGATCGAGGTGGAGAATACCTCTCCGATGAGTTCACGGATACTTATTAGAGAATGGGATTCTATCCCATTTAACTCGCACCGGCACTCCACAAAGCAGAATGGTGTAGCCGAGAGAAGAAATAGAACCTTGTTGGACATGGTACGGTCCATGATGAGTTATTCGACATTGCCTATATCTTTCGGGGATATGCTTTACAAATCGCATGTTATCTTCTCAACAACGTGTCAACAAAGTCGGTTCCTAAAACTCCTCACGAGTTGTGGACGGGCAGAAGAGACATCCTTGAACCATATTCGCATATGGGGTGTCACCGCACATGTCTTGGACAAGGAAGCGAACAAGTTGGAAGCACGCCTTAGAAGTATGCATTTTTGTAGGTTATCCAAGAGGGACGAAAGGGGTTATTTCTATAATCCCAAGGAAAATAAAGTCGTGGTTTCAACGAATGCAACATTCCTTGAGGAAAGTTACATGAACGACTTTAAGCCTCGTAGCAAAATAGTGCTTGAGGAAATGTCGAGTGACTTAGTCATACCAACTGTTCCTTTGGAAACCGATCCAATCGTGAGTAGAAGAGGAAACCCAACAACAATCTAAGGGGCTTCGGCGTAGTGGGAGGATCAGACATGAACCTGAGAGATTCATGGCTAATGGGGAAACCTTTTTGGCAGAATCTCTGGAACATGACAGAGATCCTTATACTTACAAAGAAGCTATGGAGGATGTTGATGCAAACCTCTGGACAGAAGCCATGAAAGCTGAGATGAAATCTATGGATTTTAATCTAGTCTGGGAACTTGTAGATCTTCCCGATGGGATTAAGCCCATTGGGTGTAAATGGGTCTACAAGAGAAAGAGAAATGCGTAAGAAAGGTCGAAACCTATAAGGCTAGACCGGTAGCTAAGGGATACACGCAAGAGGAAGGAATCGACTACGAGGAAACCTTTTTCGCCTGTAGCCATGCTTAAGTCCATCCGCATTCTCTTATCCATTGCGGCCGCTCTCGACTACGAGATCCGGCAAATGGATGTCAAGACAGCGTTCTTGAACGGCCATCTTGAGGAGAGTATCTACATGGTACAACCAGAAGGCTTTGGGGCTAAGGGTCAAGAGGAAAAGTTTGCAAGTTGTTGAAATCCATTTATGGATTAAAACAAGCTTCCGTTCTTGGAACAAAAGATTTGACCAAGTGGTCAAGACTTTTGGATTCCAACAGAATATGGATGAACCTTGTGTTTATAAACATATTCAAGATGGGAAAGTGGTTTTTCTCTTTGTTATATGTTGATGATATTCTACTTATTGGCAATGATGTAGGGGCTTTATCATCGGTCAAAGTTTGGCTTACCAAATGCTTTTGACATGAAGGACTTAGGAGAAGCTAATTATGTTCTAGGCATTCAATCTTAAGAGATCGAAAGAACAAAATGATAGCTCTCTCTCGGGGCTTCATACATAGATAAAATTCTCGAGAAGTATGCAATGCGTAATTCCAAGAAAGGTGGGCAACCATCTAGGTGCTGGAATTACTCTTTTCGAATAGTGATTGTCCTAAGACATCTGAAGAAAGAGAATACATGGCGAAGGTGCCTTATGCTTGGCAATCGGGAGCCTCATGTATGCAATGCTTTGTACTCGACCGGACATTTGCCATGCGGTTGGGATTGTAAGTCGATTTCGATCGAATCCGGGACCTAACCACTGGGTTGCGGTCAAGCATATATTCAAGTATCTTCTTGAGAACTAGAAATTATATCTTTGGTATATTCGGGGAGGATTTAACACCTCTAGGATATCTGATTGATTTTTCAATCTTGTTTGGATTCTAGGAAATCGACTTGGGTTACTGTCTTTACTCGGGAGGCGGTTACATCGTTTGGAGGAGTGTCAAGCAAACTTGCACTTCCGACTCAACGATGGAAGCGAGTATGTGGCGACTAGTGATGCTTGAAAGAAGCGGTGTGGCTCCATAAATTTTTGATGGATCTTGAAGTTGTTCCTGGTGTGGATAAGCCATTGAGACTATCTTTGTGATAACGGTGCGGCAATAGCTAACACCAAAGAACCAAGATATCGAAAAATGAGTAAGCACATAGGCGGGAAGTATCATGTGATAAGAAGCTTTATTGAAGAAGGGCATGTGGAAATATGCAAAATCGCGTCGAGAGGACAATATGGTGACCCGTTCACGAAGGCCCTGCCGGCTAAGGTCTTGAGAAGCATGTCGAGGCTATGGGGATGCGTGGCATGTCACATTTACTCACTTAAGTGCAAGTGGGAGATTGTTAGCGTTTATGCCCTTAGGAATAAATGTAACAATTTTCTTCGAGACATTTTGACTATTAATAAAGATTTGTTTATTTCATATATCTATGTATTGTCCTCTTTATGTTCATAATAGTTGAATGTATGATAAGCAAACAAAAAGTCTGAGAGATCATCATTCTAAATCTTTAGATCATGCATGTAATGTGAAGAACATGCGGAAGACAAGAATCTAAAGATGATAGTCTAAATCTTATGATCCACAATCGAGGGAATAAAGTTGGGCGCTTTATTCATGTTAAGATTGTTATGTTGTCTACTTCCTAATGGAGACGGCTTGTCTTGGTCGTCGGAGGTGGGACTCCATGGGTAGAGACATTGATATAGTTTCTAATGGTGAAATCTATATTGGATCGGACCAAAGATGAATTGTTTTAATTAATAATTTTGTTTGAATAAAACAATTCACTTTTGACAATTATATGTTGTCATCTTAATCCTGAGATGGATGATGAACCCGTATACTTGACTTGTATCCTTTGATGTACTAAAGGGAGACATCCTGACATTATGTAAAGGTACGCTTGCCGGTACATTGGGGGTATGACTCGTGTATGCGTAGATTCGTTATTCATAGATAGTGGAATCCATAGCTCCTATAAAGAGTCAATGATATCCTCTTATGCATTATCAGTGGATTGGAAAATACGAGCGTTCGGCTATTAGACTACTCTGTGTTATCTAATGGTTTACTGTTTGTAATAGTATGAATAGTATTTTTCCAATGGTTTGATAATGGAACATAAGATAAATGTAATCGGGAAGGTAAAACAGAACTTGACCTCAAGTCGATTATGGATATCCTATGGGGATGATATACTAATATATTGAGTCATGGACTAGAGCTAATTAGAGCTTTGTAAATACGCTATATGAATCGAGAGTGCGACTCTAGGCTTTTAGTGGAATAGCTAGAGTTTTATAATCATGAGACGGACTTGTTGGTTTACAAGTAGCGTTGTGATTATAGGAGCTTGATTTATATATGTCCATCGGGTCCCTTTGCTAGCTCACTTAATTTCCTATAACGATACGGTGTATTTCCTACATATTGGTAACTTGTGTTATTTCCGTAAAAGAGGTTCAAAGTTAATTCATGAGTGATTTATCGGGTGAATTAATTGATAAATTAATTCTAGATAAATTGGTTGAATTATTGTTTTAAGAGTTGTTTAATATGGGAAGACTATTATATGACCTGTTTTGATCGTGCAATTTCTCTATTGGGTTGCTTGAATCAAAACCGAGGCTCTATGCAAGTTTCCCATGTTGAAAAACTAGAAAACAACTTTCATCGATCTTGCACAGGTTGATCGGTGGGTAGACCGGTCACGGAGTCGACCGTCCGGTCGACCGGTGGGTAGACCGGTTTGTGAAGGACCGGTCGACCGGTGAGTTATAACGTCTCTGTCTCCGGTCGACCGGTTGTAACGCCGTAACGCGTCTTGATGTGGCAAAATCGACTCGAAAAGATTAAATCTTTGGGAAACCTAATTGTTACGGAAGTATGACTTCCTAAATAAAGATAAATAGCCTATTAAGTCTCATTACTCATTAGATCACTTGAGAGACTTTTTGGAGGCTATTGATAAGAGATTCAAGAGGAAAAATTGTTTAATTATCAAGAACAATTTTTCTTTGGCTCTCTTGTGATTGGAAGGAGATTAAGAATACCAAGAGGAGATTAAACGAAGTGTGCCCACCCGCACACCCGATCGTGGAAACGAGAATAGCAAAGAAGACCAGGTTGTTGAGGCTCTTCCGGTTGCTGTTTGGAACGCTTTGATCTGTCAGACGTGCTGTTTCCTGAAATCTTAAAAGGTATGATTTAGATCTTTAGTATTTATGTTATATAGCATCATGAACATGTTCTTGTTTGGCTTTGACGTTGATTAAAATTTTTAAATTCCGCTGCGCACTCGATGCCATTATTTTTCCAACAGTCTTTTCTCTGAGTGGTCCGTCAACTCTTGTCGATTGTTGTCCGATCTCATCGGAAAGTAACTCTTCTAATACTATCTTACTTCTGGGCTTAAAATCTATCATATAGTCATGCTCCGTAAATGTGGCATTTGTCGATACAAACACCTTTTGATCTTGTGGACTATAAAAGAAACCTCCCTTTGTCCCATCGGGATATCCTACAAACATACATACTTGACTTGGGTTCTAACTTCCCGCCTTTCCCTTCAAAGACATGTCTTTGGACACCCCATATCGCATTGTCTTAAACTAGGTTTTTGACCGCACCACAACTCTAAGGGTGTTGTAGATACAGACTTAGATGGTACTCTATTCAGAATGTAGGCAGCTGTTTTTAGGGCATAACCCCAGAATGAAGTAGGCAGTGAAGAATAACTCAACTATGATCTCATCATGTCAAGCAAAGTCCGATTTCTCCTTTCGGCTACACCATTCTGCTGTGGTGTACCAGGTGCAGTCAATTGGGATACCACACATTCTTCAATCAAGAAATCCCAGAACTCTTGGTCCGGTATTCACCCCTCGATCCGATCAAGTGTCTTGATTGGTTTACCTAATTGTTTTTCAACCGCGCTCGGAATTCTCTAAACTTTCCAAAAGTTTCGATTTTCGTTGCATCGTGTAAACATAACCATATCTCGAATAGTCGTCAATAAAAGTAACGTAATATTCATAACCTCCTCTAGCCCGGACGTTTAACGGTCCACATACATCCGAATGTATCAATCGAAGGGTTCTGTAGCTCTTTCTCCTTTCGTCGTGAAAGGCCTCTTGGTCATTTTACCTTCCAAACCGGATTCACAGACCGAAGCTCACCAACTTTTAGTTCGCGTAAGGACCATCCTTTACCGCTTGTTCAGTCCTTTTTAGGTTAATATGACCAAGCCTAAGATGCCACAGATATGTATTGTTATCGTGAGAAATCTTTTGCTTTTTATTCTTAGGTTCTCGCAATTACGAACATTTCAAGATTAAGCGAAGAGTTAGGTATTGGTTTTATACAATATAAACCATCATCCAGACGTCCAGAACAAATATTTAAACCATTTCGAGAAATATGAACAAATTCATTATCAAAATAAACTTTAAATAATTGTTCAAATAATTTGGCCACAGAAATCAAATTTCTGCGAATGTCTGGAATAAAATAAACATTGTTCAAAACTAAAAATTTATTTTTCCTAAATCAAAGTCTAACTTCTCCCACTGCTTTTGCTGAAACTCTTGCACCATTGGCTATTTTCATCGTGTAGTCGCCATCGGCTAGCTCAGTGTAAGAATTAAGACTCTGCAAAGAGAAACAAATATGATTAGTCGCTCCTGAATCAATTATCCAGGCTAAGGTATCACCCTCTACTAAACATGTTTCAAGGATTAGTAAATCTGATTTACCTTGTTCCTTTTTCTTTTTCAGCTCCTCGAGATACTTGTTACAATTTCTCTTCTAGTGCCCTTCGCCATTGCAGTGGAAACACTTTCCTTTGGGTTTCTGGATGGGGCCCTTTGCTTTCTTGGGTCTCTTGTTCTTTCCCTTCTTTGCTTTTCCCTGGTTCTGGTTTTTCCTTTTGTTTTTACCAGAACTTCCTGCAACTACAACATTTGCTTCTCCTCCCCTTCTTTTGTTGGTGGATTCAAAGTTTTACAGGTCATTCATGAGTTCAGTGAGATTGCACTTTTTCTTGTTCATAACAAAGTTGTTTACGAACTCATGAAAGTTAGAGGACAGGCTTTTCAAGATGATGCCAACTTGGGTGGCTTCATCGATTCTGGTACCATTGAGCTCCGCATCATGGAGGTGATCAATCATGTTCAAAACATGTGCTTTGACTGAAGAACCTTTCTTCATTTTGTCGTTCATGAAAGCCCTTACCGCATCCAAACGAGTCTTTTCAGAAGGAGCGCCGAACATGGCTTCTAGAGACTCCATTATCTCATAAGCAGTCTCCATCTCCTCATGCTTCTTGTGAAGCACATCGTTCATGTTGGCAAAGATAAAGCACTTTGCTTTATTGTTGGCCTTGATCCAAATGATCAAAAGGCTCCCTTTGCGGTTTTGGATGCATTAGCCATGGTTTGGGAGGACATTCCTCCGCTTAGGACAAACTTATAGTCTTCGCAGACCAATAGTAGGTTCATGTTACTTTTCCACTTAGCATAATTATCACCGTCTAATTTTTTCAATCGCTAGTAGTTCGATAATGGGATTCGACATATTGTTTGGAAATAAATAGAATATTCATCTAATCAATTTATGTGCATGAATATCAAGGCATGTATTTAGGCACAATTAAATATGATGCATGATGCACATGAAAAATACATAAATCATGTTTTAATTTTAGGTGCCAATGATAATCCAATTTTCCACATATAAAGTGTACCTTTGGGTAGTCAAGTTATATGCCAATTAGACCGAGACTCTTCTCAGTTAATAAATATAGTCAAAATATCTCATATTTTCATATTTATTAACTACATTATTTTTTCAAAAAAATATAACCAATGATTTGATTATATTTTATGAGTGTAACCCACCGCTTCGGATCCCATAGACTTAACTCCGGATTGCTACCTTTGGGTAGTCAATTCGGAAATACATCCCAAAATATCTCATATTTTCATATTTATTAACTCATCAAGAGTTTTCGGTCAAAATATAACCAACACATTTGATTATATTTTATGAGTGTAACCCACCGCTTCAGATCCCATAGACTTAACTCCGGATTGCTACCTTTTGGGTAGTCAATTCGGAAATACATCCCAAATCTTATCTCTAGAAAGCCAACCTTGTTATTGATCCGGCAAGGACACTCTCCTTTTTAGGAGGGCGATTCAATGTCGCCGCAAAAGCCCCTTTCCGGATCTCACGGTGTTGCACTAACAATGAGACTAGTGGGTCGTATTGTCATACAACCCTCTCCCACTCATTATTTTGCAAACATGTATTTTGTTTGAAAAACATCTCATGATTTTCAAATCGAAAAATAAACAATTTATTTTTCGGATATGTGAAATTCAAAAATTTAACTTTTAAATTCAATTTCACATGTAACATTATTTTGCAAATCAATTTTGCAACTTAAATCAATTTAATCATATTAATTCGATTTACATCGCATGGTTCTTATTTTATTTTATTTTTCTAAAACACTTTTATAATAAATAAAATAAACAATAACAAATGCGCGTGTATGCATGGCATGTTATAAAAACATATGAGTAGGCACATTATAAATATACTAAAGGAGAGTTGGGGTTTACTGTTCACGCAGACTCAGTTTACTGTTCATTCTACAGTGAAATGACGGTTTTGCCCCCGATTTACTGTTCACTTCTTCGTCTGGCCCAGGGGTGGTTTGGTCTTTTCGTGGCTTTTTGGGTTTTGTGTTTTGGTAATTTCGCAGCCCCTGGGCCCCCTGCTATGACTTTTGCTTTCCTTTTCGTGAAGTTTCTAGCTTCATCTCTTCTGGGCATTTTTTTTTGTCCATTTTCTTCTCTCTCTCTCTCTTCTTTCCGTGAAGCTTCTGAGCTTCACTTCTTTTCTGCATTTCGTGGCATTTTGGGTTTTGTGTTTTGGTAATTTTGCAGCCCCTGCTATGACTTTTGCTTTCCTTTTCGTGAAGCTTCTAGCTTCATTTCTTCTGGGCATTTTTTTTGTCCATTTTTCATTTGCGCCTCTTTCCTTCATTCTTTATTTTTCTATTCTGCTCTGCTTCTCTTCGCTCCCTTCGTCCTTCTAAGAATCCTGCATTTCTCACTTTTTGCTCTCAACCTTTTTGTTCTGTTGGTCTCATTTGCCTGCAGAAATTTTGGGATTTTATGCATTTTTCCTGTATTTGTTTGCTGCATCCGGTTTGTTCCCAAATTTGGGCCTTTTGTTTTTCCTTTTTTTGGGTTCCTTTGTTGTTTTGATTTCTGACTTACATTTCATTTTCTTTCTGTTTCTTATTATTTTCCGTAATACACTTCTCTTATTTTACTCTTTCTCTCTGCGCCGTTTCCGTTCGCCCTTTTTTTTTCTCTTCTTCTTCTTCTCATTTGATTCTGTTTTCTTCCTTTGTTTCTACTGAAATTTTTTCCCTTCTTTTTCTAATTTCATTCTGTTCTGTTGCTCTCTTTTTTGTAGGCATTTTTGGGTTTTTCTTTTGTGATTTTGTTGTTTTCGTATCTTTGGTGGGCTTTGTTTGGGTTGAGATTTGGAATTTTATGGTTTTTTCTGTTAGTTCTTCTATATTTGTTAGAATCTTTTGTTCTTAGTTTTGTTCTTTTCAATTTTTTTCTCCTTTACTGCTTCGGTTACTTTTTGTGGTTTTTTCCCCTCTTTTTTTCCCTCTTTTCTTCCCTCTTCTTTTCGTTACTTGCTTTGTTCCTTAGTTGTTCTGTACATAGTAGAGGTTTTCTTTTATGATTGTTTTTAAATCCCAACTTTGTTTTTTTTTTTATTTTTAATTTTTACCTTCTCCTTTTTCCTCTAGGCTTCTCCCTTTATTATTTTCTTTTTATACATTATATAGTACTCTGTTTGCAAACCTGTGATATTTAGTTCAAATTTTTTACAAATTTATTATCTTCTCATTTGATCACTGATTTGTGCAGAAATTTCATTTGCGTTGGTGTCCTTTTTCTTGATTGATTTCATACCGTATCAGGGTAAGTCTTGATTTTTTTCTATTCATTTATTGTATCGATGAGTTAGGATCCTTATATTGATAATCTTTTTCCTGTGAATTCCCTATAATTTTGACTAATTTTTTCTTTATGTTATCTAGAATGCTGCGTAATTTTAAGGGAAAAAATTCCCACTTTTCTTCCTTTTTATCTATTTATTTATTTTTTTGTGTTTCACTCTTTCTAAGGCTATTATTTTTAAATAATGCTAGGGTTGTAATAGTTTTGTAATTTAATTAAGTAATGTTTATCTTTTAAGTTTTCTTACTTCAGTATACAATGTTACGTGTTACATTACCAGAGGTTGTTCACTGTTTATGCTACTTTTTTAGTCCTTATTTATGAATGCTCCCGTATATACGGATTCTTCATGCACGTTACTTTTTTTTCTCTTGCGCCTGTTGTTTTGTTTCTTTAGCTTGGTTTTATCCCCGATGATTTGCTATTTCAGTCGACCATTTCTCATTTACTATTCTGTTTCTTCACCTTTGGCCTTCTAACTGTTTGTGCTTGCTGTTCTTTTACCCGTCAGTACTCACTATTTTGTTTTACCCTTTATCATTTAGTGCCTATTTTTTTATCCTTTTATTTTGGAGCCTTTGTGTTCACCTATGGTTGGTATACAACAATTAGAGCAGGATTTGGAGTGCTTCAGGGACTATCAATATTTCCTTTTTATTTTTTTTGCAACGTCACTAATATTTGCTCTTTAATTGTTTTGTTACTTTTATTAATTTATATCCTCACTGTTTTATTATTACTTAATAACATTTACCTATTAGTTGACAGTATTAATATATTGACTTGTAACTTATCTGTTTCATGTTAACATACTTAGATGAATCTCCTTGCTTGATATCTTTTACAATTAATTTCTATTTTTTGGGGGTTTTTTTTTTCTTTCCCTATTCCTTGCTTTTTGGTTCTATTTGTTTCCCTATTCTTTTTCTCCTCCCTTTCTTATTTCCTCATAGCAATGATGATTATAAACAATTTTGACACTTTGAGTTTGAAATAATTTCTCCAAAGATTGCTGTGAATGTGGTTCTTTCATTTTGCCCTCTTTTTGTCTACGTTTTTTGATTCAAAATCTTTTCCCATGTCTTTTTCCTTATTTTTTAGCATATTCTCATACTTTTGCTTTGTTTGTTTGTTTTTTTTTTTTTTTTGGCCTTCTTCACCTGGTAGTTGTTGGACAAATCAATATCTTTCTCAAATTACTTATTCTTTGTGTTACACACTTTATGATCTGTGTGATGCATTGAATATCACACAGATCATATAAACATATAAATTTATTTGTTCATCACATGTTGACGAAAAATTCAATACCTGAGCCATGATCATTATATAAAAATACTGTAATATTTATGTTGTATGAATTTGTTCTAATCCCTTACTTTTTCTTTTTCTTTTACTGTTTTTTTCCTTGGTCTTTTCTTTTGTCCTTTCTCATTTCTTTCCCGTTTCTTTACTTTTCTACTCACTTAGTTATTTGTATCTATTTTTTCAGATTATCCTCACTGTTTTATTATTATTTAATAACATTAATATATTACTTGATAATATTGACATATTTACTTGGACCTTATCTGTTTTACGTTAACATACTTAAATGAATGCCTTTGCTTTATATCTTTTACAATCAATTTCTCTTTTTTGATATTTCTTCCTCTCTCTATTCCTTTCTTTTTGGTTCTTTTTGTTCTCATGATTCTTCTTTCCCTTTCTTTCTTATTTCTTCATGGAGATGATTATAAATAATTTTGATACATTGAGTTTGATATAATTTGTCCATGCCGTGAATGTGGTTCTTCTTCTATTTAGGGATGTCGTTTTCTTTTTTTCAGAATACATTTATTAAAAAAAACTTTTTTCAGAATAAATTTAATAATTTAGGTTTTTTTTTTTAAGAATTTTTTTTTTCCATTTTGAATTTTTTTACGCTTTATTTTTCTGTGGTCATGATGATATATTTTCTTTTTATTGTTGCCGTGCATCATGTAGTTTTTAAATTTGATTTGGCAGCCCCTGATGTTGCCCAGATTATTTAATAATGTGTATAAATACGATCTGTTGTGTATATACCTAATGTGTTCTACTGTTGGGTTAAACATTTTATTTTATTTTTCCTACATTGTTAACCGACATTGTATGGTTTACTTTCATATGTTGTGATTTTTACTGCATTATCGTCTTTATCATTTCTTATCACACTTAGGTTGCTTTTACTGTGATTATCTGTAATACACATTTTATTTTTTACTATCTATTCATTATTGGTTTTGTTTTTCTGTGGTTTTCATGCATAGTGACACCTATTTTTACCGAATTATTATATAGCTTCAGGTTTATCTTCAGCTTTTTTAATCCGATCTGATAGTGTTTTTTGTTGTGTATTTGAAGATTCTCATTCTCTCTTTTTTTCATCCATTGACTATAGTGATCTCCTGTTTTTTAGCTTCTCTGTTTTTTTACACTATTTACACATAACTCATATCCACCTTTTGTTAGTACCTTTACTGTTTTTGGAAAATTTCTACTCTGTCGGTTCTTCATCTTAGATTGAGGTATTACTTTTTTACTCTGTACACGTTTTTGTATAGTTTCTTTCGTTTTCTATTGTTATCTTTACTTTTAAGTTTATTAGTATTTATATGATTTTTTCCTCTTGGATGTGATTAAGATGTTCTGTTTTAGTATACTTTTATTTCTCTAAAAATAATACTATGTTACTCTGTTGGCTATGATTAATAGGAGTTGATTTTTATGTTTAGTTTTGCTAATAGGAGTTTTTATTTTGTTTTGTTAGATATCATTACTATGTTTTATTTTGTTAATAGAAGTCTTTACTCTTAGTGTTGCCTCAATTATCTGGGATTATTTTATTATCTTTTTTTTTTACATTATTTTCTTCATGTTTTTCTTATGTTGTTTGTTCTTAAATTTTTTATCTCTTTTTTGTTCTTCTATATCTGATTTGACCCTTTTTTGCCCTTTATTTTTCTGTTCAGTTCCTTAATGTTTCTTTTATGTTCATCATAACTGCATAATAGTTTTGTTTAGTTGGCAGCCACGGACATAAAAAAAAAAATACCTGAACCTTATATTATTATCTCTTTATTTGTTCTTCTATATCTCATTTTACCGGTTTTTTTTCCTTTATTTTTCTGTTCAGTTCACTGAGGTTTTTTTTTTTTTTTTTCTTATTCAGCATAACTTAATAGTTTTGTGGGCAGCCAGAGACAATGTCAAGTCATGTTTAAATTATTGATGATATATGTTGCTAGCAGATTAAAGGAAATATATGAACCTTATATGATTTATTTATATATGTAAATAAACTGTTTCCTAGATATAGAAATTTATTATATATTTAAATATTTTTGTAACATTTATGAATTCTGTGTCATGTTTTGTTTGTTGCTTCAATATTATTGTTTTATTCTAATTTTTTTCCCGGCTTTTTTCTCTTATTTATTTAGTTGATATATATAAAAGAATGTATATTTTTCTATCTAAGGACAAAAAAATTGTATCTAATTTGTTTATTAGAGTAAACATAATGTAATAAATTATGTGTATTAATTTTTTTTTTTTTCTTTCTACAAAATTGCCATAAATTGTATTTTTTAAAGTAATTGTAGTTTAATTATACCACCGTGCAAATTGTATTTTTTAAAGTAATTGTAGTCCTCTCCAAGGGACACTGTTCTTTGTTAGTGTTCTATTTTTTTTTTTCCTGCTCTCTTTTTTTAATTGACCTGGTAGTCTTGGACAAGGTTATATGTTATATACTTAATTCATTTTGTGTTGCATTCAAGCCATAATTTGTGTGATAGAGACAATCTCTTGTCTCTTTGTGCAATTACCCTTAGTGAACAACCACAGCCTGTTTATCCCACATTGCTGGGAATGTCTCATATTTGAGTCATGATTACTACATAAAAATATTATTATATCTATATATGTTGGCTTTTTAAGTTTATTTTTCCCGCTTACCTATTTACTCATTTATTTACTTGATTATTTGTATTTTTTAAGGTTTGCTACTGCTCATTGCCCTATTCTGGTAGTTCTCTATCGCTCATTGCTGTTGAAGTTCAGTTCGTTGACATTTCAGACTTAATGCAGAATTTATAGCGCTTAAGGTATCTCTAATAATTTGTTCCCACAACTTTTTAGCCTTTGTTACGCACACTATAATTATTAGCATCCTATGATTAATGTTGAAATGAGTTATTTTTAGCCTACTAATAAATGCTGCCAATAGAACGAGAATATGTTCTACCGATAGCTCTTTAATGTCTTTTGCTGATACTGGATATATTGCTTTGCTATGCTACAGTTAACATATGCTATTTTTGCTTTATTGTCTCTGTTCCTGTATACTTTTCTTATCTTATCAATGATTGTTACTAATCTAGGAAGTTACTAAAAATTTCTTCTTTACTGTTGACAAATGTTCCTAATCTCTGTTTATTTCCTTTCTCTTTCTTCTATTTCTTTAGTTGGTAGTAGTCAGGCCTTGGTTTGTAGTTTATTTATATCATAGTAACATGGTTACATGAAGATTTTTGTTTCATATGTTCTACTCTCAATTGCTTTGTCGATGGTTGTTACTACTCTAGGAAGCTGCTAAAAATTCTTTCTTTATTGTTAATTAATGTTCCTAATCTGTGTTTATCTCCCTTTTCTATTTTCTGCTTCATTAATTGATGGCACTCAGGTCTTACTTTGCAATTTATTTATATCTTAGTAACATATACTTTGCAATTTATTTATATCTTAGTAATATAGTTATACATATATTTTTGTTTTACATGTTCTATTCTTAACACAAGGAAATTCACGGCAAAAGGCCATATATTACAAAATAATAATTTTTTTTGGATAGAATAACAGAAATTAATTAGCATATGAAGATCAACTACCAGTAAAGGAAACGTAACTTGGAGGAGAATCAAGAAGGGCAAGTGACCAGTTTTTTTGATATAATCTGCTTTTTCATAAGTTCTTACAGCTTTGTTATTAAGTTAGGACTCTGTATTTGCACTTAACACCCTATGGTTAATGTTAAAATGAGTTGTTTTTAGCCTTATTAATAAATATCATCTATAGAAAGCATTGGGCGGGATTCTCTTTTGATCTCAAACGATGTTAGCAAACTTTTTTTACTTGCTAATGACTACTAGATTTAATATAAATATGTATATGTACACACTCGACAAACTCGTTGGAATCAATAGTTAATTCATGTGTTTGTGTTTCCAATATTTATATATATATATATATATATATATATATAAGTAATTATCCAGGTATAATAAACTAATTACATGACAGATTTTAACATTTTTTACTACCGACTACTATAAATCTTTTGTGTCCAATAGGAGATTTCTCTAAAATTTCCTTTTATTCGACAAGGCATCTTTGTCCTTTTAGATGGAAAACAAATAAGCATCCATTCGGGCTCTTATACGCATATGCAATCTTAGTCCACGTCATTTAAAAAAATTAAGGCTTTTGTCCATCTATATTATCTTAAATCAATATTTGTTATCACAATCCGTTGAATTTCAAAAGTGGTTTTTGCAACTGTTTATCAAAAAGGACTGAACATTTAATCCATCAAAACTCATAAAAAAAGGAGCACATCTCCTTGGAGAAGGCCTTTGAGGTTCTTCCGGAGCAGGTCCACCATTTTGATGAGATCCTTTTCTCCACATTTCTTTTTATGTTTCATATTTATTATTCTTATCAATCTTTAAAATTACATAAAAAAGAGTTATATATATGTTGTGTGGGAAAATGTGATGAAGACGTGGACCACTAAAATCACGACACGTGGCGATATTCGCTCTCCGCTGGATGCATGCCCCTCGACGCTTCGACACCTCAAGATCAGCCACCGAGCCCAAAGCCAATGTCCAGATTGAAACAATGACCCCATGTGGCGTTGACGGATTGAAAATGCCTGAACTAAGGCGTTAGGATCCCTCAACTGCAGAAAGGGTCGCTCGAAGAGGACGAAAAAGGCTGAGGCGGTGATGACGATGAGGGAATGTTCCTGTCGAGACATAGCGGGTTGCGTATTTAAAAGGTGAGACCGCCGACAAAGATTAATGGCAAGATTACAAACCGCCCACAGGGTCACAAAAGCATTACGGAGACTCACAGAGCCGTAATCAAGACCGATCAAGAGAGTGAATAAAGGCTTGATTAGTGGGCTACGGGCTATCACCGGGCCTAAAAGGAGAAGCACTTGAGTGCAGAGGCCTCACGGAGGAAAACCCCCAGTGAAGGAAGCCCGGCTATATAAGGAGAAGGACCCCAATGAAGAAGGGGTCAGCTAATTGAAGAAAAGCGGATTTTAGAGAGAAAAAAGATACAATTTGTGTAAATTGTAAACCCTCTCTAAGCAATATAAATCATACAGTGGATGTAACTCTGATTTTATAGAGTGAACCACTATAAAATTTCTCTTGTGTTTTTACATTCAGTTATTAAAAACACTAATTCTCTATCTTTAAATACATTAACCAGCCGGTAATCCAAGGGGAAACCAAAGGTAACCTGGTTGGTTTATTGTTAGCGAAATTCCACCGTCAACAATATATATTATAAATAACTTTATATAACAATATTATATATATATATATATTGTATATATATATATATATGTATTTATTGTAAATAACTTCATATAACAATGTCTTATGTATATATTCATGTATAAATATACATAAATAATCTATTTCTATTATATACAAATTATTAACTTTTTTTAACATACAAAATTATTTATTCTTCGATTTGACTGGGTCCCATGGAAAAATAAATTATAACTCAATCGAATCGAATAAATAAATAATTACAATAATTATATTCTTCCGCTACATCAATGGGTCTTCGATTCTTGAATTCTTTATTCTTGACTTCATTCTTTGTCTCTCCGGTTGGATTTCACCTTCCTTGGGATCCGCTGAACTTTTCCGGACCACGGGCACGCTTTATGAGGGGTTTCGAAACCTTCGGGCCCGTTCGATCAAACTCGAACTTGGGCCGCCAGCCGCTGCGGGCCACGGCTTGTCGTGCTTGTCGCGTGTTGGGGGCGGTCCCTGGGCCGGCGTCCTGGCGCGCCTGGGCCGCGTCCTGGCCCTGGGCCCGCCGCCCCCCGCGGCCGGGCCACGCTCGGAGCTAACGGTAGGCATCGAGGAGGTCTTCAACCAGGTATGCCGTGAAAACTTATTGCGCTGGCCAGAACCAATGAAGTCGGATCCCAGCTGAAGGAACCCAAATAAATTCTGTAGGTTCCACGGCGATGTTGGCCACCACACCAACGATTGCGTCGACCTCAAGGATGAAATCAAAGAGTAAGCTACGAGGGGAGGCTGCAGGAGTTCAGGGCCAAGCAGAGACCTCGCAACGACGGCCACGGTGGACAAAATGACGGTCAGCGAGGAGAACCCACCCAGAAGACCGAGAACCCGTCGGGCATCATACGGACTGGCCCCTCGTGGCCCCTACATAGGAGGAGACATGAGGAGGTCATAGAAGGACTATGCCCATGAGACCAAGGGGTTTACTAGGAACGATTCTGGAGCATCTCTGCTGCAAAAACCCAAAGGTACAGCCACACTGACGTGGCCTTTAACGAGGACAACGCCAGCGGAGTTCACTTCCCCCACAATGACTCACTAGTGGTGGAAGCCATGATTGGAAACCACACCGTGTGCTGAATCCTGGTGGACAATAGGAGTTCGGTGGACCTCCTATATTCTGATTGCTTGGAGAAGATGGAGATCCAAAAGGAGCAGTTGGAAATGACTTCCAGGCCACTATATGGTTTCACTGGAGACTCTGTCATCCTTCAAGGGACTATCCGGTTACCCATAACCGCCGGAGAAAAACCTTGACAGGCAACCACAATGGCCAACTTTATGGTTATAAAAGGAGGCTCCCAGTACAATGCGGTAATCGGGATACCAACCCTCCAGGCATTAAGGGAAATAACCTCCGTTTACCACCAGAAGGTCAAGTTCCCCACCCCAAATGGTGTAGGGGAAATGAAGAGCAACCAGTATGAAGCTAGGGTTGCGTATTCTGACGCGCTGCGCGGGTATGACCAGCCAAGAAGACTGGAGGCAAGGATGGTTCACTAGAGCCTTGTCGAGGACATAGATCCCAGCATCTAAGAGGAAGTTGCATGGTCTCAGCCCGTCGAGCAGTTAGTGGAAATTCAAGTTGACAAAAACAAATCCACCAAAGTGCTGAAAATGGGCTCAGGCTTAGCCTCACCACTTAAGGTTGAGATCGAGAACTTCCTCAAGAAGAACTTAGATGTCTTCGCCTGGAATCATTCTGACATGGAAGGGATCGATGCTAAAGTAACATGTCACTCCCTAAACGTCGACCCCTCATATCCGCCCAAGCCCCAGAAACGTCAACCAATGAACCCCGAGAGGTATGAAGCGCTGAAAGAAGAGGTCTACAAACTGATCAACAATGGGTTCATCAGGGAGGCCCATTACCCACGTTGGGTATCAAACCCCATTCTAGTGGTCAAACCCAACAGGAGCTGGAGAACATGTGTCGACTTCAGCAATCTCAACAAAGCCTGCCCAAAGGATGGCTTTCCACTCCCTCGAATAGACCAAATGGTCGACGCCACAGCAGGACATGAGATGTTGAGCTTCATGGATGCCTACTTAGGATACAACCATATCCCTATGCATCCAGCCGACGAGGAGCACACATCCTTCATAACCGACAGGGGCCTGTACTGCTACAAGGTGATGCCTTTCGGCCTGAAAAATGCAGGAGCTACCTACCAGAGGCTTGTAAATAAAATGTTCGCTCAACAGCTCGGCAAAACGATGGAGGTCTACGTCGACGATATACTTGTAAAGAGTGCCAGGGCCAGCCATCACGTTAATCATCTAGGAGAAATGTTTGGTGTATTGAGAAAATACCACATGAAACTCAATCCCCAGAAGTGTGCCTTTGGAGTTGGGTCGGGGAAATTCCTCAGTTTTATGGTCAGCAGCCGTGGGATTGAAGCTAACCCTAAGAAAATCAAAGCCCTATAGGACATGCGGTCCATAACAAAGCCGAAGGAGGTGCAAAGATTGACAGGATGTGTCACCGCCCTAAATAGATTCATATCAAAAGCGACCGATAAATGCGTCCATTTCTTCGACGCTTTGAAAGGGAGCAAGCACTTTGAGTGGGCACCACAATGTGAAGAGGCCTTCCAAAAATTGAAGGAGCATTTAGGCAAGCCCCTAATTCTGTCAAAACCAAACGTCGACGAGGAGCTTTGCCTATACCTCTCTGTGTCCTAACACGCCATAAGCTCCGTGACAGTAAGAGAAGAAGAGAGGGTACAATTGTCGATCTATTATGTGAGCAAAAAGGCTCCTCGACGCCGAGTCGAGATACGAAAGAAATGGAGCGTCCGGCCCTCGCCCTGATGGTAGCTTCAAGGAAGCTTCGGCACTATTTTCAATCTCACACCATACGGGTTCTCACAAACCACTCCCTGAGATAGGCCCTACAAAAGCCCGAAACTTCCTATCGGCTCCTCAAATGGTCGGTAGAATTGAGCCAGTTCGATATAAAGTATGTGCCAAGAATTGCGATCAAGGGCTAAGCGCTCGCTGACTTTTTGGCTGTGTTCTCTTATAGACCAGCTCCCGCCCCATCTAGAGAAGTCGAGGTTACAAAATGGAAGCTCGACATGGATGGGGCGTCGAGCTAAAAATCGTCGAGCCGGCCGCCTTGTTAATCAGCCCCGAAGGCGATAAGATTACCTCGGGTAATGCGATTTAAATTAAAGGCATCGAACAATGAGGCGGAATACGAAGTGATGATTGCCGGACTACGATTAGCTAGCCACCAAGGTCGAAAGGCTCGGCGTCCTTCAATGATTCTCAATTAGTCGTCACAAGTAAGGGAAGAATACCAAGCTCACAAATGAGAAGATGGGAGCATACTTGAGAAAAGTAAAGGAAGAACTCGTTAAGTTCAAAAATTACGAAATACTTCAGATACCATGAGCCGAAAATGTGAACGCCGACGCCCTGGCAAAGCTGGCATCTTCAAGGGATTCTAACACACTGGGGGTCATTCCCATCGAAGAATTGGAGAGGCCGACCATTGAAGAACAAGCTAAGGCATTAGTTGTCCAAGCAGGTGGAAATTGGATGACACCGCTCATCCAATACCTAATGGACGCACAACTGCCAGATAATAAAGATGAGGCCAGACGAGTCAGGTATAGAGCTGCTAGGTACTTATTGTACGACGGCCTGCTCTACCAACGAGGCTACTCGACACTTCTACAGCGGTGTCTGGATGATGCCGAAGCCTAGAAGGTCCTCCAAGAAATCCATGAAGGAGTCTGTGGTAACCATACTGGGGGATAGTCTCTGGCTCTAAAGGTTTTGAGGCAAGGATACTACTGGCCCATGCTAAAGAAGGACGCTTTTCAATATGCCCGATGTTGCGATAAATGCCAAAGGTATGCCACAATTCCCAGAGCACCCCCAGAAAATTTAACTTCCATTCTTAGTCCATGGCCCTTTGTCAAATGGGGGGTTGACCTGATTGGGCCGTTACATCTTGCACCCGGGGGATTTAAGTTTGCAATTGTTGCGGTAGACTACTACACAAAGTGGACAGAGACCAAGGCTCTAACTACAACCACGGAAGTGGCCTGCACCAAATTCATGTGGGACAACATTGTGTGCAGGTTCGGGGTTCCCTTCTCAATAGTATCTGACAATGAAAAACAGTTCGACAATGCCTTAACACGCAGATTCTGTGACAACTTGGGCATCCGGAAAGACTTCTCGGCACTGATCCATCCGCAATCAAATGGACAAGTCGAGGCGGTCAATAAAATATTAAAATACACCCTTAAAAAGAGACTCGACGAGCTGAAAGGGAGATGGGCCGAGGAACTTCCCAAAGTCCTATGGGCATACCGAACGATTTGTTTACTACTACGGACCCAAACACCCTTCTCCATGGCGTATGGCATCGAGGTCAGCTCCCGCATAAATCGAAAACGCCAACTTTAAGAATCGTCATCCATAATGACGATGACAATGCAGAAGGGATGAATGGAGAACTCGACTTGTTGGAAGAAAAAAGGCTCGACTCCCAACTACGTCTCGCCGCCTATCAGCGAAGAACAACGTGACACTACAATAACAAAGTTCGGTAGAGAAGGCTCGTCGCAGGAGACCTAGTATTAAAGAGGGTAACGCAGAGCACGATACCCAAAAATACTTGTCCACTGGGCCCAACTTGGGAAGGGCCCTACCGTATAAGGAAAGTGCTACACCTCGGAACCTACATTTTGGAAACCCTTGACGGCAAAAGGATTCAACACCTGTGGAATGCAGAATAGCTAAGGCTATACTACCAATAGTGTATGAAATTCTTACGTGTCTCAATTGTACATTCTTTACAAATTGAATAAATTGATGTGTTTGTAGAAAGAAAGGAATTTACCCCTTAAAAACATGTCTGCTTAAAAACCAAGGTTATATTAAACAGACATGGGGGGACAGAGGTCCACGGATCACTGAAAAATGACACGACGACCCCAAGGGGTAAACTCGACGTCAGATCCTCCAAGGAGGAAAGATAAAGACCTAGCAAAATTCTAAGGAATTTTCTAAGATGACGACCCCAAGGGGTAAACTCGACGTCAGATCCTCCAAGAAGGAAAGACAAACACTTACCAAAATTCCAGGGAATTTTCTAAGACGGGTCACAATCGATGTCAGATCCTCCAAGGAGGAAAGACAAATACTTAACAAAATTCTAAGGAATTTTCTAAGATGACGACCCCAAGGGGTACACTCGACGTCAGATCCTCCAAGGAGGAAAGGCAAAGACTTAGTAAAATTCTAAGAAATTTTCTAAAAAAGCAGCAATTGCAAATCAAGGTATAAATTAAATCTGTTGTCTTTTATATATATAAGGTGCAAGTAAAATAAAAGTTGTTCGAATATTAAGTTACAAAACACCAAAGAAAACAGAAAGAAGGAAAAAATGAAAAATTCCTAGGCTTCGCCGCCAGCCGCCAATTCTTCGCCATCGCCAGGAGGGGAAGCGTTTTCTTCACCATTGCCAGGAGGGGAAGCGTTGTCTCCGCCATTGCTAGGAGGGGAAACGTTGTCGTCGCCAGCAGGAATAGGGGAATTGTAGAGGAAGCTCAAGTCCCACTCAGGACGCTCCTTCTTGATCAGATCGACGATTTGTTGACCCGCCGACTGAAAATCCTTGTTACGGATATCCATAAGCTCCGGAGAAGTCTTGAACTCCTCAATAATCTCCACCCGCTTGGCATCGAAGGTTACGCCAGCCTCGGCTTCGGCTTCCTTCTTCCCCTCGGCCTTTCCCTCAGCGAAACGTTTCCTCGCTGCCTTGGTTGCCTCGGCCAACTTTTTTTCAGACAAATCTGGCCCCTGTGTGAGATCCTCAACTTTGGCCTTCAGCTCGGCGAAATCGCCTTCCAGACTCATCAGCTTGGCCATAGCCAGGTCTCTCTCCTCGACGGCATCTTCCATCTTTTTCTTGGCCCCATCAACAAGAGACTTAAGCTTGGCCTCGACATCTTCCATCTCATTTTTACACTCCTCAACCTTGACTAGGTCGAGGAGGTTAAGGATGGAAAGAACAAGGCTTTGGAAAAATTGAAAAATCAGAAAAAGATAAAAAAAAAAACTTGACCAATTCTTATATGGATCTGAAAGGAAATTTGTTTACGCTGACGGTCGACCAAAGAAGACTAAGAGGTAGCAATCCAATGGGGCTCGAGTAAAGACTCGTAAAGAGCCTGGAAGACGAGGGAGAAGCGAGGGGGAAGTTTGATGCAAATTAATTTTGTATAATAAATTTCCGCAAGCGTACGGTGTCAAGTTTTGAGTATAAGGTGAGTGAGTATCGTCTCCACAGGGATTGGGTTTAGAATTGCCATTAAGTACCGCAATTATTGTAACTTAACTTTATCTAGGCAACCTAATAAAATGACAATTAAGAAAATAAAACAAAATAAATATGAAAAAAAAAAAAAAAGTATCTATACACAAATGGTCTAGGGACTTGATTTCGCTTTTATTATTCCTATGTTCATCCTATTATGTAATTGCTAATCAATTCCATTCAATTCACTAATCAAGGCTCTAATATCATCTTGCAACCTCTCCCGAGTGCCTCACAAGAAATTGTATTTAAATACCCAAAACAATATCCCTATTCGAAATGAACATTTAAACACAAATTAAGCTTCGCCTTTAGAATTAGAAAATAAGAATATTGATCGCCTCCCGGCCTCACAAATCCACCTAAATCCTAATTTGATTATCTAAGTGTTGATCTCCTCTCGGTCTCACAACAACCTAGACTATGCTTCTCAAATCTAGATAAAGAACTCAATCTCTCCCGAGCATCAAATTTGCAATCTAAAAATCATCTAACTCATTGGCCAAATAAATTAAAAGCATTATGCATAGAGAAACATAAATGAATTGAAAATGAAATTAAATTAACAATCAACAAAATATTCAAAACATAGTTCAAATAAAACTACATCAAGTCCTTGATTTAATGTCTAGCTCAACATGGAAAAATAGATGAAAGAAGATAAAACCCAATATCCATTGAAGAGCTTCCAAGGACCTCCAAGATGAAGGATTTCGGCCTCCTTTTGATGTTTTCTTCAATTTTCCGGGCTCCCCTTCCAAATGGCACCTCTTTCCTTTTATACTACAACATTTCAGAGCTAGGGATTTAGTCGCGCGCTGCAGCCCGCATGAAAACGCGCTGCGGCGCGCATTTTTGGAAGAGGGATTTTGCTCGCAGGGGGCTGAGATGCGCTGCAATGCCTTTGGGCGCACTGCAGCATGTAGGACACATTCCTGGGACCTTTTGGCACACTGCAGTGCGTGTCCAGCCTCTGGGCACGTTTTGGGCGCGCTGCAACCCCTCCGGTATGCTGCAACGCGCATTTTTGGAGCTGGGCAGGTCTTGGTGCGCTACAACCTGTGCCTCCCTTTGTCTCTGGACTTCTTTGTATTCCTTTGCGCGCTATAGCCTAAAATGGTGCGCTGCAGCCCGCTTTTTTTGCATTCCAAGCCACCTCTTTTGTGCCTTAAAATCCTCTTTTGCCTCCTCTTGCCATTGATTCACAAGTTGGGCAAATATTCTTCTTTGCTTCATGCAAAATCATCCAAGTTCGCATTTATTTATAACTCCTATAAAAAACACACAAAAGACATTAAACTAACAAAAATGCTTGAAAACTTACAAATATTCAAGCTTAAAAGTACTTGATTTGTTGGTAGAAATACCCGTCATCAAAGTTTCAACATCGCCCCGATCTCGGCGTCAGAAATATCTGAGACCTGGAAATTCCCGTCCATGATCTTTCCCCCAGGAATCAGCACATGTTCCCTCGGTGCCGGGGCAGCACTGACATCAGGAATGGGGACCATCGGTGTCCAAGCCTCAACGACTGGCATCTTCTCAGTACGCATCTTCTTATGCATATGCTTCCCCCCCCGATATCAGAGGACCCTTGATCTTCTTGCTCGTCGGCACAGGAGAAGAAGAGCTGGCTTTTTCCTTTCCCTTCGACGGGGGCTGTTGGCTCAGCAATGGTGCTTAGTCCGATCGGGTGGCTGGGCTTGGCCCGCATTGCTGGGTCACCTGAAGTTGAATTCTCGGTGATGCCATCTCACAAAAACGATTTAGACGAAGACGAGATCGCTTGAAAAAACAAGAACGTATTGAAGAGAAGGCGCGAGCAGAATTACCCTCGCCGCTTAGATGGAAGTATGTGCGGACAACGTCTAGGTCTGAAGGGTTGGGGAGATTGAGGATTAAACCGGTGGCGCGAAGGTTCTCCTTGGTCAGAAGTGTTTCGATATGGCGGACCTCTGACGAAAAAGAGAAAGCATTCTCAATCCTTACCAAACTATTGCCAGAAAACTTCAGCCGGTTCTGGTTAACTACAGGATAAATGGTTATCAGCATATGAAGAAATAGCAAAGTCAGATGAAAAAGAAAGTCAAGAGACTTACTCATGTTCCCGAACGCCGCCTGCACCTGCCTTCGATGGGGCAGGCGGTCGTTGGGGTGAAAGTTGAATGGCCCCCGGATCATAAAGAACATGGGCTTCCACCCATGTGACAACGAGGGAATGCCTAGAATAAGCTTCCAAAACATAGGCTGATCCCTCCCATGACCACTCAAAAAATACCACCCCTCACACTTGGTGACGTGGCATAGCTTATACATGAATCGGAACTCATCCAATGGGAGGTCCATGTCAAATTTCTGGTGCCATAAAATCCAGGCACCGGCAAAGTAGTACCAGAAGTTCGACGCCAGCGGGGGAAATGCCATAGAAATGGCAGTAGTCCTTTACAAAGGGATGAACTGGGAGGGTCATCCCCACCGTTACCGCTCTAGTATAGACCAGGAGGTATCTGGTCGGTAGCATACTAGTTCTAAAATGCATGTCTGGGAGAAGGTACTCGAGCCACCTCCCGTCGATGCATCCTTCCTTCATAGCCCGGATGATATCTTTGTTCCAGACCCTTGATGCCATAACGTCGGCAGTGAAGAAAGGCTTATCTGGGTCACCACTCGTGGCAGCCAGGGGGGCATCCACCATCGCGGCAGCCACCCCGCCTACACTGCCCCCCGTGAAGGGGATCCGCTCGACTATTTCTTCTAAAAACCGTTCGACGCTACCAAATTCACTTCCGAAGTCGTCGCCCGGTGCGTATCTTTCCTCGACGTCTTCAATGACCTTCAACACAGAGCTGACACTGGAGAATCCTCACTTTGATTAAAAATTCAATTCGGAGCTAGTACCTCTGTCAAAACTCTCGCTATATAGGCTATAACGGCGTCATCCAAAGCTTGCTAAAAGATTAGAGCATTGCCCTCTAACAGACTCGCTGCGAGTACAATCCACTCCTCTCGAGCTATGTCACAGGCTCGCATCACATACTCAACACGGTGCAGCCAATACGTAATTCTGGTGGGATGTGAAAGCCCATTAAAGGAAGGTGGATTACAGGTGTAGAACCTAGCAGCGGCTCGACCTGTAGTCAAAACAACTCTCCTTGCTCGGTGTGCAGCCTCAGCCGTCATGGGCTCTAGGGCCCTTAACTCCTGATCCACTGGTGGATGGCTATATCTAGCAGGAGTGGGTACCGACCATCCTGTTTGTCAGAACAGTGACATTAGAAACATTCTTACCCGTCCCCACAACGTATTCTCTTGCAGTGTGGGCGCTAACCGGGATGATGGATATGATCGATCCATTAGTACCGGTTCTGTCTTGCCAAATGAAATAAGCAATTCTCAGTTTTAGTTCATAAACTAATTTACCTGAGACTTGTCATGGCAGGAGTAGGAACGCCGCTCTGATACCAACTGTGGCGACCCACGCCCTCGCGGTACGGTCACCGTGCCTTATACTACTACTAATGGGCTAAGCTATAGTCTAATCCATTATTCGTTGTTAGACTATTGTCTCTTTAATTTACGTTCGTGTGCGGGTAAAATTTTTTTCTTTACTTTAACCCTCGGGTTCTTAACATGTTATGTTGTTACACTAATAACATATCTTGCTATCACTTTAAGGATTCGGATATCATACTAGTGTCTGAAAACTTATCTTAACTTATTACAGTCCGTTGTTCTTTACTAAGATAATGGTTGTAATATCTTCTTCTTAGAACTGAACATACATACTAATATTCTATATTACATTAATCTGCAGAAAAATTGTTTTCTAAGCGAGCGTAGTAGAGACCACTCCCGTGTACCCATGACATTTCTCGCCACCCTTGCCTCTGCATGTCCATCAAGCAAACCACTATATGACCGGGTCGCTTACCTTTATTACCCGCACCCGAGTAAACCGATGAGCTAACGCCGCCAAGTATAAACATGCATACATCATAAACTAATAGAAATTACATTAAGAGTTATGATGCAAATATGCTCGTGTGAAACATGCTTTAAACTACTTTCTATCTTTCTGTTCTTACTTCTGTGGGCCTGAGCCCCTGCTTACTGTCTGGTCTAGTCGGAATCTCTGCTCTTTGAGATTTTCCTCCCTTGCGGAGGTCAACGGCCCGTCAGTCTTTTACTTTACTGGTCATTTCTTACTGTCTGGTCTAGTCAGAATCTCTACTCTGTGAGATTTTCCTCCCTTGCGGAGGCCGACGACCCGTCAGTATTAACTATGCATAAGGGTAAGCATATGTCGCCCTTCCGAAATCTAGAGCATTAAGCCCTCCAAACACGTATAATCACATGTAATCACATAGACTTAGGAACATAAGTAAATTCATAGTTCTAAGTCTAACTATAGCTTACTCGAGTCCAGACAAACATATATGTCTATACTTACCGTTAATCCGCTAGGATTCCCGCTTGCTGGAAGTTCTTTCTCGTTGCTTCCGCTCTCGTGCCAAAACCTGTTTCATGGAAATAGGTATTAACCACCTATTTCAAGTATCAAAATTTCTCATACTTGGATTCCTAAATCCAATTTCAACTCATTTTCGAACTTAACCCCTCTAGGCCGAATTCTAGCTCAAGAGGCAAATTACACCTATTCGTGTATTTCAGGTTTTGAATCTTAATCTATTCAATTCCGAGCTTTAAAATCATTTTCATTCTTGAGAATCGAATTCTTAATTCGATGCTTACTAACTAGGTTTTTAGAAATTTCGGCAGAGTTTCGCCTTGTTTTTTCTAGTTTCCTGAGTTTTCAATAACTCGTTTTACTTTCGATTTCGGTACCTGTAGTCCAGATTCACATTCTTGAACACAATTTTCAACACAAAATGAACAACAACACTTTTTCTCCATTTCTAGGGTATTCCAGATATTTTTTGTGTTAATCCAAAAAAATTTGTTCAATCATTTCAATACTTGCACGTTAAACTCCTATCATAGTCCCCGACAGAACCTCGGTTTCGTTTTTCAATTTTACAGATTTTTTTCCGAAATGAGTTACTATTTATAAAAACGAAAAAGCATGCAGTTTCTCATGAAAAATCCGAAATCTTACCTTGAAAAGTTGAGATTCTCAGCTAGAATGTCTCGGGTTATGTTTCTACCGGACTGAACGGAAGAAATTTCGACGAAAACGGGTGATTCCTTGATTTTCCCTTGATTTTCTCTCTTTTCTCTTTCTTTTCTCTATCTCTCGGCCACAGTTAGAAGAAGAAGCAAATATGGCTTCTAATGTAATCCGTAGGCCAATATAAGGCTAATATGAATATTTTAATAATATTTTTAAAAATATCTTAACATTACTTTCTAAATTAAATTAGAGAGATAACTTTAATTCCCATAATTTAATTCTACTAATTCTAATTAAGTTTAACACTTAATTTAAGTGGTTCCATGTTCCCCACATTTTTCTTGTCGAGACCAAACTTTTCATTTTTCAAAACGAGTCTCTTTGCGGTACCGATAATTTCACACCCGATCTGGTTCTATATTCGCTTTTCTAGGCTGAGCACCCTGGGTCAAATTTCTCATATTCAACCCATTTCTCTCGGGTATCTCAATAGTCAATTTCTTTTTCTGAAATTTTCATTTTAAAAGATCCATAATTGTCCAAAACGCGTACCCTCGCGGTACTCATTTTTTTTTCAGTTTCCCGCTTTAACTGGCTCAGGAAAATTCTGTTTCAGGAACTTTTGCCATTTTCCTTACTTCTAATATTTCTACTCTTTTTCTAACTGGTTATTTGGTCATTTACAAAATATTTCAGGTTTTCATAACTAAAATATACCCGTTAAAATTTCTAACTTTTTAACCGATATTTCACTATTCACAATTGATATTTACAAATTTTCTCTGTAAAAATATTCGTATTATAACTTTACACTTTTCGAGTGATTTTACCCCGTATATAAAGTTTCTACATAACACTTTCCTAATTACATCAATATTCTACTAGTTTCTGTTCCGGGAAGAATTACGGTCAAATACCGGACTGTCCGAATTTGACTTAAAATTTTCCAGGTCATTACAGTTTCTCTTAGAACCTTCTCATAGATATTTGTTTTCTAATTTGCACACGCTATAATGGTATTTTGTCAAACGTGTCACGAGCTATCTAAACATTTTTCATATTGTATAATAAAAACGTTCCTCATAAATACTTTTTTCTTCTTCTTTTGAAGGGTAAATACTTTTTTTTTTCCTTCTAATTGTTTATTAAAATTCAAAATATGTACGTTTGAGCTGGTACATACATACATACATCCCATGGATAATTGCTTAGTTAGCTTGCCAAAAGTTCTATTTGGATTTGCAAGGATAGGGTATCTTTCCCAATATCAAATTGGATGCCACATTTCTTTCTTTACATAACTACTTCTCTTTTCTTTCCTTTACTCGGAAGTTTTTCCACTTTGCCCTTGTAGGTTCGCCCCAAAAAAAAATAAAAAACAAAAGGGACAAAAACCAGCATCTTTACGTCAAAACTTAATTCCGTGGAAAATGGTAATTGGGTTTTGAAAAAGGAGATCATCATAAGTCATGATCAACATAGTCATGTTCTCGAAAAAGACCAATTTCCTTCTCTTGCTGCTCTAGTTCTCTTATCAATTTATGGTTTTGGGATTTAATTAGTTTCCTTCAATTTCAAATTTCGGTTAATTGAAGACCCATTTTGTCTTGCCTAACGGTTCCCGGTCTTAAACTTGCGACAGCAATGGATGGAGACACTTTCATAGAATGGCGCGTTTCCCGAGAATGACATGCTACCATACATATGAAATATGTTCATGCGTGGCTCATCTTTGATTGTGGTTGTTAGCACTAGCAATGTCAAGAAACACTTTCAGTGGACTACCCTAGATAGTATTTTACCAAATAGATACACAATTATTGTATTGTATATTATAAAAATTGAATGAGGATACAATGTGTGTTAGCGACCTCCGCCTCCGCTGCCCTTCGGCCACGACCGTGCGTGTTTCTAGCTATTGTGACAGAGAATAAAGAATGGCGCAAGATGGAAAGAACAGTCAGAAAATTAGGACATGAGTATATTTCATCAAAACCTCAACATTCCTTGCAGAATTCCTATTTATTCCCCTAGGCTAGTAGCCTCCAATACGGTTGTAACCGTTTCTTGGAAATAGCGAGAAAGAACAAAAATGATTAAATGAAAGGCTAATTTGCCCTTGTGCCATTAGTGAGTCCCTAACAATGCCTTCCCCTCCAAAACATTCCTTGTCCTCAAGGAATGGAAAAAAAGGATAGTGCTTTACTAGGGTGTCCTTGGCCTCCTAGGAAGCTTCGGCTTTAGTGCTTCCCTTCCACCGAACAAGCAATTCCTCACCATCTGCCATCCCACGTGTTGCTAAAATTTCTGCAGGTGCTTGTGCTGAGATGGTCTCCCATTGAGGAGGTTGCTCTGCCGCTACCTCTTGTTCCCCAATCTTCCTTTTGAGCAGCGACACATGAAACACAGGGTGTCCCCAGCTTCCAGGTGGCAGCTCCAAGCGGTATGCCACGGCTCCAATCTTCTCAAGCACACGGTATGGACCGTAATACCTGGGAGAAAGTTTTTGATGTTTGCGTTGTTCAATTGAATTCTGTCTGTAGTTCTGTAGCTTCAAATAAACCCAGTCCCCCACGGCTAGCTCCCTCTCAATGTGTTTCTTATCATACACTTGCTTTATCCGATTTTGGGTAGCAGCCAGGTTAGAGCGAAGAAGTGCCATCATTCGGTCTCTATCTTGCAGTGTTTCGTCCACTTCAGCCTATTTAGCTGTCCCAGCCACATAACTTAGAAGATTTTGAGGTGATCTCCCATACACTGTCTCGAAGGGAGTCATTTTGGTAGCCGAATGCCAGCTCGTATTATAGCAATATTCAGCCCATGGTATCCAACGGATCCAGTCCTTAGGTTTGGCTCCCGACAGGCATCTTAGGTGCATCTCGATGGTCCGGTTTACAACCTCCGTTTGCCCATCCGTTTGAGGGTGGTACGCAGAGGAGAAATTGAATCGAGTTCCATGGAGGCAGAACAACTCTGTCCAAAAGTGGCTGGTGAACGTGGGGTCTTGGTCACAGACAATTGACCGTGGCATTCTGTGAAGGCAAAATATCTCGCTCAAAGAATAATCGAGCCACTTGTTTCACCGTGTAGGGGTGAGCCGAGGTAGGAAATGCCCATATTTGGTCACCATCAACTACTACCGTAAGGACCGATCTTCCTTTGGACTTGGTAGTCCCTCCACAAAATCCATCAAAATGTCCGACCAAATACGTGTGGGGAATAGGTAGGGGTTGTAGAAGTCCTCCGGGAAGTTGTTGGTCATACTTATTCCGTTGACAAGTGTCACACCTACGTATCCGATCCTTCACCCTGGGCTTCATGTTTTCCAAAGGAAAGCACTCTTTGATGCGTTGCACCGCCTTGTAAAATCCTTCATGGCCTAGGTCGTGGTATTGTTGCGAAATGATGGGAACAAAATTTGAGTCCTCTCGGGATATATACCTGGTCCTTGTAGAAAAGCACTTTTTTTATGGACCACGGGTTGCTCAATCTTCCTTCCTCAACCCCTTTCTTCAAGTTCATAATTTACTGTCTTTGGTGCCGTTTAGTTCTACTACGGATGCCCACCATGTGGGACTAGGAAGAGTGAGTGCACAGAGCCTGGCCGTTTCCCCTTTTCTGGACAACCCGTCGGCCACTAGGTTGTATTTCCCTTGCTTATATTCAATAGTAAAGTCGTATCCCATCAACTTGATTATCCATTTCTACTGCATTTCCGTGGTGATTTGTTGTTCCAATAGGAATTTGAGGCTCTTGTGGTCAGTCTGGACTCGGAAACGCCGCCCTAGAAGATAGGGACGCCAGTGCTGGATTGCGAGTGCTAAAGCTAGCAGTTCCTTCTCATAGGCCGATAGGAAAACATTCTTCCCTTTGAGTGTCGTGCTAGAAAAAGCAATGGGACATCCCTATTGCATAAGAACCGCCCCCCACCCCACATTTCGAAGCATCACACTCCACCACAAATTCTTGAAGGAAGTTAGGTAGTGCCAAGACTGGGGCTTCGGTCATCGCGTCTTTAAGCCTCCGGAAGGCCGTGCCAGCTTCGTTATTCCAGGTGAACCCTCCTTTCTTGAGCAACTTCGTTAATGGCCTTACGATCTGTCCATACCCCGCAATAAAATGATGATAGTAGCCTGTCAAACCCAGGAAACCCCTCAATTCTTTCACACTTTTGTGCTGGGACCAAGTTGTCATCGCTACCACTTTTGCGGGATCAGCCTTGACTCCTCCGATGCAAATGATGTGGCCCAAGTAGTGTACTTCTTCTTGAGCCAAAGAACATTTTTCCCCTTTTACAACCAACTGATTTTCTGCCAAGATCTGGAACACTCTTTCCAACTGAAGTTCGTGTGTTTCCTGGTTAGGGCTATAGACCAATATGTCATCAAAAAACACTAGGACAAACTTCCTTAACACCTCCTTAAATACGTCATTCATGAGCCCCTGGAATGTGGATGGAGCATTTGTGACTCTTTATAAAATTTACCCATTGCATTTATTATTATAACAATTTATAATATTAAACTACAATGATGCATGAACATGCTTGCATGGCAATTTGATATTGGCATCTCTATATCCTATATGGCATGTTATAATGATGCGAGATTAAATAATAAATCATACATTTACAATTTAACCTCTCTATGGCTCATTTCTAATTACAACCCATAAAACAAATGAAAACAATTACAATAATCTTGTCTTCTTGGAATCTTCTCAATTTTCTCTTCTCATGATCCCTGAAAAGTGAAAATGTTTTTGTGAAAAAATTTAAAATTTGAAACCAAAATTTTTTTTTTTTTATTTGGGCTGGGCTCGGGACAATCCCGGGCCCACCATTTTTTTTCCGGCAGGGCCAGGGCCTGCCTAGCGCAGCATGGGCCGCGGCCCTTGCCTGGGCAGGGCCTGCGGCCCCTGCCTTGGCAGGGCTTGCAGGCCCGCCAGGGTTTCAGGAAACCCTGTGCGGCTCGCTAGGGGGCCGTAGCCCTTGCCTGGGCAAGGCTAGCGGCAGGGCCTGCGGCCCCTACCTGGGCAGGGCCTGCAGGCCCGCTAGGGTTTCTGAAACCCTAGTGTGTTGCGTAGCCAAAACCCAGGGAAAGGGCTGGCGGCTGGGCCTGTGGCGGAGGCTGGGACTCGTGCGGCGGTGTGCGACGGCGGCAACAGCACTCAAAAAGAAAAAATACTTCCTGGAATTTTAAATTACAAAATTTCATATGCCCTTTAAGGGCTTACATTATTTTCTAGAGAAAAACATAAACCACCAACTTGGTGTAATCAAAAACCTAGAGCCAATCGATCGGGATCCAATCACATATATAGTCAAAACAATTTTGAATTCATCACATATTCATGCAAGATGCCAATATCAACACATATCATACATTCAATCGCATGAACATAAATCATGCATGATCATAAACCCTAGGCTCTGATACCAATTGTAGGATCTAGTTGTGATTTATAGATGAAAAATCATTTGAACAACAACAACATTGTAGGCGGAATTTCAAAAATTTTATCATATCCATTTAATTGCAAATTAAACATAAACCACAACGAGAGATACATGCATGATATATGTTTATAGACAAAGGATTAGAATAACACACATACCTTTGTGATGATTGAATTAAAATGACCGCAAGGATCTTGTCTCACTATCTCACGTTCCGAGATGGAGAATTGCCGTGAAACAAGATCGTTGATCTATCGATACGATCACACCAAAAACCACTCGTTGATTCAAGACTATGACTCTATGGTATTTGGGATGAGAGAGTGGGCTCTTTTTAAAAACCTAAGGAAACAATTTTTCCGTCTATTTTGTCTTAAAAATCCGGCCACCCTAGGAGAGAAAAGTGTGATATTTTTTTCTCTTTTAAAAACTCATTCTTAGTGTTTTCGATAAATATCCTTATATAGGAGGAAATTCAAAAACTCAAACCCTAGATGGGATTTTTGAATTTCCCCTTCACCCTTGGATTAAAATCCAAAAATCCCCACATGGCTAGGGATTTCTGAATTTTACTTCCCCTTTTGGAGCAAAATTCGAAATCCCCTTATGGCAAGGGATTTCCGAATTTTCCCAAAATAATGTCAACTTTCTCTCTCCTTTAGTTGCCAAATAAAATCATGTTTAAATTTTATTTTGAATTTGTAATTAATCACTATTAATTCCAAAATTCAAATTCATTCCTTTTATTTTTCAATTATCAAATAAATGAAAAATAACACAATGAATTTTTAAACATAATTATATAACACAAAATTAGTTTCTATTTTCCCACTTATTAGAGCTAGCCTTGAGACCGAATGGACCCACATGAACAAAGCTATGGAATTACAATATTCGACTAACTTATCCCGATAAGTTATCGACATATTTAATTCCGACGTCGCACGACTCCACTAAAAGTTCGATGCCGAATAATCTCTCGATTCATGTGCGCTAATTTTTCTGATGGTGTTGATACAATTTATCACACGATCCATAGTGTAAATGCATTATTATCCTTCGTAAATATCACTGATCAGAATGGTATAAAATATTACCTTTTTACCATTCCAATATTATTTCCTCAACTCCTTTATATGACTGTGAATAAGAAAGACATATGTTCGTATGATGTCTTGCACATGTCACGATGTCTTAATCAATGAATGCCATCATTGAATACCAGACCTGGTTTATTTATTCACACACCCATCAATAAAGCATGAGGTGATATTATTTCTTACGAATTCCATATTTGTGAATCACATAACTCCAACTCAATTATGTCATGATCCCAACGACCGAGATGTCGTTCAAAAAATCCGCGAACTAATCTCATTGGTGAATCAAAGATCATGAGATATTAAGTTGAGCTATGCATTCACTTCGTGATTAAGATAATTATACAAATATACTTAAGTTGTGATAATTAGGTTTAGAGTTCTGTAAAATGTTTTTACTCTAACCTAATCGGTCTCATGGTCTACTCAACATGTTGCGAACATGTCTAGACCAACCACAGTCCAACTCCCATGCTCCGAGACCAAAGATCATATGGTTCGATCTAATAAATATAATCCGATTCGATTGCCCAATCAATCCCGAGACTTGCGAATATCTATTTTAAAGCTGATCGAGAAGAGTTTGTCCGGCGGGGGTCCCCTAACTCTTCTTTCGTTGGTAACGATCTATGGACTAAGCAATATCACTAACACTCTTGAGTATGTGTCAAAACATAACTTTATTTTATTTTATAAAATCAAGAAAAAATAATAATGTCCGACATTTGTCATTTCACAAATAACAAATTACATCCCACTTTATGGACACATTTCCAACAAACTCCCACTTGGACTTAAAGTAGGTGTGTACAATCTCGCATGCCCAAACCTTCCGGATGGCTATCGAAGACTTTGCCGAGATAAAGCCTTTGTGAAACGGATCAGCCAAGTTGTCATGTGTTGATATCTTTGTCACTTCAACCTCTCCTCTTTGTACAATCTCTTGGATGAGGTGGTATTTCCGCTCTATGTGCTTGGACCTTTTGTGGCTTCTAGGCTCCTTAGAGTTTGCTCTGACCCCCCACTTATTATGTCTGATGCCATGGGCCCTATCGACTTCGGAACAACTTCCAGTGAAACAAGGAACTTCTTAAGCCATACGGCCTCTTTCGCAGCTTCACAAGCTGCCATATATTCAGCCTCCATGGTGGAGTCAGCTATGCAAGTCTGAATTCCCAGAACATAGGCAGCTTCTCCTAGATCCTTCCTGTCAAACTGTTTTGCCAGCCAGAGCTTAACCTCAGTCAGTCTTCCTACATCATTCCCAATGAGTAGTATGTCATCCACATATAAGACTAAGAAAACCACTTTGCCTTCTTGTATCAACTTATATACACAAGGCTCATCCAATGACCGAACAAAGCGTAAGTTTTAACGGTCTCATCGAATCGATATTCCATGATCCGGATGCACCTTTAGTCCATAAATGGACTTTTGCAATTCGCAAACTTTTTCTTCTTGACCCTTTTCAATGAATCCATCTGGTTGTGCCATACGGATGCGCTCATCCGTTGCCATTCGAAAAAGTCATCTTCACATCCATCTCGCCAGATTTCATAATCTAAAGCAGTAGCAATGGATAGAAGAATGCAGATGGATTTAAGCATGGCCACCGGAGAGAAGGTATCCTCATAGTCCATTCCTTCTTTCTGGGTGTAGCCCTTGGCTACTAGCCTCCTTGAATGTCTCTACATTCCCATATGGACCCCTCTTCTTCTTGTAGATCCATTTACACCCTACAGGTTTTACCCCTTCACGAGGATCAACTAGAGTCCATACGCCATTTTTATACATCGATTGTATTCGGCGTTCATGGCTTCATGCCATAGGTTTGTTCTTTAACTTTCCATAGCTGCGAATAGGAGATAGGTTTGTCGATGTCTAAATCGAGATCTGCAGTTAATGCGTCTCCAAAAGACATGTACCTATCTGGTTGTCTCACAACCCTCCTGTTGGGAATAGTGTCCTGAAAGCATGAGATGTAAAAGGATATTTATTATTTATTTAATAAAATAGTTTATTCATCATTTTATGTGCATATATTTATGAATATTTTATGAATATCAAATAAAATTCCTTAATTATTTATGTAACCTTAAACATGGTATATGAGTGTTATATATGAGAGGATAATGTTTAAGGATAATAATCAAAAGTAATTGTTCATAATGAATTTAATTAAAGTTCGGAATCTTTAATTAAAACATTATTAATACATGTCATTCCCATGTAGAATGGAACGGTGTTATCCGTACTGTTAATATGGTGAGATATTGAATGAGTGTATTTCGCATAATGAGATTATGTGGAACTTGGACGCAACACAATATGAATTTCTAATAATTTACATTAAGCATAGAAATTCTAATTGAGTCTCTTGATGGTCATATATAGAATGATCTTAATCCCAGTTCTTAACAAACTCCTATTTATGGATTTATATCTTTTGATTTACTCGGCACGGATTCCAAACCCTCAACCCTATTCCTTGTATTTTGGAGACATAATGAAGTAGGTAGCTGGGAATGTTATTATACGAGATGGAATCCATTCCTTCTTGAGAAAGAAGCGATAAATAATTCTCTTGAGTGTTGATTCGGTACTTGGATTAGTAAGAGTGCTCTGGTTCATGAATGTGTTTTATGAATCACTATCCATTAGAGAATCAATGGTACTCAAGGATAAAGATGTAATTAGAGAGGTTAACAGATTCTACCCCGACTCTAATTATGAATTATTTATGGAGGATCGATTTATATGCAATGACTATACCAAATGGACACTTCACGGTTTAGAAGTAATTAATGTCTATAATTCCGAGAGTGCAATTCCAAGTTTATAGTGGAGTAACTATTGGAATTAATAGAATTAATTAATTAATTAAAGTGTTTAATTAATTATTAATTTTATTGGAGCTCAGAATTATAGGTCCATTAGTCCCCGCGTCGTCCTTGTAATTCTACCAGACACAAAGGGCAAAATGGGAATTTTAGAATTACGAAATTCTAAAATTAAATACTCGAAGAATAATTAATTGAGAATTAATTATTATTTAAATTTGAATTTGAACATATCGAGATTTATCCATTTAAACTTATTTGATAAGTTATTCAATTTAGAATTCAAATTAATTTAAGTTTGACTTAAATTCGAATTTGAATCCGATTTAAAATTGGACTACTGGATAAAGGATAAAATATCTTCCTTCCCTATCTGATATAGACGCCACACACAAAGGGATAAATCCCTAGTGTGGCCGGCCACCCAAAGGATAAGGGGAAGGATTTTTTTGTTCAAATTCAAAATTGGAGATAAGGATTTGATCCTATTTTGAAGTTTGACTTCTAGTCTTTAAATATGAGATAGATAGAAAATTGTAAAACAATTTTTGAAACACTTTTCAGCCCTAGAGAAAGAGTGTGGCCGAAATTCTCAAATTGGGAAAAGAGTGAAAAATATTTTTCTCCAAAAATTTCACATCGTGTATGCGTTGGTGTTTGTGGAAATTCGAGTGTTTAAGAAACCGTTTTGTCTCATGTGTGCCCACACACACGTCTACGTAGAATCAAGGAATTGACATGGAAGACTTTGGTATTCTAAACACAAAGCTTGGAGCTAGGACTGTTCATGGTCAAAGAAAATCAAGATATCATCCGAGTCGGCTACAAGGTATTTTTTTGGTTGATCCTTGAATCTTATAAATTAATGAGATTAATTTATTGGTGCATAAATTAATATAATCTATAGAGTATCTCAAAAGTTTTATGAAAATTTTTGTTATACACGATCCGCGATTCCGCGGCGTTTCCGCCACCGAATTCGATTCGGCAACCAACACCTCCCACTACGTCGAGGCTCTATTGGTGTTAGTTCTTGTTGTGGTTCATCTATTGTCGGTTTAGGAATAGACTGCGGACATGTTACTTGAACATTTTCACCAGTCAATTCCTCAAGTACACGCCTGCTTCTAGGCTGCATATTCTTCACAAAATCCTCTTCCAGAAAACGAGCATTCATGCTAACGAATGTTTTCTGATCAGTAGGACTATAGAAGATGTAGCCTTTTGTCCCTTTAGGATATCCTACAAACAGGCATAGTTCTGAACGACTGGCTAGCTCACCAGTCTTCTTTCTAAGCACATGTGCTGGACAACCCCATATTCTGGTGTGGCCAAGAGATGACTTCTTGCCACTCCATCTTTCATATGGAGTTCCAGGCATTGCTTTAGATGGAACTTGGTTCAGAATATATGCTGCTGCTTCAAAAGCATATCCCCAAAAGGAATCTGGAAGGGATGAGTAACTAATCATTGATCTAATGTGACGACCCGCGCCCTCGCGGCGCGGTCGCCGTGCCTTATACTACTACTAATGGGCTAAGCTATAGTCTAATCCATTATTCGTTGTTAGACTATTATCTCTTTAATTTACGTTCATGTGCGGGTAAATTTTTTTTTTCTTTACTACATTAACCCTCGGATCTTAACATGTTATGTTGATACACTAATAGCACATCTTGCTATTACTTTAAAGATTCGGTATCATACTAGTTCCCGAAACTTGTCTTAACTTATTACAGTCCGTTGTTCTTTACTAAGACAATGGTTGTAATATCTTCTTCTTAGAACTAAACATACATACTAGTATTCTATATTACATTACTTTGCAGTGAATTTAATTTCTAAGCGGCGTAGTAGAGACCACTCCCGTGTACCCATGACATTTCCGCCACCCTTGCCTCCGCATGTCCATCAAGCAAACCACTATATGACTGGTTGCTTTATTTTGTTACCCGCACACGTAGTAAACCGATGAGCTAACGCTCAGCAAGTATAAACATGCATACATCATAAACTAATAGAAATTACATTAAGAGTTATGATGCCAATATGCTCGTGTGAAACATGCTTTAAACTACGTTCTATCTTTCTGTTTTGACTTTACTGGCTGGTCTAGTCAGAATCTCTACTCTATGAGATTTCACTCCCTTGCGGAGGCCGACGACCCGTCAGTCTTTTACTTTACTGGTTCATTACTTGCTGTCTGGTCAAGTCAGAATCTCTACTCTGTGAGATTTTCCTCCCTTGTGGAGGCCGACGACCCGTCAGTCTTTTAACTATGCATAAGGGTAACCATATGTCGCCCTTCTGAAATCTAGAGCATTAAGCCCTCCAAACATGTATAATCACATGTAATCACATAGACTTAGGAACATAAGTAAATTCATAGTTCTAAGTCTAACTATAGCTTACTCGAGTCCAGACAAACATATATGTCTATACTTACCGGTAATCCGCTAGGATTCCCGCTTGTTGGAAGTTCTTTCTCGTTGCTTCGGCTCTCGTGCCAAAACCTGTTCCATGGAAATAGGTATCAATTCCCTATTCCAAGCACAATTCCTCATACTTAGATTCTTAAATCTAATTTCAAACTCATTTATGGACTTTTTCCCCTTAAGGCCGAATTCTAGCTCAAGAGGCAATTTACACATATTCGTATATCTCGGTTTCTGAATCTTAATCTATTCATTTCCGAGGTTGAAAACTGTTATCGATTCTCTAGAATCAGATTCCTAACTCATTGCTTGCTAACTAGATTTTAGGAAATTTCTAAGAGTTTCGCCTTAATTTTCCTCGTTTCCCGAGTTTTCAATAACTCGTTTTACTTCGATTTCGGTACACATAGTCCGATTCACATTCCCCGAACACAAATTGCTACATCAATTGAACAAAAATAAATTTCCTCCATTTCTAGGGATTTTCGCATTTTTTAGTGTAAATCCAAAAAAATTGTTCAATCCTTTCAATACTTGCACATTAAACTCCTATCGTAGTCCCCACAAAACCTCGGTTTCGTTTTTCGTTTTACGGATTTTTCCCGAGATGAGTTACTATTCACAAAAACAAAAAAGCAAGCAGTTTCTCATGAAAAATCCGAAATCTTACCTTGAAAACTTGAGATTCTCCGCTAGAATGCCTCGGGTTATATTTCCACCGGACTGAACGGAAGAAATTTCGGCGAAAACGGATGATTCCTTGATTTTCTCTCTTTTCTCTAGTCTCTCGGCCACCCTTAGGAAAATAGAACATAATGTTTCTAATTTCCTTCTGTAGGCCTCTTTAAGTGTATTAATGAATATTATAATATTATTTCTAAAAATATCTCACATTACTTTCTAAAATTAAATTAGAGAAATAACTTTAATTCCCATAATTTAATTCTACTAATTCTAATTAAGTTTAACACTTAATTTAAGTGGTTCTGTGTTCCCCACATTTTTCTTGTCGAGACCAAACTTTCCGTTTTTCAAAACGAGTCTCTTTCCGGTACCGATAATTTCACACCCGATGACGGGTTCTATCTTGCTTTTACGGACCGCCGAGCACCCCTGGGTCAAATTTCTCATATTCAACCCACTTCTCTTGGGTATCTCAATAGTCAATTTCTTTTCTGAAATTCTCATTTTAAACGATCCAGACTGCCCAAAACGCTGCGTACCCTCGCGGTTTTTTTTTTTTCATGATTTCCGCTTTAACCGACTCGGGAAAATTCTGTTTCAGGAACTTTTGTCATTTTCCTTACTTCTAATATTTCTACTATTTTTCTAACTGGTCATTTGGTCATTTACCAAATATTTCAGTTTTTCATAAGTAAAATATACCTGTTAAAATTTCTAACTTTTAACCGATATTTTACTATTCACAATTGATATTTACGAATTTTCTCTGTAACAATATTCGTATTATAACTTTACACTTTTCGGGTGATTTTACCCCGTATATATAGTTTTTACATAACACTTTTCTGATTACATCAATATCTCTACTACTTTCTGTTCCGGGAATAATTACGGTCAAATACCGGACTGTCCGATTTTGACTGAATATTTTCCCGGTCATTACATCTAACCATATCTAACAGAGTTCGATTCCTTCTTTCTGACACGCCATTCTGCTGATGAGTACCCGGCGCATTCAGTTGAGAAAATATACCTTCTTCCTTAAGAAAGTCTTCGAACTCTCCCAACAAGTATTCACCACCACGATCAGATCGTAGTGTTTTGGTTTGTTTGTCTAATTGTTGTTCAACCAAGGCCTTGAACTCTTTGAACTTTTCAAAGGTTTTAGACTTTTGACGCATTAGATAAATGTGACCAAAACGAGAATAGTCATCAGTGAAGGTTATGAAATTTTCATATCCTCCTCTTGCTTGGATATTAAATGGCCCACATACATCACTATGTACGAGTTCTAGGCATTCATCAGCTCTATTACCCTTTGCTGAAAAGGGTCTCTTGGTCATTTTTCCTTCTATGCAGGATTCACATGTAGGTAGTGAGCCTACACTTAAGGTTTGTAAGGGACCATCTCTTACCAACCTTTTAATCTATCAAGGCTAATATGTCCAAGACGTAGATGCCATTTATAGGTTTGATACCTCAATCTTTTACTATCCCTCATTGAATCATCATTCATTTCAGTATCATAAATCGTTGGAATAATTAGTTTGACGTAGAACAGATTGTTTATCATGATTGTAGAAGTAATCATGAAACCATTCTTAAGAATTTGAATAACATCATTATTAAAATCCAAAGAATATCATTGCTCAATCAAACGAGCTACAGAAATAAGGTTTTTCCTAAAAACCAGGACATAATAAACGTTGTTCAAAACAATAAAATTGTTCTCAAATACTAATTTAATACTTCCAATAGATGTTGCTGATACTGATGCTCCATTCCCCCAGGGGAAGTTGAACTCATCCTTGCTAAGCCTTTTGTTTTTCCTGAACTCCTGCAGAGAACAACAAACATGATTAGTGGATCCAGAGTCTACAATCCAAGAAAAAGTAGAGTCAGCCATAAAACAGGCTTCGGTAACAAGTAATGTACCTTTAGCTTTAACCTCCTTGAGGTAAGTAGGACAGTTGCATTTCCAGTAGCCAGCTACTCCGCAATGGTGACATTTGTGTGACGTCCCGCGCCCTCGCGGTGCGGTCGCCGTTCCTTATACTACTACTATTAGGCTAAGTTATAGTCTAATCCATTATTCGTTGTTAGACTATTGTCTATTTAATTTACGTTCATGTGCGGGTAAATTTTTTTTTTTCTTTACTTTAACCATCGGGTTCTTAACATGTTATGTTGTTACACTAATAACATATCTTGCTATTACTTTAAAGATTCGGATATCAAACTAGTTTCCGAAAACTTGCCATAATTTATTACAGTCCGTTGTTCTTTACTAAGACAATGGTTGTAATATCTTCTTCTTAGAACTGAACATACATACTAGTATTCTATATTACATTACTTTGCAGCGGAATTTAATTTCTAAGCGAGCGTAGTAGAGACCACTCCCGTGTACCCATGACATTTCCGCCACCCTTGCCTCCGCATGTCCATCAAGCAAACCACTATATGATTTGGTCGCTTTTTGTTACCTGCACACGTAAACCGATGAGCTAACGCTCGGCAAGTATAAACATGCATACATCATAAACTAATAGAAATTACATTAAGAGTTATGATGCAAATATGCTCGTGTGAAACATGCTTTAAACTACTTTCTATCTTTCTTCTTTTCTTACTTTATGGCCGGGTCTAGTCGGAATCTCTACTCTTTGAGATTTCCCTCCCCTGGAGGCCGACGGCGACCCGTCGCCTTTGACTTCTTGCCTCATTACTTCTTTATGCTGGTCAAGTCGGAATCTCTACTCTGAGAGATTTTCCTCCCTTGCGGAGGCCGACGACCCGTCGATCTTTAACTATGCATAAGGGTAACCATATGTCGCCCCTTTCCCAAATCTAGAGCATTAAGCCCTCCAAACATGTATAATCACATGTAATCACATAGACTTAGGAACATAAGTAAATTCATAGTTCTAAGTCTAACTATAGCTTACTCGAGTCCGGACAAACATATATGTCTATACTTACCGGTAATCCGCTAGGATTCCGCTTGTTGGAAGTTCTTTCTCGTTGCTTGGCTCTCGTGCCAAAACTGTTTCATGGAAATAGGTATCAATTCCCCTATTCAATCACAATTCCTCATACTTAGATTCTTAAATCTAATTTCAAACTCATTTATGGACTTTTTCCCCTTAAGGCCGAATTCTAGCTCAAGAGGCAATTTACACATATTCGTATATCTCGGTTTCTGAATCTTAATCTATTCGTTTCCGAGGTTGAAAACTGTTATCGATTCTCTAGAATCAGATTCCTAACTCATTGCTTGCTAACTAGATTTTAGGAAATTTCGGCAGAGTTTCGCCTTAATTTTCCTCGTTTCCCGAGCTTTCAATAACTCGTTTTACTTCCGATTTCGGTACCTGTAGTCCAGATTCACATTCCTAAACACAAATTGCTACATCAATTGAACAAAAATACATTTCCTCCTATCGTAGTCCCCGACAAAACCTCGGTTTCGTTTTTTAGTTTTACGGATTTTTTCCGAGATGAGTTACTATTCACAAAAACGAAAAAGCAAGCAGTTTCTCATGAAAAATCCGAAATCTTACCTTGAAAAGTTGAGATTCTCCGCTAGAATGCCTCGGGTTATATTTCCACCGGACTGAACGGAAGAAATTTCGGCAAAAACGGGTGATTCCTTGATTTTCCCTTGATTTTCTCTCTTTTCTCTCTCTTTTCTCTAGTCTCTCGGCCACCCTTAGGAAAATAGAACACTTTGTGTTCTAATGTGCTTCCGTAGGACTCTTTAATGTAATAATGAATATTATAATAATATTTCTAAAAATATCTCACATTACTTTCTAAATTAAATTAAAGAAATCACTTTAATTTCTATAATTTAATTTGACTAATTCTAATTAAGTTTCACACTTAATTTAAGTGGTTCCGTGTTCCTCACATTTTTCTTGTCGAGACCAAACTTTTCGTTTTTCAAAACGAGTCTCTTTCCGGTACCGATAATTTCACACCCGGTACAGGTTCTATACTGTACTTTTCTAGACTGCCGAGCACCCTGGGTCAAATTTCTCATATTCAACCCACTTCTCTTGGGTATCTCAATAGTCAATTTTTTTTTTTTGAAATTTTCATTTTAAACAATCCAGACTGCCCAAAACGCTGCGTACCCTCACGGTTTTTCGTTTTTTCATGATTCCGCTTTAACCCGACTCGGGAAAATTCTGTTTTCAGGAACTTTTGTCATTTTCCTTCTAATATTTCTACTCTTTTTCTAACTGGTCATTTGGTCATTTACCAAATATTTCAGTTTTTCATAACTAAAATATACCTGTTAAAATTTCTAACTTTTAACCGATATTTTACTATTCACAACTGATATTTATGAATTTTCTCTATAACAATATTCGTATTATAACTTTACACTTTTCGGGTGATTTTACCCCGTATATAAAGTCTCTACATAACACTTTCCTGATTACATCAATATTTCTACTACTTTCTATTCCGGGAATAATTACGGTCAAATACCGGACTGTCCGATTTTGACTTAATATTTTCCCGGTCATTACATTCACCCCTCCTTAAGGAATTTTCGTCCCGAAAATCAGAACAACTAGGGGTACTTCTGTCTGATCTCTTCTTGTACTTCCCAAGTGGCTTCTACAACATTGTGATTTTTCCACTGCACTTTAACCATTGGGATACTACGACTTCTGAGTTTCCTTTCTTCTCTGGCTAGAATTTGGACTGGTTGTTCCTCATAGGACAAATCTTCGTGAACCTGAATAGGCTCATGCTGTAACACGTGTGATGGATCCGAGATATACTTCCGGAGCATTGCTACATGAAACACACTGTGCACTGAGGCCAACTCTGGCGGTAGAGCTAGTCGGTAAGCTACCTTTCCTATTATGTCAATAATCTCAAGAGGCCCTATGTAATGTGGACTCAGCTTACCTTTCTTCCCAAAATGCATCACACCCTTCATTGGTGCGACTTTTAGGAATCTGAGGTCCCTATAGAAAATTCCAAGGGTCTCATTGGTTTATCTGCATAACTCTTTTACCGGCTCTGAGCCGTCTCTAATCTTCTCTGATTTTTGCACTTTCTCAATGGCCTCTTGAATGAATTCCGTCTTGTGAAGCTACTTTTCCCGAGTGTCATACCAATGAACTGGGGATCTACACTTCCTTCCGTAAAGTGCTTCATACGGGGCCATGCCGATGGAAGCTTGGTAACTATTATTATCGAGAATTCGATCAATGGCAACTTCATACTCCATGCGCCCTTGAAATCCCGCTGCGCGCACGAAGCATATCTTCTAGGGTCTGAATGGTCCTCTCGATTGCCCATCCGTCAGGGGATGAAATACTATCCTATAGTGTAATTTTGACCCCATCACTTCCTGAGCACTTCTCCAAAAATTGGAGGTAATCGGTTGTCTCTGTCCGACACTATACTAAGCTGGTACTCCATGTAGCTTTACTACCTTAGCCATGTATAACTTTCATTAACCTCTCTAAGGAGTAAGTTATCTTAATCGAATGAAATCTTGCTGATTTCGTTAGCCGATCCACGACTACCCAAATGGCATCGTATCCCTCACTTTGGTTCTCGGAAGTCCGGTTACAAAGTCCATGGCTAAGTGTTCCCACTTCCATTCCGGGATCTCTAGTGGTGTAAGCTTCGGCTGGTCTCGATGTTACTGCTTTGACCTTTTGGCATGTCAGCGGCGACTAACATAGTCAACTATGTCATTCTTCATTCGCCTCCACCAAAAATGTTGTTTCAAATCTTGATACATTTTCGTGGCACCTAGTGTCTGAGAATATGGCGTCTTTGTCTTCTTCCATGATATCGCTTCTTGATCCCCTCTTGATCCGGTACACAAATTCTTCTTTGGTATAGGAGAATTCCGTCCTTTGAAAGGCTGAAATTCGACCTTGCATTATCTACTATCTCCTTCTGTATCCATCCATAATTGGGTCACCTTTTACGAGCTTCTCGTATCTCATCCTGTAGCATGTGCACCCTCGAAAGCTAACTTACCAGAGATTAATTCAAGGTCTAGGAGATTAATCTCTTGTTGAAGCTGCTTGGGCAACAATTCGGTCTCGACTGGAGTCCGTAGTGCTTCTACTCAAAGCGTCTGCTACTCGATTGGCTTTACCTGGATGGTAAAGGATTTCACAATCGTAGTCCTTTACAAGTTCAAGCCATCGTCTTTGTCTCATATTAAGCTCCTTCTGCGTGAAGAAGTACTTTAGGCTCTGATGGTCTGTATAAATTTGGCATTGAACCCCATATAGGTAATGCCGCCATAACTTGAGTGCAAAAACTACTGCGGCTAACTCAAGATCATGCGTTGGGTAATTACGCTCGTGATCCTTCGGGATTGCCGAGATCGTAACAATGATGTTGCCATTTTGCATCAACACGGCTCCTAGTCCTGTCTTTGAGGCATCACTGTAGATGTCAAATTTTCTTCCCTCTTCTGGGATTGTGAGTACTGGAGCACTAATTAATCTTCCTTTGATCTCTCTGAAACTCTGTTCACATCCATCTGTCCATTCATACCTTCTATCTTTTCTGGTTAAGGCAGTGAGAGGAGCTGCAAGACGAGCAAATCCCTCCACAAACCTTCTGTAATACCCTGCCAATCCTAGGAAACATCGAATTTCCGTAACACTCTTTGGAACTTGCCACTTCTCAACCGCTTCAACTTTTGTTGGATCCACGGTGATTCCTTCCTTGGATACTACATTTCCGAGGAAGTGGACTTTATCTAACCAGAACTCGCACTTAGAAAACTTCACATATAGCTGATGTTTCTTCAATGTGTGTAGTGTGATCCTCAAATGTTCTGCGTGCTCCTGTGGATCTCGTGAGTAAATAAGGATGTCATCGATAAAAATAATAACAAACTTATCTAAATACTCTCTGAAGACTCTGTTCATAAGGTCCATAAACGCCGCTGGGGCATTTGTAAGTCCAAACGGCATCACTAAGAATTCATAGTGTCCATACCGAGTTAAATGCCGTTAAGGAATGTCTTCTTCTCTAATCTTAAGTGATGATACCCCAATCGAATGTCTATCTTCGAAAACGTGGTAGCTCCCTTCAACCTGGTCGAACAAGTCATCGATTAGGTAACAGCGGTACTTGTTCTTGATGGTGACTTTGTTGAGCTCTCTATAATCTATGCACATCCGAAGCGTGCCATCCTTCTTTTTGACAAAGAGGACAGGGAGCTCCCCCATGGCGGAAACTTCGATCTGATGAAACCTTTGTCTAACATCTCTTGGAGTTGAACCCGCAACTCTTTCAATTCCACCTGGAGCCATCACATGCGGTGCTTTGGATATTGGTGCGGTGCCGGGGAGAAGCTCTATCTCAAAAGCTATTTCCCGATCTGGAGGAAGTCCGGGTAGTTCCTCTGGAAAACATCTAGGAACTCCTTGACTATGGGGCGTCTTACGGTTGATGTGTCCCTTCTTGGTTCTTATCCACCACATACGCCAAATATCCGATTGCATCCGCTAGAAATCAATCGTCGGCTTCTAGGGAACTAATAAAACGTATGGGTGTCCCCTCGATGTGGAACCCATGTACTCAAACACATGTTCTCCTTAAGGTCAAAAACTACCCTTTTCTTTCTCTTCAGGTCTATTGTAGCATTATACTTTCCTAGAAAATCCATTCCTAGGATCACATCATAATCTACTAAGTTCGGAACAACTAGGTCCGCACTTAGTTCTCTTCCCCTATCTCTCTTTGTGCGTGGCGTAACCGGTGACTGAACAACAACACATCACACGATGGTAGTCTTTGTCTTAAAGGCTTGCCCTATCCTCTCTTGAGGATGTAGTATTCGTTTAACAAATTCTACTTATGCAAATGTATGTGTGGCCCCTGAATCAAATAATGCTCGTGCAGGGGACATGGGCAACGATGGTGACTTTGTCACTACGTTGGGCGTGCCCTCGAATTCCTCCTTAATGTATGTCATTAAAGAGCATTGGCCTGTGGAGATACTTCTACTCTGGGTTTGAATATGAGAATACCCTCTGCGCTTGCATAACATGGAATTGTGGAACCTGTGGCCTTTGTGGGCCGTTCGAGGAGATCACGTTTTAAAAGCGAAAAGTTTGGTCTTGCAAGAAAAATGCCCTTTTACACGGAACCACGTTAAATTAAATTGATACATAATTAGAATTTTCAAATTCTCGGAAATGTTTCTTTCCATTTAATTTAGATAAGAACACTAGAGATATTTTGGTCCTATTATTATTGGGGGTATTCATTATTACGATTCCCTTTCCTCTTGTTGAGGTTTTTTAGAACACAAAGGTTTCTATTTTCCTAAGGTAGCCGAGAGACTAGGGTTTTGTGGATTAGCACCGGGGCTCAAGGGAAAATCAAGGCCTCACCCTTTTGTCTCTGTTTCTTCTTGTCTTTCCGGTAGAAACTTAACCCGTTCCTCTCTAGATTTGGCAATGTTTAACTTTTCTCTTGCGTATTGCCGGGATTCACTAGATCGACTACCGTGGTTGGTGGATACTCCCCACTTTCCACAAAACGGTGGCTATATCTCCACGGATGAATATTAACCATCCTCTAACCTTCTCTTCCTCTGTTGGAACCAAGCCGAGGGACATAGTCGTGGACTACGATCAAATCGTCGGCATGCTTCTAATGTCACTGTATTGAAAGGAAATTGTTGAACTCATTTTTTTGGTCTTAACACTTCAAGTTGTAATACTACACTTAAATTCCCAATTCATCGAAAATCTGTTGTTGTTCAATTTATGGCGCAATTTGTGTTCCCACCAATAGCGGGCATCCTTCTTTAACACAAAAAACGGGGTTATTGAATCTTCTCCACCGGTGAGTTCCATAAACTCAAACTAGTTAACTTTGAGTTAGAATGGATGCTAACCATTCCTCAACCTCAGTGGATCTGTTGATCCATCGAACTCTGGAGGTGTCATTCTCTTAAACCTCACATACAATGGTTCCCTTGGGACCATTTCTCGACCCCATCTCACCCCTTACGGCTCTTGGGGTTCAACCCTCTCTGCTGGGTTGCTCGGGTTGGGCGGCTTATCTTTGGAACCGCTGCGGAGGGGGGCTCCTCCAACCTGACCCCCACCTATCAACTAGGTAAGCAATTCTCATAATCATGCTGCCTTTCCTCGGCCTGGCTGCTATTTGCCCCCCTCGGACACCGCTACTTCTTTAGCTAGGTCTGGTCTTTGGAGGATTCTGCTGCCTTGTGTTCTCTTTTTGATTATGTACGAACCATGTTGTTTGTGTCTTTATCACTTAAAGAGCAACATCGTTTGTCTAAGTGCAAGAAGAACTGCTTCTAAAGTTCCTTGACTTGCAATACTTTAAACTATCATTCATTCTCATATCAACTAGCAAAACATACATTCTATATGTTCTCCTATTATGCATGCCCCATATCATGCATATCACATCATATACAAATCATCACAAAAGTAAAGGTTTTTAAGCCTTTCATTCATATCTATTATGTATGTCCCATTCCATACATATCACATCATACATAAAACATCATTAGTCTAAGTTGTAGGATCTTATTGTGATTTATATATGAAAAATCAATTGAACAACAACAATATTGTAGGCGGAATTTCAAAAAATTTTATCATATCCATTTAATTCAAAATTAAACGTAAACCACAACGAGAGATACATGCATGATATATGTTTATTGACAAAGTATTAGAATATCTCACATACCTTTGTGACGATTGAATTAAATGACCGCAAGGATCTTGTCTCACTATCTCACGTTCCAAGATGGAGAATTGCCGTGAAACAAGATCGTTGTTTATTGCCACGATCCCACCAAAAACCGCTCGTTGATTCAAGGCTATGACTCTACGATTTTTAGGATGAGAGAGTGGGCTCTTTTCAAAAACCTAAGGAAACTTTTTCCTTCTATTTTGTCTCTACAAAATCCGGCCACCCTAAGGAAAGTGTGATCTCTTTTTCTTTTCTCCAAAAAGACTCTCACCTAGGGTTTTCAATAATATCCTTATATAGGAGAAAATTCAAAAACTCAAACCCTAGATGGGATTTTCGAATTTCTCCTTAACCCTAGGATTGAAATCCGAAAATCCCTACATGGCTTAGGGATTTCCAAATTTCCTTCCCCATTTTGGAGCAAAATTCAAAATCCCCTTAAGGCAAGGGATTTCAATTTTCCCAAAATAAATTCTCACTTTTCTCTTTCCTTTAGTTGCCAAATAAAATCATGTTTAAATTTCATTTTGAATTTTAAATTAATCTCCATTAATTTCGAAATTCAAAACTCATTCTTTTTATTTTTCAATTATCAAATAAATGAAAAATAACACAATGAATTTAAACATAATTATCAGTTCTGTTTTTTCCCATTTATTAGAGCTAGCCTTGAGACCGAATGGACCCACATGAACAAAGCTATGGAATTACAATATTCGACTAACTCATCCCTATAAGTTATCGACATATTTAATTCGACATCGTCTAACTCCACTAAAAGTTCGATGCGAATAATCTCTCGATTCATGTGCGCTAATTTTTCTTTTGGTGTTGATACAATTTATCACACGGTCCACAGTGTAAATGCATTATTATCCTTCAGAAATATCGGTGATCGAGAATGGTGTATATAATATTACCGCTTTTACCATTCTAATCATTATTTCCTCAACTCCTTTATATGACTGTGAATAAGAAAGACAAACGTTCGTAAGATGTCTCGCACATGTTACGATGTCTTAATCAATGAATATCATCATTGAATACCAGGCCTGGTTTATTTATTCACACACCCGTCAATAAAGCATGAGGTGATATTATTTTTACGAATTCCATATCTGTGAATCACATAACTCCAACTTAATATTGTCATGATCCCAATGACCCAGATGTCGTTCAATAATCGTGAACTAATCTCATTGGCGAATCAAAGATCATGAGATACTAAGTTGAGCTACGATTCACTTCGTGATTAAGATAATTATACAAATATACTTAAGTTGTGATGATTAGGTTTAGAGTTGTGTAAACGGTTTTTTACTCTAACCTAATCAATCACATGGTCTATTCAACATGTTGCGAGCATGTCTAGATCAACCACAGAGTCCAACTCCCATGCCCCGTGACCAAAGATCACATGGTTCGATCTAATCTTTCATAATCGGATTCGATTGCCCAATCAATCCTAAGACTGCGAATATCTATTTTAAAAAACTCATATCGTAAAAGAGTTTGTCCGGCAGGTTCCCCCCGACTCTTTTTCGTTAGTAACAGTTTATGGACTAAAAATATATATCATAAACACTCTTGAGTATGTGTCAAAACATAACTTTATCTTATTTTATAAAATCAGCAAAATAATAATGTCTTACATTTGTCATTTCATAAATAACAAATTACATCCCACTTTATGGACACATTTCCAACATAAGTTTCTCAATACTATTTACATAACCTTGCATCATATTTAAATAAATAAGACGCTAAGTCCTAACTTAATCCTCATCATCTACGTGTTCCTCAGGATCCTCCTCGGGATCCGACTGAGGGTTACCACTAGCTTCCTCACCAACGGTCCCAACGTAGGTCCATCTTCGCCGAACGGCCATAGGCTCATCCGCTGCCTCTATCTCGGGTCTCGATCGTTGTTGAGAGGTAGTGGCTTCCGCGTCATGTCTCCTAATATGGGTATTGGAAAACGGGAAGTCTCGCCTAACCACCGTTGGCGTGTCCTCTCCTCTAGCGGTGGTGCTCACAATGCCGCCTCGGCGATAAATTGTGTGAGGGTCGATCCGATCGGCGGAACTAGCCGACGCTGGTACTCTTCCGTCAGACCTCTCCATAGGATATGACACCGCTCATCCTCACTTAGATTAAAAGTTCGATTCGGAGCTAGTACCTCTGTCAAAACTCTCGCTATATAGGCTACAACGGCCTCATCCGATCTCATACTCGCCCTCTCGGCTTGTATGATAAACTCTCGAGCTTGGGTGTGAGTCACGGCTACACTCACATTCCTCTGTGTCTCTACTCTCGTAGTGCTGACTCGGATGGCATGACACAGGGGAAAAGCGATGCTTCAACATGTGGCAAAAAGTCTTCCCATTGCATCTCTGCCAATTTCGTCCTCATCAAAAGCTTGCCAAAGATTAGGGCATTGCCCTCCTAACAGACTTCTTGCAGTACAATCCACTCCTCTCGAGCTATGTCACAGGCCTGCATCACATACTCGACACGGTGCAGCCAATCCCTAATTCTAGTGGGATGTGAAAGCCCATCGAAGGAAGGTGGATTACGGTGTAGAACCTGGCTGCGGCTCGACACAGCCAACTAGTCAAAACAACTCTACTTGCTCGGACTGCAGCACAGGCGCCATGGGCTCTAGGGCCCTTAACTCCCGATCCACTGGTGGATGGCTATATCTAGCGGGCTGGGTACCGACCTCTCTGTTTATCGGAACCGTGACATTAGAAACATTCTTACCCGTCCCCACAACGCGTATTCTCTTGTGGTGTGGGCGCTAACCGGATGATGGATATGATCGATCCATTAGTACACCTTTCTCTGTCTTGCAAAAACAAATAAGAAATTCTCGGTTTTAGTTCATAAACTAATTTACCGGATCAAGAAGCATAGATCTTGGGACTTGTCATGGCGGGGAGTAGGGGAACGCTCGATACCAACGTGACGACCCACGCCCTCGCGGCGCGGTCGCCGTGCCTTATACTACTACTAATGGGCTAAGCTATAGTCTAATCCATTATTCGTTGTTAGACTATTATCTCTTTAATTTACGTTCATGTGCGGGTAAATTTTTTTTTTCTTTACTACATTAACCCTCGGATCTTAACATGTTATGTTGATACACTAATAGCACATCTTGCTATTACTTTAAAGATTCGGTATCATACTAGTTCCCGAAACTTGTCTTAACTTATTACAGTCCGTTGTTCTTTACTAAGACAATGGTTGTAATATCTTCTTCTTAGAACTAAACATACATACTAGTATTCTATATTACATTACTTTGCAGCGGAATTTAATTTCTAAGCGAGCGTAGTAGAGACCACTCCCGTGTACCCATGACATTTCCGCCACCCTTGCCTCCGCATGTCCATCAAGCAAACCACTATATGACTGGCTGCTTATGTAACACCCTGAAGAATTAATTGAGATTAATTAAGGTAATTAAGATTATTAGTGTGCCTAATCTGATTTAATTAATTGAGTTTAAATGATTCCAAGGTATTTAAATTGTTTACAGTAATTTATTTAATCCAGAAGTGTGTATGGGCGCATTTCTGGACTGTTATATTTTACACGTCATTTTCTTTTCATTTTCCTTTTTCTTTTCTTTTCCCTTTTCTTTTCTTTTTTTCTTTTCTTCTTTTCTCTCTCCCGTGCGGCTCACTCTCTCTCTTTCACTTTCACTCTCCCGTGCCCTCTCTCCTCTCTCTCTTCCCATTTTTGTCTCAAATCAAGACCGTATTCGAACCAAGAGTGATTTCAAAGAGTTTTCAACATCAAGAGAAGGATTCAAGGTAAGATTACTGAAAGAACCTCTCTTGGATTTCAAGTTTTTCGGATTTAAAACTCATTTTTGGTTCAAAACGGATTTTGATGGATTTTGAGTGAAACTAGGGTAGAAATTGGAGATCTTGGGTTCTTTGGACTTGTTTTAGGACCTAGAACCCAGATCTAGTGGTTGTCCCTTGAGATTTTGTGAATTGGGACTGGATTTGCAGGATTTTGGACTGATTTCCGTGATTTTTCGCGAACTGGAAATGTCCACCGGTCGACCGCATCGGTCGACCGGACTTCGTTGAGGCCACCGGCCGACGGACGATCGGCCGAGTGCACACCACCGTCGATCGGTGGTGATGCACTCCTCTGTCTCCGTCGACCGTGTACACGGGTTTGACCTGTTTGGCCTGAAATTGTCGTTTTGACCCTGTTTTGGGGAGAACCCAAATTAGCTTCATTTGGGGACTTGGGATGAAAGGATTAGTATCCTTAATCCCGATTTGATAATTAAAACCCTTGGAATGGAATTTGAACATGAAAATTGATTAGGGCACACTAATTGGAAAATCTTGGAACATGATTGAGATTGGATTACTTTAGGACCGAGGATTGATCCTAAGGTGTTATCTTGTATCGATGCTTTTGTGGATTCGCATGAAGGGGCTTGAGGAAGCGGAAGCGGGAAAAGGGGCAACGCTAGTCCCAGGTTTGATTGTGCGGTAGGATTTCTATCCCTTTTCCTTGTGAGCCTGTTTTCAAAAAGATTTTGGCCTTGAAAATGTTTTAAAGAAAGGGATTGATTTGCGAAAAGAAAAACGTTTTAAAAACCATGGCTTGTTAGTTTATGGAAATCCTTGGCTTGTCCTGTCCGGGGATCCATAGCTTGTCTAGTCATGGAACCTCATGGCTTGTTCGGTCATGGGGCCCATTGGCTTGAGTAGTTCGTGGGGTCATATGAACGATTTCATAATGTTAAACGGATGATTTCTTAAGATAAGAGATCTTGTGAACTGGTAATAGAGTCTATTGCTGTAAGCCTAGATAGGATGCGGAGAGTGCATCCTCGGGGGCAGAACCCGAAACCGGTCCGGTAGGCGAGGCACTTGGTGAGGTGAGTAATTTGTACTAATTACTCGCTGAAGCCTGTAACATGGTTAGTTTCTGTCATATTTCCTTTGAGAAAAAGGATGTGAGGTTCCGGCTGTTCTGTCGGGACTGAATGTCTATTTATTTTATTTACGCACTTATTTATTTACTCATTTAATTAAATTATTTCAAATTATATCCTACTGGGCCTTTCGCTCATGTTTCAAATGTTTAAACCCCTCCCAGGAGATTCGAGGAGCGGTGCATCGTAGCTGAGTCGTGCTACAGATCGAGCAAGTGAGGATCGAGTTCATCCTCTGAGTTAAAGTGTAGGGAATATGTAAGAACTTGTAATAAATGATATTTGAATTTACTAGACTGTGGATGATGTCTGTTGTAATGATTATTTACGTAAACATGTATGTACGATACTGTATGTCCTGTGGGGTGGAGCCTTGTGTGTCAGAGGCTCTGGATTATATTGTTTATTTATTTATTTTAATGCGATCGGTGGGGGGCCGATTGGGGAATTCCGATTTATTAATCCTAATCGAGGCTCCACGTCACCCACCCCGTTTGGGGGCGTGACAGTGGTATCGAGCATTAGTTTAAGAACCCCCGGATTGTACATACATGTGTGACATCATTATCCACCGAATAGTCTAGTTTGATTTGATTGAAGGAAATGGCGCCTGCCATGATTAGGTAACCAGTAGGAACAACCGAATCAAGGATTCTTTGATGCCATGTTTACTGCCTTTCAAGGCATGGCCACTAGAGCTCGGAATGAGCGACCGGTGGGATCGAAACAGGGAATATTTCCGGGGAATTCAAAGTGAGCGCCTATCCCTCGTTTAATAGTGAGGAGGACCCCAGGAAAATTTGAGTTTTGGATTGACTCCATAGTTAAGCATTTGAGTACTATGGGAGTTCCAAATGAATACTGGGTGGAATTTGCGGTGTACAAGATGGAAGGATTGGCAAACACTTGGTGGAAACAGGTCAATAGGAGGATGAATGTCACAGGGATGACCTGGGAACAATTCGAGGTGATGTTCAATGATCAGTACTTCCCTCCGAGTTACAGGGAAGAAAAGGCACTGGAATTCATGTCGCTGCGGCAAGGTGACATGTCTGTAAGGGAATATGAGGCTAGGTTTAATGACCTATCCCGGTTTGCGCCATCTCTAGTGGAGTCTGAAGACATGAGATGTCTCAAGTTTGAGGGGGGCCTCAAGAACTCTGTGAGGAGATCCTTGGTGGCTCTAAGACTTGAACTTCCGGGATTTAGTAGGCTGCCACGAGGGTGGAACAGGATAACCTGCCTACCGTCAAAGTAAAGAGGAAGAAGCAGTCGGGTCTCTGTCTCTGGTAGATCCTCTGTTTCTGGCGGCCTTCTGTTTTCAGGTGGACCACAGCGGAGTGGTAGAAGAAACCGCAATCAAGAAATGACAAGTGGTGGCGGTAGTTCTTCTGGGAGTGACAGAATGCGTCGACGGGCCCAAGTGTCACCATTGTGGGCAGTGGGCCATATTAGGAGGAATTGTCCTAATCGACCCTTGGCTCAACAAGCCCAAAGTGACGCTTCCTATAGCCAAGAAGGGCCACCACAGTACATGCCGCCATATCAGCCGCAACAGATGCCATACCCTCCTGGCCGACCTATCGGCCGCCTCAAGATTCACACTTCCCTCAAGCGCCAAGACCGGCACAACCACCTCCGCCACAAGGTATAGACCTCCCGGCTCGTGGTCTAATGTTGGTGACAAGAGGAAGGGAAAAGTACAGGGACAAGCTTATATACCAGCGGGAGGCACTCTGGAGGTCAGACCCGACCTTGCAGTGGTTGAGGGTATGATTCTAATCTCTCATTCTTTTGCTCACGTGTTATTTGATACAGGTGCCACACACTCGTTTATATCAAGTTCTTTTGTTCGGACTTTGAAACTGAAATCTGAAAATTTAGAAGTCCCGATGACTTTGAACTCCCCACTGGGATGTGTGGAGGTGATGAGTGTGTGTAAGTCGTGTGAAATCACGATCGGTGGTGAGCGATTGAGAGCAGACTTGATTATCCTTCCGATGTCCCTGTTCGATGTGGTGCTCGGAATGGATTGGCTATCAAGGTACGGTGCAATTGTTGATTGCTACCGTATGAAGGTGACATTGGTGACGGATTCCGGAACCGTGATTGTTTATCAGGCAGAGATGAACCCAGTCCTTGGGGAACGACTGTTGAAGTACAGCGTTGGGGGACGGAAGAATCTAGCCTGTTTCTTTTCCCTTCTTGCCTTGGAAGGTGAATCTGGAATGATCGGAGATAGTGTGGGAATCCCTGTGGTGGATGAATTTGCAGATGTATTTCCTGAGGATCTACCTGGTTTGCCACCAGATCGGGAGATTGAATTCTGTATTGATTTGGTTCCGGGAACTGTACCTATTTCCATTCCTCCATACCGGATGGCTCCGGCAAGAGATGAAGGAATTAAGGGCACAACTTGAAGAGGCTGGCGGAGAAGGGATATATCCGAATAGTACTTCCCTTGGGGTGCACCGGTCTTGTTTGTGAAGAAGCACGACGGATCTCTTGATTGTGCATTGACTACCGACAATTGAACAGGGTAATCGTGAAGAATAAGTACCCACCGCCGAGGATCGATGAATTGTTCGATCGGGTTGGGTGGATCACAGTTCTACTCAAGATTGATTTGAGATCTGGGTACCATCAATTGAAAATCGGGGAGGAAGACGTCCGAAGATCGATTTAGAACTCGATACGGGCACTTGAGTTTCGTAATGCCATTTGGGTTGACAAATGCCCCCCGGTGCATTCATGGATTTGATGAACCGTGTTTTTTCGGGCCGTACTTGGATCGGTTTGTCATCGTGTTCATTGATGACATCTTGGTGTACTCGAAGACTTGGGAAGAACATATGCGGCACCTTAGGATTGTCCTTGGACCCTTGAGAACACCAGGTTGTATGCGAAGAAGGAGAAGTGTGACTTCTGGCTGACAGAGGTAAAGTTCCTTAGCCATGTCATTTACGGACAAGGAATTTACATCGATCCTTCTAAGGTCGAGGCGTATACTGATGGGAAAGGCCGAAGAATGTGGCGAGATTGAAACTTTCTCGGACTCGCCGGGGTATTCTGGGCGTTTTGTAAAGGATTTCTCGAGTATAGCTGCACCGATGACTCGGTTGACCAAGAAAAGAAGTCAGATTCCGTGGGATCTTGAATGTGAACATGCCTTTCGGGGGTGAAGGTAAAGTTGACAAGTGCACCCGATTACGGCGATCCCTAATGCCGAGGAGCCATACGAGGTGTACTCCGGCATACCTCGGGGTTGGGCTTGGTTGTGGCTTGATGCAAGGCGGACACGTAGTAACTTATGCATCTCGCCAACCGAGACCGCATGAGCGGAACTACCCCACGCATGACTTGGAGTTAGCGGTAATATTTACTTTCGAAAATATGGAATGTTATCTCTATGGAGCAAGGTTTCGGTCTTCTCACGATCATAAGAGTCTCAAGCACTGTTTACTCGGAAAGATCCGAACCTCAGACGGGGAGGGAGATGGGTGGAGTACATGGAAGACTATGACTTCACTCCTGCGGTATCATCCTCGAAAAGCTAATGTGGTGGCTGATGCCCTTAGCAGAAAAACGTCGGGGACTACTGGCGTCCTTAGCTTTGGAGGATTGGAAGAGGACTGAAGTGGTAAGTGAGTATGATCTTCAGTACCATGAGGATTATAACCAGGCTGTGGTGTATAATCTGATTCCCACACCAGCTCTTGTGCAACAAGTGAAGCAGAATCAATGGCAGGACCTACACTTCCAAGGAATTTGGATTCGGATCCAGAATGGAGAACAATTCGAGGATTGGAGAATCCGGGAGGATGGAGCCTTGTATTTCCACAACCGCCTCGCTGTTCCTAAGGCGGGTGAGGTAAAGAAAGCGATTCTGCATGAAGCTCACAAATCGAGGTACGCCATTCATCCGGGTAGTACCAAGATGTACCAAGACTTGAAGAGACAGTACTGGTGGAGAGGCATGAAGAGAGATGTTCGTGGTATGCGTCTCGGAATGCGTGACTTGCCTCAGGGTTAAAGCGAGCACCGGGCTTGACGGGAGAGTTGCAACCTCTTCCCCGTCCCCCGAATGGAAATGGGAGCACATCACGATGGATTTTCTGATGGGACTACCGAGAACCGAGCTGAGGCACGATGCCATCTGGGTGGTGGTTGACAAAGTTGACGAAGTCCGCGCACTTCATACCGTTCCGTTACGACGTATTCTGGGAAGGTTACATCGGTTGTACCTGGAGCACATCATTGAGGTTACACGGGTGCCACTATCTATCACGTCCCGATCGTGACACGTTTCAATGCAAGGTATTGAGAAGTTTCAGAAGCCATGGGGACAGAATTGAATTTCAAATGAAAGATTTCATCCTCAGACGGATGGACAATCTGGAAAAGAGTTATTCGTGATTCGGAGGATATGCTTCGTGTTTGTATTCTGGATTTTGGCGGAACTGAAGAAATACCTTCATTTAGCCGAGTTTATGCATAACCATGCTATCGTGCCAAGATTTCGGTGATGGCACCATTTGAGGCGTTGTATGGTCGCCCTTGTAGGTCACCGTTTGTTGGTTGGAACCAGAGGATAGACTTACAACCGGACCGATGTCATTCAAGAGAACAATGAGAAGATAGCCGTGATTCGAGAACGTCTCAAGGATGTACTCAAAGTCGCCAAGAGCTATTGGCCGACAGGAGGCGAGGGGCCTCTGGAATTCCAAGAAGGCGACTTTGTTCTGCTTGAAGGTTTCTCCACGCAAGGGAGTTACTCGGTTTGGTGTGAAAGGAAAACTCGCACCGAGGTATGTGGGACCATTTCGATCGTTACGCGAGTCGGAGGGTAGCGTGCAGTTGGCTTTACCGCTGAGCTATCTCACGTGCATGACGTGTTTCATGTCTCCATGCTTGGAAATGTCGGCTGAGCCGGCGATGGTGCGATGGTTTGACGTTCCGATACGGATGACGCATCCTACGAGGAGGCACCAGTTCAGATTCTTGACAGGAAGATGAAGAGTCTGCGTCATCGTGAGATTCCGTTAGTGAAAGTGTTGTGGCAGCACCATGGTGTTGAGGAAGCAACATGGGAGCTTGAAACGATGATGCAGGAACGTTATCCGCATCTGTTTGCACTTTGAGGTGAGTTTTAATTTCGAGGACGAAATTGCCTAAGGGGGGTGGAGCTGTAACACCCTGAAGAATTAATTGAGATTAATTAAGGTAATTAAGATTATTAATGTGCCTAATCTGATTTAATTAATTGAGTTTAAATGATTCCAAGGTATTTAAATTGTTTACAGTAATTTATTTAATCCAGAAGTGTGTATGGGCGCATTTCTGGACTGTTATATTTTACACGTCATTTTCTTTTCATTTTCCTTTTTCTTTTCTTTTCCCTTTTTCTTTTCTTTTCTTTCTTTTCTTCTTTTCTCTCCCGTGCGGCTCACTCTCTCTCTTTCACTTTCACTCTCCCGTGCCCTCTCTCCCTCTCTCTCTTCCATTTTTGTCTCAAATCAAGACCGTATTCGAACCAAGAGTGATTTCAAAGAGTTTTCAACATCAAGAGAAGGATTCAAGGTAAGATTACTGAAAGAACCTCTCTTGGATTTCAAGTTTTTCGGATTTAAAACTCATTTTTGGTTCAAAACGGATTTTGATGGATTTTGAGTGAAACTAGGGTAGAAATTGGAGATCTTGGGTTCTTTGGACTTGTTTTAGGACCTAGAACCCAGATCTAGTGGTTGTCCCTTGAGATTTTGTGAATTGGGACTGGATTTGCGAGGATTTTGGACCGATTTCCGTGATTTTTCGCGAAAATGTCACGGTCACCGCACCGCATCGACCGGACTTCGTTGAGCCACCGGCCGACGGACCGTCGACGAGTGCACACCACCGGTCGATCGGTGGTGATGCACTCCTCTGTCTCCGGTCGACCGGTGTACACGGGTTTGACCTGTTTGGCCTGAAATTGTCGTTTTGACCCTGTTTTCGGGGAGAACCCAAATTAGCTTCATTTGGGGACTTGGGATGAAAAGGATTAGTATCCTTAATCCCTGATTTGATAATTAAAACCCTTGGAATGGAATTTGAACATGAAAATTGATTAGGCACACTAATTGGAAAATCTTGGAACATGATTGAGATTGGATTACTTTAGGACTGAGGATTGATCCTAAGGTGTTATCTTGTATCGATTAACTGTTGTGGATTCAGGCTGAAGGGGCTTGAGGAAGCGGAAGGCGGAAAAGGGCAACGCTAGTCCTGTGTTTGATTGTGCGGGTAGGATTTCTATCCCTTTTCCTTGTGAGCCTGTTTTCAAAAAAATTTTTTGGCCTTGAAAATATTTTAAAAGAAAGGGATTGATTTGCGAAAGAAAAACGTTTTAAAAACCATGGCTTGTTAGTTTATGGAAATCCTTGGCTTGTCCTGTCCAGGGGAATCCATAGCTTGTCTAGTCATGGAACCTCATGGCTTGTTCACATGGGGCCCATGGCTTGAGTAGTTCGTGGGGTCATATGAACGATTTCATAATGTTAAACGGATGATTTCTTAAGATAAGAGATCTTGTGAACTGGTAATAGAGTCTATTGTTTGTAAGCCTAGATAGGATGCGGAGAGTGCATCCTCGGGGCGTAACCCGAAACCGGTCCGGTGGGCGAGGCACTTGGTGAGGTGAGTAATTTGTACTAATTACTCATTAAGCCCTGTAACATGGTTAGTTTCTGTCATATTTCCTTTGAGAAAAAGGATGTGAGGTTCCGGCTGTTCTGTCGGGACTGAATGTCTATTTATTTTATTTACGCACTTATTTATTTACTCATTTAATTAAATTATTTCAAATTATATCCTACTGGGCCTTTCGCTCATGTTTCAAATGTTTAAACCCCTCCCAGGAGATTCGAGGAGCGGTGCATCGTAGCTGAGTCGTGCTACAGATCGAGCAAGTGAGGATCGAGTTCATCCTCTGAGTTAAAGTGTAGGGAATATGTAAGAACTTGTAATAAATGTTATTTGGATTTACTAGACTGTGGATGATGTCTCATTGTAATGATTATTTACGTAAACATGTATGTACAATCTTGTATGTCTCAGGGGTGGAGCCACAGTGTCGAGGCTCTGGATTATATTGTTTATTTATTTATTTTAATGCGATCGGTGGGGCCGGTTGGGGAATTCCGCTTTATTAATCCCTAATCGAGCTCCACGCCACCCACCCCGCTTGGGGGCGTGACAGCTTACCTTTGTTACCTGCGCACACACGAGTAAACCGATGAGCTAATGCTCAAAAGTATAAACATGCATACATCATAAACTAATAGAAATTACATTAAGAGTTATGATGCCAATATGCTCGTGTGAAACATGCTTTAAACTACTTTCTATCTTTTCTTTTTGACTTTACTAGTCGGGTCTAGTCGGAATCTCTACTCTGAGATTTCCCTCCCTTGCGGAGGCCGACGACCCGTCGGTCTTTTACTTTCTTGGCTCATTATTTCTTTATCGGTCAAGTCGGAATCTCTACTCTGTGAGATTTTCCTCCCTTTAGGAGGCCGACGACCCGTCGATCTTTTAACTATGCATAAGGGTAACCATATGTCGCCCCTTACGAAATCTAGAGCATTAAGCCCTCCAAACATGTATAATCACATGTAATCACATAGACTTAGGAACATAAGTAAATTAATAGTTCTAAGTCTAACTGCAGCTTTTACGAGTCCGAACAAACATATATGTCTATACTTACCGGTAATCCGCTAGGATACCCGCTTGTTTGAAGTTCTTTCTTGTTGCTTGGCTCTCGTGCCAAAACCTGTTTCATGGAAATAGGTATCAATTCCCTATTCCAATCACAATTCCTCATACTTAGATTCTTAAATCTAATTTCAAACTCATTTATGGACTTTTTCCCCTTAAGGCCGAATTCTAGCTCAAGAGGCAATTTACACATATTCGTGTCTCTCGGTTTCTGAATCTTAATCTATTCGTTTCCGAGGTTTAAAATTGTTATCCATTCTCTAGAATCAGATTCCTAACTCATTGCTTGCTAACTAGATTTTAGGAAATTTCGGCAGAGTTTCGCCTTAATTTTCCTCGTTTCCCGAGTTTTCAATTACTCGTTTTACTTCCGATTTCGGTACCTGTAGTCCAGATTCGCATTCCTGAACACAAATTGCTACATAAATTGAACAAAAAGAAATTTCCTCCATTTCTAGGGATTTTCGGATTTTTAGTGTAAATCCAAAAAAAATTGTTCAATCCTTTCAATACTTGCACATTAAACTCCTATCGTAGTCCCCGACAAAAAGCTCGGTTTCGTTTTTTTTTTTTACGGATTTTCCCGAGATGAGTTACTATTCACAAAAACGAAAAAAAGCAAGCAATTTCTCATGAAAAATCTGAAATCTTACCTTGAAAAGTTGAGATTCTCCGCTAGAATGCCTCGGGTTATATTTCCACCGGACTGAGCGGAAGAAATTTCGGCAAAAACGGGTGATTCCTTGATTTTCCCTGATTTTCTCTCTTTTCTCTCTCTTTTCTCTAGTCTCTCAGCCACCCTTAGGAAAATAGAACACTTTGTGTTCTAATGTGCTTCCGTAGGACTCTTTAATGTAATAATGAATATTATAATAATATTTCTAAAAATATCTCACATTACTTTCTAAATTAAATTAAAGAAATCACTTTAATTTCTATAATTTAATTTGACTAATTCTAATTAAGTTTCACACTTAATTTAAGTGGTTCCGTGTTCCTCACATTTTTCTTGTTGAGACCAAACTTTTCTTCTTTCAAAACGAGTCTCTTTCCGGTACCGATAATTTCACACCCGGTACAGGTTCTATACTGCTTTTCTAGACTGCCGAGCACCCTGGGTCAAATTTCTCATATTCAACCCACTTCTCTTGGGTATCTCAATAGTCAATTTCTTTTTCTGAAATTTTCATTTTAAACAATCCAGACTTGCCCAAAACAGCATTCCCTCGCGGTGCTCGTTTTCGCAGATTCCCCGCTTTAACCCGACTCGGAAAAATTTGTTTTCAGGAACTTTTGTCATTTTCCTTACTTCTAATATTTCTACTCTTTTCTAACTGGTCATTTGGTCATTTACCAAATATTTCAGTTTTTCATAACTAAAATATACCCTGTTAAAATTTCTAACTTTTAACCGATATTTTACTATTCTGGCCCCATATTCTGAATTTTCTCTATAACAATATTCGTATTATAACTTTACACTTTTCGGGTGATTTTACCCCGTATATAAAGTCTCTACATAACACTTTCCGGATTACATCAATATTTCTACTACTTTCTATTCCGGGAATAATTACGGTCAAATACCGGACTGTCCGATTTTGTCATTACTCTTGTCCACCTTTGCAGTGTTTTTGCCCTTTCCAGCCGGCTTCTTGTTGTTGTTGCGGACTTTCTTCTGTTTCCTGGCGCCAGAGGTGGATTGCTTCACTTCAGCAAGGTTTGCCTCTCCATTCCTCTTCTTGCCTTTAAGTAGTAGAGTTTCCGTAGTTTGAAGCTCCTTCATGAGTTCTGAGAGTGAATAGTTCAACTTATTCATTTTGTAGTTGAGGTTGAAGTTGTCGAACATCTCCGGGAGAGTCTCTAGGATCATATCCACCTGAGTCTCTCCATCTATTTCAGCTCCCATGAGCTCCATCTCATTCAGGTGACTTATGATAAGTAGCATATGGTCCCGAATAGGAGTGCCGGATTTCATTCTGCAGTTCATGAAGTTACGCACCGCAACTTGCTTGGGTTGATGGCCTTGGCTGCCGATCATTTCAGAGATGCTGTAGATCATATCTGCAGCCGTCAGCATGTTCCGATGTTGCTGTTGCAACACATTGCTAATTGATGCTAAGATATAGCACCTAGCAATCTCATCGGAACGCATCCAAGCAGTGTATGCGTCTCGCTCCGCTTGAGTGGAATCATCATTCGGCTCAAGAGGACAGGGGGTGGCGAGCACATGCTTGTGCTTGTCTACCATCAACACGGTATCAAGGTTACGTTTCCAGTCAATGTAATTTTCACCCACTAATTTGTTCGTACTAGGAATTTGTGCGATCAGGGATAAAGACATAATTGCTGAAAAAATAAAATAAAGCGGCGTTGGCAATTTGCTTATATTTAAGAAAAGTATGATGCATGAATGCAAGTACTTAAACATAAATAAAATCCTTAAAAAAATGTTTCATCTATGGTGTTACGATCATAAACGGAAACACGTCCCACCTAGGGGTGGCGTCCGTGAAGCCTCCTATCGCATCGAGACTCCTCTCGTTTGGTCCACTTCACAAGATGTCTCCACATCTAGTGCAACCAATCACCATCCCTTTTGGTCACCTCAGATCCATTGCCTAGCTCCTATGGGAGGTTACAATGATCTTGATCTAAGTGTTTAACCGACTAATCGACTCTAGAGGTTGTTATGAACTAGCGATCCATCTAGGGATTGTCTCGCCTCACTACTTCCTTTTCGAGTCTTATCTTCTTTAAGCAACCTGATGACTCCTTAGCGACATGTTTCATGGGTTTCTCCCATTGAAGTGAGGACCACTAAGGTGGTTCTTAACTCATCCACATGTCACGATCAGGCTAAAGTCGAAGACCTTGGGAACGTTTCAACGCAAACGACCCTCCCACTTAGCTTTTTGAAAAAAATGGATTTTGTTTTAAAATTAAGTCCAATTAATAATTCAACAAAATTATAACACTTATAAAGTTGTTGCATTTTATAACCCTTTATAAAATTTACCTATTGCATTTATTATTATAACAATTTATAATATTAAACTACAATGATGCATGAACATGCTTGCATGGCAATTTAATATTGGCATCTCTATATCCTATACGGCATGTTATAACGATGCGAGATTAAATAATAAATCATACATTTACCATTTAACCTCTCTATGGTTCATTTCTAATTACAACCCATAAAACAAATGAAAACAATTACAATAATCTGGTCTTCTTGGCATCTTCTCAATTTTCTCTTCTCATGATCCCTGAAAAGTTAAAATGTTTTTGTGGAAAAATTTAAAATTTGAAACCAAAAGAATTTTTTTTTTTATTTGGGCTGGGCTCGGGACAATCCAGAGCCCGCCATTTTTTTCCGGCAGGGCCAGGGCCTGCCTAGCGTAAGATGGGCATGACCCTTGCACTGGCAGGGCCAGTGATGCAAATTAATTTTTTGTATAATAAATTTCCGCAAGCGTACGATGTCAAGTTTTGAGTATAAGGTGAGTGAGTATCGTCTCCACAGGGATTGGGTTAGAATTGCCATTAAGTACCGCAATCATTGTAACTTAACTTTATCTAGCAACCTAAAAAAATGACAATTAAGAAACCAAAACAAAATAAATATACAAATAAGAAAATAAAGTATCTATACACAAATGGTCTAGGGACTTGATTTCGCTTTATTATTCCTATGTTCATCCTATTATGTAATCGCTAATCAATTCCATTCAATTCATTAATCAAGGCTCTAATATCATCTTGCAACCTCTCCCGAGTGCCTCACAAGAAATTGCATTTAAATACCCAAAACAATATCCCTATTCGAAATGAACATTTAAACACAAATTAAGCTTAGCCTTTATGATTAGAAAATAGGAATGTCAATCGCCTCCCGCCTCACAAAAAGCCTAAATCCTAATTTTATTATCTAAGCGTTGATCTCTTCCCGGTCTCACAACAACCTAGACTATGCTTCTCAAATCTAGATAAAGAATTCAATCTCTCCCGAGCATCAAATTCGCAATCTATAATTCATCTAACTCATTGGCAAAATAAATTACAAGCATTAAGCATAGAGAAACATAAATGAATTGGAAATGAAATTAAATTAACAATCAACAAAATATTCAAAACATAGTTCAAATAAAACTACATCAAGTCCTAGATTTAATGTCTAGCTCAACATGGAAAAATAGATGAAAGAAGATAAAACCCAATATCCATTGAAGAGCTTCCAAGGACCTCCAAGATGAAGGATTTCGGCCTCCAAGATGAAGCACTTCGGAGCTAGGGCTTCAGACGCGCGCTGCAGCCTGCGTGATTACGCGTTGTAGCGCGCGTTTTTGGGCCTAGGCGCGCTGTAGCCTGCGTGAAAACGCGCTGCAGCCTGCGCCTTTTGGCAGAGAATACCTCTGTTGCGGGCTGGGGCGCGCTGCAGCGCCCATCGGTGCGCTGGAGCGTGCGGAACATCAAGTGGGCGCGCTGCAGCGCCCATTTGGTGCCCAGCAACGCGCGCTGGGCGCGCTGCAGCGTCCATTTGGTGCGCTGCAGCGCGTGTCTCTGGGACAGGACACGCTGGGCGCGCTGCAGCACCCATTTGGTGCGCTGCAGCGCGCTTCCCCTGCTCGCTGGTCTTCTTTGCGCGCTGCAGCCTATGAAGGCACGCTGCAGCCCGCTTTCTTGCAATCCAAAGCCTCCTCTTTTGTGCCACAAAATCCTCTTTCACATCCTCTTTTCATTGATTCACAAGTTAGGCAAATATTCTTCTTTTCTTCATGCAAAATCATCCAAGTTGACATTTATTTATAATTCCTATAAAAAACACACAAAGGACATTAAACTAACAAAAATGCTTGAAAACTTATAAATATTCAAGCTTAAAAGTACTTGATTTGTTGGTAGAAATACCCGTCATCAAATACCCCCAAACTCGAACATTTGCTTGTCCTCAAGCAAAAGAAAAGAAAGAAAAAAGAAAACACAAATCAAGTACTAAGAAACAAACGAAAAAGAAAGTGTGAGTTTTGTATCGAGTCAACAACTGTGCATGTATCTCTAAAGCCACATATTGCTCTAAGCTCAAAGGAAATGCAAACATTGAGATTATCTAGAATTTCAACATCAAGCATCAATTTCACTCCACTCAAGACTCTCAAAGTGTAAGTGTGTGCACAATCAATCTCAATCAACCAAATAAAATCCGGATAGACCTATGAGCCAAGGAGACTATGAGTGTTATCTCAATAAGAACTACCATAGGCCCATTTTTCGTGTCACTCTCCACTAATAAAGGTTCACTTGTCATTGAAGATCAAAAGGACTTTTGAGGGTTGTAATGTATGGCTAGGGTAAAGGTGGATGAGATTAGAATTTTTAGGCTCAAGTCACCCTAGGCATGTATCACAACTAATGTATCTCACTTGATTTCCAAGAAAAGAAAAGAAAAAAAATTTCACCAACTCCTCTTTTCAACATACATTCACCTTCAATTGAACCCTAAAAGAAATAAAAACAAAAATTTGAGAAATAAAGACCACACCCCCAAACTCAAACTCAACATTGTCCCCAATGTTGTAAAGAAATGGAGTGGTAACTCAATTCCTCATCCGATTAATTCTTATATAGTTTTTTTTTTTTTTTTTTTTTTTTTTTTTTTTTTTTTTTTTTTTTTTTGAATTTAGAGTGAAAAACATCACAAGCCAATCCACTAATGATTTCCCAAACATAACCCACACTCACTCTCAATCTTAGCGTTTAATGCAATCATGCCTATTAGTGATGGGTTTAGGAAGTGAAAGTGCATTTGGTGGTTTGGATGTACAAACATGGGTGATGAATGAAGTAAGCAATATGGCTCAAAGGGGGTAAACAAATGATGAATTTTCTTTTCAAGGGTTTGCTTCAAAGGCCCAAACGATCCACATAAAATGCCTTAATCATCTCTCCAATGATACTAAACCAACAATTTCGCCTCAAGTTTCACTCAAATGGGTTCTAGTGTTCATGAGATATCAAAGTCTACCTAATGCACATAAATGTTCTCCAAATGCTCAAAAGATCAAGTGATCATGATTCATGGTGCTCAAAAGTAGAGAGTCAAGAGTGAAATTCAATCAATGCGAGTCAAGCACACAGAAATCTCAATGAAATACATTTCAAAAGACCTAAGAAGGCATCAAGTGACTATACTCATCATTATTATCTAGTCATTTCATCTCAACAAATCTCACAATTTATTCAAACAACCTAAAAGAAAAATAAGTAAAAACATGGCCAAAAGAACATAACTCAATGGAGACAAGTCATAACAACCAAGTCACAAGTAATGCTCAAAATCCACTAAAATCAACCACAAAGTGTCTCACCTCCAAACTCAAAATCAAGCAATCATTAAAATTAAGTACAAGGGAATAAGAACACGTACCGGGGAGGCGAGACAATCTCGCCTCCTCGTATGGTTGGCGATGATGAACTGGGCATGATGGCATAACTCAAGTTGGGGCGAGGCTCTCCTCCATAAATTGCATCTTTAGGCTCAGTTATTCCTATGCCGAGCCAACTCGTCAAAGAGTGGCTTTCGCCCATAGTACGTGTCATACAACACAACGTATGGGTCTTGATTCTTTACACCCTCAAGCTTGGCGAGATTTGGCGGTTTTCGGGCCATTTACTCAACTTGACTCGGCACTGGCTCATAAGCTTGGTATGCTTGGAAGAACGGCGCTCGAGATGGTGGAGGAATTGCCGGCCACATTGGGTCTTCGTAGATGTGATCTTTCTCAACCGGGGGTGGCACGACAATGGGGATCTCGAGGGGCGGAGACTCATTGATTTCTTCTTGAAATTCTTCACCAACCAATTGTTGAGTCTCCTCCTCTCTCAAAGAGTCATCTTCAAATAACTCCCATTCCTCCTCTTGTGGTTCCCTATTCATGGCGTTAGCAGATTCATCTGGAATTAGCATCAACCTAAACAACTCCGCTAGATTTGTCTCCATTTCCTCGTGAAGTTGGTCGAGCGCCTCCATCCTCTCTAACTTCTCTATTCGGAGTCTTGTCTCCTCCGAAAATTGGGCGACAAGGTCTTCAAGTGAGGTAGAAGACTCCACTTGGTGATGGGGGGTGTCAAGCCGTGGTTCCGAATTGTTGGAGCTATCCTCAAAACCGTGGTGGTTTGTTGAATAACTCCAATACCGATAGTTAACATCGGCCATGTCTTCCAAAAACCAATAAGCTTCATCCGCGGATAGTTGGTGAAAAGAGGTGGTACCATTTCCTCTTTCCACCCACATTCTTGTTCTTGACATCTAACCCGTCGAGGAAGATTCGTAGTTGCACCTCCCTCGGGAAACCATGGTGGGGACACTGAATGAGCAGTTCCTTGAATCTCTCCCAAGCACTAAAAATGGCTCGGAGTCTCGTTGAGAAAATCTTGAGAGGACTTGTCGATCAACCATCTCCAAGTACCTCGTAAAACAAGAGAAAATAAAAATAAAACAAAGGATTAAAATGAAAAATAAAAGCCTAAATTAAAATCAAGTTATGTACTCACAATATTAACAACAATTTAAAACGCCAATCCCCGGCAACGGCGCCAAAAACTTGATGCAAATTAATTTTTTGTATAATAAATTTCCGCAAGCGTACGGTGTCAAGTTTTGAGTATAAGGTGAGTGAGTATCGTCTCCACAGGGATTGGGTTAGAATTGCCATTAAGTACCGCTATCATTGTAACTTAACTTTATCTAGGCAACCTAAAAAAATGACAATTAAGAAACCAAAACAAAATAAATATACAAATAAGAAAATAAAGTATCTATACACAAATGGTCTAGGGACTTGATTTCGCTTTATTATTCCTATGTTCATCCTATTATGTAATCGCTAATCAATTCCATTCAATTCATTAATCAAGGCTCTAATATCATCTTGCAACCTCTCCCGAGTGCCTCACAAGAAATTGCATTTAAATACCCAAAACAATATCCCTATTCGAAATGAACATTTAAACACAAATTAAGCTTCGCCTTTATGATTAGAAAATAGGAATGTCGATCGCCTCCCGGCCTCACAAAAGCCTAAATCCTAATTTTATTATCTAAGCGATGATCTCCTCCCGGTCTCACAACAACCTAGACTATGCTTCTCAAATCTAGATAAAGAATTCAATCTCTCCCGAGCATCAATTCGCAATCTATAATTCATCTAACTCATTGGCAAAATAAATTACAAGCATTAAGCATAGAGAAACATAAATGAATTGGAAATGAAATTAAATTAACAATCAACAAAATATTCAGAACAAAGTTCAAATAAAACTACATCAAGTCCTAGATTTAATGTCTAGCTCAACATGGAAAAATAGATGAAAGAAGATAAAACCCAATATCCATTGAAGAGCTTCCAAGGACCTCCAAGATGAAGGATTTCGGCCTCCTTTTGATGTTTTCTTCACTTCTCCCGGCCTCCCCTCTCAAATGGCAACTTTTTCCTTTTATAATGAAGCACTTCGGAGCTAGGGCTTCAGACGCGCGCTGCAGCCTGCGTGATTACGCGCTGCAGCGCGCGTTTTTGGGCCTAGGCGCGCTGCAGCCTGCGTCTTTTGGCAGAGAATACCTCTGTTGTGGGCTGGGGCGCGCTGCAGCGCCCATCGGTGCGCTGGAGCATGCGGAACATCAAGTGGGCGCGCTGCAGCGCCCATTTGGTGCGCTGCAGCCCGCGTTGCTGGGGCAGGAGGCGCTGGGCACGCTGCAGCACCCATTTGGTGCACTGCAGCTCGTGTCTCTGGGGCAGGACACGCTGGGCGCGCTGCAGCGCGCTTCCCCTACTCGCTGGTCTTCTTTGCGCGCTGCAGCCTATGAAGGCACGCTGCAGCCCGCTTTCTTGCAATCCAAAGCCTCCTCTTTTGTGCCACAAAATCCTCTTTCACATCCTCTTTTCATTGATTCACAAGTTAGGCAAATATTCTTCTTTTCTTCATGCAAAATCATCCAAGTTGACATTTATTTATAATTCCTATAAAAAACACACAAAAGACATTAAACTAACAAAAATTCTTGAAAACTTACAAATATTCAAGCTTAAAAGTACTTGATTTGTTGGTAGAAATACCCGTTATCAGCCAGCGGCAGGGCCTGCGGCCCCTACCTGGGCAGGGCCTGCAAGCCCGCCAGGGTTTCAGGAAACCCTGCGCGGCTCGCTAGGGGGCCGCGGCCCTTGCCTGGGCAAGGCCAGCGGCAGGGCCTGCGGCCCCTGCCTGGGCAGGGCCTCTAGGCCCGCTAGGGTTTCAGAAAACCCTAGCGCATGCTAGGGTTTTCGAAACCCTAGTGTGCCGCGCAGCCAAAACCCAGGGAAGGGGCTGGCGGCTGGGCCTGTGGTGGAGGCTGGGACTCGTGCGGCGGCGTGCGACGGCGACAGCGGTGGCGGCGGCAGCACTCAAAAAAAAAATTTCCTGGAATTTTAAATTACAAAATTTCCTATGCCCTTTAATGACTTACATTATTTTCTAGAGATAAACATAAACCACCAACTTGGTGTAATAAAAAACCTAGAGCCAATCGATCGGGATCCAATCACATATATAATCAAAACAATTTTGAATTCATCACATATTCATGCAAGATGCCAATATCAACACATATCATACATTCAATTGCATAAACATAAATCATGCATGATCATAAACCCTAGGCTTTGATACCAATTGTAGGATCTAGTTGTGATTTATAGATGAAAAATCATTTGAACAACAACAACATTGTAGGCAGAATTTCAAAAATTTTATCATATCCATTTAATTGCAAATTAAACGTAAACCACAACGAGAGATACATGCATGATATATGTTTATAGACAAAGGATTAGAATAACACACATACCTTTGTGATGATTGAATTAAAATGACCGCAAGGATCTTGTCTCACTATCTCACGTTCCGAGATGGAGAATTGCTGTGAAACAAGATCGTTGATCTATCGATACGATCACACCAAAAACCACTCGTTTATTCAAGACTATGACTCTATGGTATTTGGGATGAGAGATTGGGCACTTTTTAAAAACCTAAGGAAGCAATTTTTCCTTCTATTTTGTCTCAAAAATCCAGCCACCCTAGGAGAGAAAAGTGTGTGATATTTTCTTCTCTTTTAAAAACTCATTCTTAGGGTTTTCGATAAATATCCTTATATAGGAGGAAATTCAAAAACTCAAACCCTAGATGGGATTTTTGAATTTTCCCTTTACCCTTGGATTAATATCCGAAAATCCCCACATGGCTAGGGATTTCCGAATTTTACTTCCCCTTTTGGAGCAAAATTCGAAATCCCCTTATGGCAAGGGATTTCTGAATTTTTCCAAAATAATATCAACTTTCTCTCTCCTTTAGTTGCCAAATAAAATCATGTTTAAATTTTATTTTGAATTTTAAATTAATCACTATTAATTCTAAAATTCAAATTCATTCCTTTTATTTTTCAATTATCAAATAAATGAAAAATAACACAATGAATTTTTAAACATAATTATATAACAAAACATTAGTTTCTATTTTCCCACTTATTAGAGCTAGCCTTGAGACCGAATGGACCCACATGAACAAAGCTATGGAATTACAATATTTGACTAACTTATCCCGATAAGTTATCGACATATTTAATTCCGACGTCGCACGACTCCACTAAAAGCTCGATGCCGAATAATCTCTCGATTCATGTGCGCTAATTTTTCTGATGGTGTTGATACAATTTATCACACGGTCCACAGTGTAAATGCATTATTATCCTTCATAAATATCAGTGATCAGAATGGTATTAAATATTACCTTTTGACCATTCCAATAATTATTTCCTCAACTCCTTTATATGACTGTGAATAAGAAAGACATATGTTCGTAAGATGTCTTGCACATGTCACGATGTCTTAATCAATGAATGCCATCATTGAATACCAGGCCTGGTTTATTTATTCACACACCCGTCAATAAAGCATGAGGTGATATTATTTCTTACAAATTCCATATCTGTAAATCACATAACTCCAACTTAATATTGTCATGATCCCAATGACCAAGATGTCGTTCAATAACTGTGAACTAATCTCATTGGCGAATCAAAGATCATGAGATACTAAGTTGAGCTACGCATTCACTTCAGGATTAAGATAATTATACAAATATACTTAAGTTGTGATAATTAGGTTTAGAGTTCTGTAAACGGTTTTTACTCTAACCTAATCAGTCTCATGGTCTACTCAACATGTTGCGAACATGTCTAGACCAACCACAGAGTCCAACTCCCATGCTCCGAGACCAGCATCATATGGTTCGATCTAACAGTCATAATCTGATTCGATTGCCCAATCAATCCTGAGACTGCGAATATCTATTTTAAACTGTATCAGAAGAGTTTGTCCGGCAGGGTTCCCCTAACTCTTCTTTCGTTGGTAACAGTCTATGGACTAAGCAATATCACTGACACTCTTAAGTATGTGTCAAAACATAACTTTATTTTATTTTATAAAATCAGCAAAAAACGATAATGTCTGACATTTGTCATTTCACAAATAACAAATTACATCCCACTTTATGGACACATTTCCAACAGAAAGAATAGTCAGAAAATTAGGACATGAGTATATTTCATCAATACCTCAACATTCCTAACAGAATTCCTATTTATTCCCCTAGGCTAGTAGCCTCCAATATGGTTGTAACTGTTCCTTGGAAATAGCGAGAAAGAACAAAAATGATAGCGAAACTCCTCAGCCATCATGTGGCCTCAGAAATAATAATAGAACAAAAGAAATGATTAAATGAAAGACTAATTTGCCCTTGTGCCATTAGTGAGTCCCTAACAATGTGTACCCAGGAAGAGTTTCTATCCAAGATATGGTACAGTTGGTGGTGGATCTATCTTAAGTACTTGGAAAATACAGTGTTAGTTTACCGATCTCTGCTCAAACAATCATTTGAAATTACATATACGCTCAGAACAATTCTAAAGCAATCACAAAGCCTGCCAAGAATAAGTCAGTTACTAAGATGAATGTGGCTAGATCATCATAGATGGATCTAACTGACAAAGACTCTTTTGCTTATTGGAGCTTTGAAGCGAAAGGTGACTTCCCAATCTCCAATTTTATACTTTCTCAGAAGACAAAGTTCAAAACTACCTTATTATAAAGGCGACATTTCTATTATTAACCCCGTTAATCATTGTTGACGGTTAAATTTCGCCAACAAAAACTAGCCGGGTTACCTTGCGATTTCCCTTTGGATTACCAGCATATGTGTGTAATGAAAGTGTGGGTACTTGTTAGATATGTGTATTGGTGTGTTAACTGAACTATATGCAAGCAAACACAAGAAATTTTATAGTGGTTCACTCTATAAAATTAGAGCTACATCCACTGTAATTTTGTATTTCTTTTGAGAGGACTACAATTTACAAATTATGGCTCTCCTTTCTTCTCTTGTGTTAAGTTCTCAGACCCTTCTCTCAGTGGGGGTCTTCACCCTTTTATACTGGGCTTCCTTCACCTTGTGGGTTTCCTTGATCGATGGAAGCACTCAAGTGTTCTCCCTTGGTAGGCCCAGATGTAGCCCACTAATCAGCACTGTTCACTCAGCCAATTAGTCTTCTATTACGGCTCTGTGATTTTTCGTAATGCTTTTCTGTCCCCTGTGGAACGGTTTGAGAGTTTGTTATTAATGGTAACAGACGTCTTCCATTATTAATGGCCCAGATGTAGCCCACTAATCAGCACTGTTCACAAGGGGTCGTCACCTTAATCTGGACTTCATTCTTGGGCTTTGCTGCTGATTAGGAGGGGAACGTAGACGTCGAGGGTTGTGTGCTTGGCGGAGAGTAGTTATGGCCATGTGTCACGGTGTCGTTGATCTAGGTGTCCATCACATTTTCCCACACAATAGCTACCCCCTAGGTCGAGGGCTCCTTTTAGGCGGCCTCGAGCTCTAGGTTCGGTTGTCCTTTTGTGCTTCGGGTGTGGGAAACTGGTCTCGAGCCTTCGTCCGTAATGATGGCCTGGGTGCTTCAGGGATGTAACCGTCACGTCGATTGATCTTGCGTAATGATGTATAGCTGTACTTCGATAAGATGAACGCGGACCGTTGGATATGCGACCTCTCGATTTCCCGCCCTTTTCCATCACCGTCAGATCCGGGCAGTAATCCCTTGCCGTTGGATTTTGAAATTTTCATCCAACGGTTGGGGTCGAGGATGTCACTCTCTTTAAATACCTTTCATGAACCCAAGAGCTATTTTTTCCTTCTCCAAAACTTTGAACTTTTGTTACGTTCTCGTTGAGATGCTGCATTTTGCCGGAATCCCTTTTGCTGGACTTCCGACTTCATACTTCTAACCCTTCGTGGTACATTGAAAAGTCGTCCTTACTTTGAGTTTTCCCAGAAATCCCTCTTCACCAGTAAGTTTCTGGATCTTCTCTTGCTTTGTGAACTCACGGGGTTTCCCCTGTTGTGTATTTGGAATATGTAAATATATGCACATAATGAGAATATAGAAGTTAAGGAGACTTACTTCGTTGTGTTTTGTCGCACTGGATGACCTAGTCTTTATATATCTTTTATTATCTGTGTGTCTCTAGTTTCTGGGTTCTGGGGAACTTGTGATTCTTATGAACACTCACCGTTATCATTCTCATATGAATGGTCAACGTCAAGTCGAGGCGTTTGAGTAGTCGTCGTATAGAGTAGTCGTCATTTCTTCCTCTCGATGTTAGGGTTTTAACTTATCTTTTGTCCTTTTAATTACCAGAACAATGGCCCAAAGTTCACTCAGTCCAGAGGATTCTTCGTCTGTCGACCGTTCTAACCCCTCTTCGGTGGTGGAGATCTCATGGACTTCTTCATCCTTCAGCGTCAGCTCTGTGCTTAGGGATATTGAAGACGTCGAGGGAAGATACGAGCCGGGCGACGACTTCGAAGTGAATTTGGTAGCGTCAAACGATTGATAGATGAGGTAGTCGAGCGGATCCCCTTCACGGGGGCAGTGTAAGAGGGGTAGATGCCGCGATGTTGGATGCCCCCATAGCTGCCACTAGTGGTGAGCCGGATAGGCCTTCCTTCACAGCCGATGCTGTGGCATCTAGGGTCCGAAATAAAGACATTATCCGGGCTGTGAAGGAAGGATGCATCGACGGGAGGTGGTTTGAATACCTTCTCCTAGATATGCATTTTAGGACTAGCATGCCGCAGACCGGATACCTTTTGGTTTATACAAGAGTGGTTACAACAGGGATGACACTCCTGGTTCATCCCTTCGTAAAAGATTACTGCCATTTTTATGGCATCTCCCCTGCCTAATTGGCGCCAAACTTCTGGTACTACTTTGCTGGTGCCTAGATTTTATGGCACTAAAAATTTGACATGGACCTCCCATTGGATGAGTTCTGGTTCATGTATAAGCTATGCAACGTCGCCAAGTGTGAGGGGTGGTATTTTTTGAGTGGTCATGGGAGGGCTCAGCCTAGGTTTGGGAAGCTTATTCTGGGCATTCCCTCGTCGTCACATGGGTGGAAGCCCATGTTCTTTATGATCCGGGGGCCATTCAACTTTCACCCTAATGACCGCCTGCCCCGTTGAAGGCAGGTACAAGCGTCGTTCAGGAACATGAGTAAGTCTCTTGACTTTCTTTTTCATCTGACTTTGCTCTTTCTTCATATACTGATTACCCTTTATCCTTCAGTTAACTAGGACCGGTTGAAGTTTCTCAGAAATAGTTTGGCGAGGATCGAGCAGGCTTTCTCCTATCCATCAGAGGTTCACCACATTGAAATGCTTCTGACCAAGGAGAACCTTCGCGCCACCGGCCTAATCCTAGATCTCCCCGACCCTTCGGACCTAGACACCATCCGCACATACTTCCATCTAAGCGACAAAGGTAATTACTTCTCTTGACGCCTTCTCTTCTTCTGGTTCATGTTTTCCTAACGCTGATCATATCTTCTTCTCGTCGCTTCTGTAGAGATGGCATCATTGATAACTCAACTCCCTGGGAGCCAACGTTTGGGGCCGAACCAGCAACCACCGTCTGACCCGCAGCGCCCGCTGAGCCAACAACCCTGGTTGAAGGGAAAAGAAAAGGCTAGCTTTTCTTCTCCTGCCGAAAAGAGCAAGAAGGTCAGGGGCCCTTCGGTACCGAGGGGCAAGCATACCCACAAGAAGAGGCGCACTGACAAGATGACAACTAACAAGGCCTGGACACCAGTGGTTCCCATTCCTGATGTCAGTGCTCCCCCGGTGCTGAGAGAACACGTGCTGATCCCAGGGGGAAAGATAATGGACGGGAACTTTCAGGTCTCAGATATTTCTGACGCCGAGGTCGGGGAGATGCTAAAACTTCCCCCTCGCTTCTCTCTCATCTTCTAGGCTCTTAATGAGTCTTTCCTCGAGCCTCACTGGATCGCAGCGTCCCTGTCTTCTTTGGTTGACCGCCAGCGCAAACATATCTCCTTCCAGATCCACGTAAGATTTTGCCGAGAGTTTTTTTTTTATATATATCTTTCCTGATTTTGAAACCTTTCTATAGCCTCGTCCTTTCCCTTCTTAATGTCCTCGACCTAGTCAAGGTGAAGGAGCGTAAGGGCGAGATGGACGACTTGGAGGTCAGGCTTAAGTCTCTCGTTGATGAGGCCAAGAAGAATAGGGACGATGCCGTCGAGTAGAGGGATTTGGCTATGGCCAAACTGACAAGTCTGGAAGGCGATTTGGCCGAGCTAAAGGCCAAGGTTAAGGACCTTACTCAACGGGCAGACTTGTCTGAGAAGAAGTTGGCTGAGGTGACCATGGCGACCGAGAGGCGCTTCACTTGAGGGAAAGGCCGAGGGGAAGAAGGAGGCCGCGGCTGAGGCTGCCGCAATCTTCGACGCCAATCGGGTAGAGATTATTGAGGAGGTCAAAACTTCTTAGGAGCTCCTGGATATCGACAATAAGGATTTCCAGTCGTCGGGTCAGCAGATCGTCAACCTAATCAAGAAGAAGCGTCCTGATTGGGACTTGGGCTTCCTCTATAATTCCCCTACTCCTGCTGGCGACGACGGAGTGTCCCCTCCCGGTGATGATGAAGAGAACACTTCTTCCCTTGGTGGTGGCGAGGAGCCAGCGACTGGCGGCAATGCTTAGAGATCTTCCCTTTGCTTTTCCCTTTTTCTATTTCTTTTGGGACTCTTTGTAACTTAATATTTGCTTTAGAAAATTTTTATTTTACCTGCATTTTTGTATATATAAAGACAACAGGTTTTATTCATACCTTGATTTACATTTGCTACTTTTTAGAAAATTCCTTAGAATTTTTCTAGTGTTTGTCCTTCCTTTTTAGAGGACTTGACGTCGAGTTTACCCCTTGGGGTCGTCGTCTTAGGAAATTCCTTAGAATTTCACTAAGTGTTTGTCTTTCCTCCTTGGAGGATCTGACGTCGAGTTTACCCCTTGGGGTCTAAGTGTTTGTCCTTCCTTTTTGGAGGACCTGACGTCGATTTTACCCCTTGTGGTCGTCGTCTTAGGAAATTCCTTACAATTTCACTAAGTGTTTGTCTTTTGTCCTTGGAGGATCTGACACCGAGTTTACCACTTGTGGTCGTTGTCTTAGGAAATTCTTTAGAATTTCACTAAGTGTTTATCTTTCCTCCTTGGAGGATCTGACATCGAGTTTACCCCTTGGGGTCATCGTCTTAGGAAATTCCTTAGAATTTTACTAAGTGTTCCGCGGGCCTCCATCCCCCATGTCTGTTTAATATAACCTTGGTTTTTTAAGTAGACACGTTATTAAGGGGTAAATCTCTTTCTTTCTGCAAACATATCAATTTATTCAATTTGTAAAGAATGTACAATTGAGATGTGTAAGAATTTCATACACTATTGGTAGTACAGCCTTAGCTGTTTAGCATTCCACGGGTGTTGAACTTTTTTGCCGCTAAGGCTTTCTAATATGTAGGTGCCAAGACTTAGTATTTCCCTTATGCAGTAGGGCCCTTCCTAAGTTGGGCCCAGGGGACCAGTATTTTTGGGTTTTATACTCTGCGTTACCCTTTTTAATGCTAAATCTTCTGGGATGAACCTTCTTTGCCAAACTTTCTTATTGTAGTATCGTGCTGTTCGTTGCTGATAAGCGGCGAGATGTAGTTGGGAGTTAAGTCACTTTTCTTCTAATAAATCGAGTTCTCCATTCATGCCCTCTACATTATCAGCGTCATTGTGGACAACGGTTCTTAAAGTCGGCATTTCGATTTCTATGGGAAGCACAGCCTCGACGCCATATGCCATGGAGAAGGGTGTTTCACCTGTTATAGTTTGGCTTATTGCTTGGTATGCCCACAAGACTTTTGGAAGTTCCTCGGCCCATCTCCCTTTTAGGTCGTCGAGTCTCTTTTTGAGGGTATATTTCAGTATTTTATTTACCGCCTCGGCTTGGCCATTTGATTGCGGATGGATTGGCCTCGAGAAGTCTTTTTGGATGCCCAAACTGTCGCAGAACCTGCGTGTTGAGGCGTTGTCGAACTGTTTCCCATTGTTGGACACTATTGAGTGGGGAACCCCAAACCTGCACACGATGTGGTCCCACATGACTTTGGTGCAGGCTGCTTCCGTGGTTGTAGTTAGGGCCTTGGCCTCAGCCCACTTTGTGTAATAGTCTACCGCAACGATTGCAAACTTAAACCCCCCAGGTGCAGGATGTAATGGCCCAATCAGGTCAACCCCCCATTTGGCAAAGGGCCATGGGCTGAGAATAGAAGTTAACTTTTCTGGGGGTGCTCTAGGAATTGAGGCATATCTTTAGCATTTATCGCATCGTCAGGCATATTAAAAAGCGTCCTTTTTGAGCGTAGGCCAGTAGTATCCTTGCCTCAAAACCTTTAGAGTCAAAGATTGCCCCCCAGTATGGTTGCTATAGACTCCTTCATGGATTTCTTGGAGGACCTTTTAGGCTTTGGCTTCATCTAGGCACCACTGTAGAGGTGTTGAGTAGCCTCGTCGATAGAGCAGGCCATCGTACAATAAGTACCTAGCAGCTCTATACCTGACTCGTCGGGCTTCGTCTTTATTATCTGGCAGCTACGCATCCATTAGATATTGGATGAGCGGCGTCATCCAATTTTCACCTTCTTGGACACTTAATGCCTTCACTTGTTCCTCAATGGTTGGCCGCTCCAGTTCTTCAATGGGAACGATGCCTAGTGTGTTGGAATCCTTTGAAGATGCCAGTTTTACCAATGCATTTGCATTTACGATTTCAGCTCATGGTATTTGGAGTATTTCATAATTTTTGAACTTAACGAGCTCCTCCTTTACTTTTCTCAAATATGCTCCCATCATCTTGCCGCGTGCTTGGTACTCTTCCTTCACTTGTGCTATGACTAACTGGGAGTCGCCGTAGACGCTGATCCTCTCGACCTTCAGGTGGCTTGCTAAGTGTAGCCCGACAACTAGTGCTTCATATTCCACCTCATTATTTGACGCCTTGAATTTAAATCGTACCACCGAGGTGATCTTGTGTCCTTTGGGGCTGATTAACAAGACGCCGGTTCCTGATTCATTTTTTCTCGACGCCCCATCTACGTAAAGCTTCCATTTTGTAGTCTCGATTTCTTCAGATGGGGTGGGAGCCAGTCTGTGAGAGAATTCAACCAGAAAGTCGGCAAGCGCTTGGCCCTTTATCGCGGTTCTTGGCACATACTTTATGTCGAACTGGCTTAGTTCTACTGACCATTTGAGGAGTCGACCAGAAGTTTCAGGCTTTTGTAGAGCCTGTCTCCGCGGGTGGTTTGTAAGAACCCAAATTGTGTGAGATTGAAAGTAGTGCCGAATCTTCCTTGAAGCTACCATTAGGGCGAGGGCTAGTGGTGTAGGCAGCGGGTATTCTCTGGCTTAAACCAGATGGGGCAGCCGTGCAAGCTTAGCCCCTAAAAACCAGAGAGTAAAATGATAAACACGACAGCAATTGGGCTGAATCAATTAGGTTAATTTTTTCATCCCTTCAATAGTCGACAACTCAGCTATATATAGCTGTTGCATTACATTAAGCAAATGACATGATAAAACTTAAACGGCAGGAAGGAGAAAAGGAACTACATAAATGACAATAAGAACGTAAACGACAAGTAAAGACTTAAATGGCAATAATGTTAAGAGCTCCTGCATCAGTGCTTCCCTCCCCGAAAGAATTCGACTCTGAATTCTCAAGGATGGTGGTGTCTGCCGCGTCTGGTGGGTGGTAGTCAAACAAATCTGCAACATTGAAAGTGCTCGAAACCTGCAAGTCTGGCGGCAAGTCAATAATGTAGGCGTTGTCGTTGATCTTTTTGAGAACTCTGTAGGGCCCAAACTTCTTAAACTGCAGCTTGTGGTATGTCCCGACTGGCATTCGAGACTTGCGAAGATGAACCATCACCAGATCCCCCTCAGAGAATAGTTTCTCCCGGCGATGTTTGTCGGCGGCCTCCTTGTATTTGCTGTTAGAGCGGTTCAACTGCGCCTTGACCTCTTGATGAATGCGCACCACCTGATCAGCTAGTTCTGCAGCCGTCTTGCTCTGAGAATGGGGAAGGCATTGCAGGTCAACAGTTTGATTTGGGAGCTTCGTATACACAAATGCGAAGGGACTGCGCCTAATGGAGCGGTTCTCGGCACTGTTGAAAGCAAATTCAGCCTGAGCTAGGGCCATATCCCACTGTTTTGGCTGATCTGCTGCAAGACAACGTATCATGCTACCCAATGTCCGGTTCACCACCTCGGTTTGGCCGTCCGTCTGCGGGTGGGCAGTGCTGCTGAACTGGAGGCAAGTATCAAAACGTTTCCATAACTCTCTCCAAAAGTGGCTGATGAATTTGACGTCGCGGTCGGAGGTCATTGACTTTGGGACCCCATGGAGGCGGACGATCTCCTTAAAGAACAGGCGCGCCACGTTGCTGGCGTCCGCAGTCTTCTTGCAAGCTACAAAATGGGCCATCTTCGAGAAACGATCCACGATGACCATGACAGAATCAAAATGGCGGGGGGTCTTTGGCAGGCCGAGGACAAAGTCAATGCTCAAGTCTTCCCAGATGTTGTCTGGAACAGGCAGAGGCAAATAGAGGCCGGTGTTTTGGCCGTGCCCCTTCGCGCGCTGGCATACCCCACACCGCCGAACAAAGTTGGTTATTTCCTTCCGCATATGTGGCCAGAAAAATCCGTTGGCAAGGAGCTCATAGGTCCTGTCCCGCCCCGGATGAGCTGCTAGTCCGCCAGCGTGCAACTCCCTGATCAAATGCTCCCGGAAGGACGAATGAGGGACGCAAAGCTGACCTCCCTTCAGTAGATATCCGTGTTGGATATGGTAGTCGGGGATTCGGTCTCCAGCAGAGCAACGTGCCCACAAGGCACCAAAATCTTCATCATCGGCGTATTGGTCACGCAAGCTTTCGAGGCTAGTTACTTCAGTTGCTAAAATGGTGAGCAGGTGCGGTTTGCGGCTGAGGGCGTCTGCCACTTTGTTGGACTTACCAGATTTGTGCTGTATCACAAAGTTGAACCGTTGGAGGTAGAGGACCCACCTAGTGTGCATTCGGTTGGTTGTCTTCTGAGAGTGGATGTACCGTAGGGCTTGGTGGTCACTATGGAGGACAAATTCCTTAGAGAGAAGGTATGGTTCCCAGTGTTGCAGTGCCCGAACGACAGCAAATAATTCTTGTTCATAGGTGCTCCACTTGCGTCTGGTTTCACTGAGTTTCTCACTAAAGAACTCGATCGGTCTCCCATCCTGAGTGAGTACTGCTCCGATGCCAACCATGGAAGCATCAGTCTCGACCTCAAAGACCTTATCAAAATTTGGCAGGGCCAGGACTGGTGTAGTGCTGAGCTTCTCCTTGACAGTAATGAAGCTCTGTTCTTGTTCGGTTCCCCAAGTGAACCGGCCCTGCTTCAAGCAATCTGTGATAGGAGCTATAAGGGTGCTAAAATGCCGAATGAATCGCTGATAGAAGGTGGCCAGACCATGGAAGCTGCGTACTTCATGCACTGTGGTGGGAGTCGGCCAATTGCGGATTGCTTCCACTTTACACTCATCCGCTTCAATGCCCTGTGCACTAATCACAAATCCCAGAAAAAGTAATTTAGTGGTAAGGAACTCACACTTTTTAAGGTTGAGGAAAAGCTTGTGTTCCCTCAGGGCTGCCAGCACCTCTCTAAGTTGTAACACGTGTTCTGTGGGGTCCTTACTGTAGATTAAAATGTCGTCAAAGTAAACGACCACAAACCGTCCTATAAAAGGTTTGAGGACTTGGTTCATGAGCCGCATAAAGGTACTTGGTGCGTTACAAAGGCTGAAGGGCATAACTTGCCACTCATACAAACCCTCCCGCGTCTTGAAGGCAGTTTTCCATTCATCCCCCGGCCGGATTCGAATTTGGTGGTAGCCGCTTCGTAGGTCAAGCTTGGAAGACACTTTCGAACCGTCAAGTTTGTCAAGCATATCCTCAAGACGGGGAATGGGGAACCGATACTTAACGGTTATCTTGTTTATGGCTCGGCTATCGACGCACATCCGCCAACTGCCATCTTTCTTGGGTACTAACAGAGCTGGACGGCGCACGGGCTCAAGCTAGGCCGAATGAGCTGCTTTTGCAGTAGGTCTTCTACCATCTGTTGTAGGGTATCATGTTCGAGGGGCCCCATCCGGTAGTGCGGGAGGTTTGGCAGGCTTGCGCCGGGAGTGAAATCGATGCAGTGCTGGATCTCCCTCATTGGGGGTAGCTCCTCGGGTAGCTCATCCGGGGTGAGGTCGCTGAACTCTTCCATTATGGCCTGTACCTCTTGGGGAATAGGAGCAGAAACTGCCTCTGTCCCCTTTGAAACGAGAGCCAGGACCACCTTTGCATCTCAGATGCCTTGCTCAAAGGGTTTCCCGGGGGTGGTAAGGAACAGCCGCCCCTTGTGATCACCCTGGGCAACGACCTGGGCCTGAGGGGGAAGAGGCATCAAGGCTATCTTCTTGCCGAGCCAGGAGAATTCATAGCAGTTAGTCCTGCCATCATGCCTAGCGTTCACATCGAACTCCCAAGGCCGGCCAAGAAGAATGTGTGATGCATCCATCTCGATGACATCACAAATAACAACATCTTGATAGTGTTTGCCAATGGAGAAAGGGACCTTGTAGATAGTGTCGACAGAAGCTTTGACCCCTTTCTTGATCCACCCAATCTTGTAGGGTCTGGGGTGTTTCTCGGTAGTGAGGTTAAGGGCTTTGACCAAAGCCTTCGAAACGAAGTTGTCGCTGCTGCCACTGTCAATAATTAAATCACACACTTTCATGTTGACGGTGCAACGTGTCCGAAAAATGGAGTGACGTTGGTTCGCACTGTGTTGCTTTGGTGACAGCAAGATTCTTTGTACCACACAAGCGATTCGGTCCCCCTCATCCCCGAATACTTGTTCCACCTCTTCAAGTTCCTCCTCAATTGCCTCAACTTCCTCTTCCTCGCCGACAACCCCTAGTTCACTGATGAGGTTGATTAGTTTACGAAGCGGACACTCGTTGGACCGATGCCCCGGCTTGTTACAGCGGTAGCACTTCCCTGTTATGGGCCGGGCATAGGGGTTATTGGCCACTTGGACTGAAGGGAGCTGTGTCGGAGCAGTTGTCTTTTGACTTTTGATGGGAGCCTTCCCGTGAGGTGCTGTCAGTGGGCGTGGCGAAGGTTCGTATGTTCCCTCCCGCGCCAATGGCTGCTCTACCGAGCGGCGATACGGCTGAGTTCGATTCCCACCACGGGACTGTTGGGCCTCAACTTTGTAGGCCAAAGTAATTGCGTCAGTGAGATTCCAAATAGGCCTCAGTGTGAGTTGGTCTTGGATGCTCTCTCTCAACCCTCCGACGTACCTAGCGACTTGCTGGTCCTCAGACTCCAGAAGATTGTTTCGGGTGTTAAGCCGGTAATACTCTTCAGTGTACTCTCCTACGCTTCGACCCCGCTGCGCACAGCGCTGGTATTGCCGAAACAAAGTCTGCTCAAAGTCATTCGACAAGAACCGTTGCCGCATCAATTGTTTCATGAGAGCCCACGATCAAACCGGTGGCCGTCCGTCTCTTTCCCTGTTCTTGCTAATGGCGATCCACCAAGCGGCAGCCCCTTTGGTCAGTTTAGAGGCCACAAACTTGGTTTTCTTGTCTTCCGGTACAGTCATATACTCAAAGAAATTATCTACCTTATGTTCCCAATCGAGGTAATCCTCGATATCCAAATGTCCATCAAAGCTGGGCAAATCCAGCTTAAATCGAAAATCAGAATTTCGGTCTCCATTGAATCGAGCGTGTCGTGGTTCGTACCTGGTGCCGCGGTTGACCCAAGGGCCAAAGTCCTCTTCGAAGTCCAACTCCGGTGGTGCTGGTCGCGGTGGTGGAGCTGTTGCATCTCCGGTCTCTAGCTCGTCAAACTCATCGTTCAGCTCTGCAGGTCGTCGGAATGGGCGCGGGCCTCTGTTCACAGGTGGTGGAGTTCGTGCGACGTCCCGCTCTCGTGGCGGTGGTGGGGCGTCCCTCCGTTGGTTGGGTGTAGCCGCTCCGATGTGGGCTATGACTTGTTGGAGGTTGCGATTGAGGAGTTCAAAGCTAACCTCAAACTTTTGCTCAAGTTTCGACACGGCGGCCCAGAGGGCCGGAATGTTTCGGTCATCGTCTTCAATCCGGGGAAGGCTGGCCTCGCCGGTGGTCATCACGCCTTGGGAAAGCCTTAGCTCTGATACCAAACCTGGTGTAGGCAGCGGGTATTCTCTGGCTTAAACCAGATGGGGCAGCCGTGCAAGCTTAGCCCCTAAAAACCAGAGAGTAAAATGATAAACACGACAGCAATTGGGCTGAATCAATTAGGTTAATTTTTTCATCCCTTCAATAGTTGACAACTCAGCTATATATAGCTGTTGCATTACATTAAGCAAACGACATGATAAAACTTAAACGGCAGGAAGGAGAAAAGGAATTACATAAATGACAATAAGAACGTAAATGACAAGTAAAGACTTAAACGGCAATAATGTTAAGAGCTCCTGCATCAGCTAGGCACTCCATTTCACTGTATCTCGACTCGGCATCGAGATGCCTTTTACTCACATAGTAAATCGGCAATTGCACCTTCTCTCATTCCCTTACTAATACGGAGCTCACGGCGTGTTGGGACACAGAGAGGTATAGGCTAAGCTCTTCATCGACGTTTGGCTTTGATAAAATTAGGGGTTTGCCCAAATGCTCCTTCAGTTTTTGGAAAGCCTGCTCACATTGTGGTGTCCACTCAAAGTGCTTGCTCCCTTTCAAAGCATCGAAGAAAGGGATGCATTTGTCAGTTGCTTTTGATATGAACCTGTTTAGGGCAGCGACACAACCTGTCAACCTTTGCACCTCTTTTAGCTTTCTTGGTGACCGCATGTCTTGTAGGGCTTTGATTTTCTCGGGGTTGGCTTCAATCCCACAACTACTGACCATAAAACTGAGGAATTTCCCTAACCTAACTCCAAAGGCACCTTTTTGGGGATTGAGTTTCATGTGGTATTTATCAATATACCAAACATTTCTCCCAGATGATTGACGTGATGGCTGGCCCTGGCGCTCTTTACAAGCATATTATCGACATAGACCTCCATCGTCTTGCCGAGCTGTTGAGCGAACATTTTATTTACAAGCCTCTGGTAGGTAGCTCCTGCATTTTTTAGGCCGAAGGGCATAACCTTATAACAGTAGAGGCCCCTATCGGTCATGAAGGAGGTATGCTCTTCGTCGGCTGGATTCATCGGGATCTGGTTATATCCTGAGTAAGTGTCTATGAAGCTTAGCATCTCATGTCCCGCCGTGGCGTCGACCATTTGGTCTATTCGAGGGAGCGGAAAGCCATCCTTTGGGCAGGCTTTGTTGAGATCACTGAAGTCAACACATGTCCTCCAGTTCCCTTTGGGCTTGATTATCAGGATAGCGTTTGATACCCAATGTGGATAATGTGCCTCCCTAATGAACCCATTGTTGATTAGTTTGTCGACCTCTTCTTTCAGTGCTTCGTACCTTCCAGGGTTCATCGGTCGCCGTTTCTGGCGCTTGGGAGGATATGTGGGGTCGACATTTAGGGAATGACATATTACTTTGACATCGATCCCTTCCATGTCAGAGTGATTCCAGGCGAAGACATCCAAGTTCTGCCTGAGGAAGTCTTCAATCTCAATCTTGAGCGGTGGGGCTAAGTCTAAACCTATTCTTAATACTTTGGTGGACCTGCCTTTGTCAATTTGGATTTCCTCCAACTGTTCGATGGGCTGAGACCACATGCCCTTGTCTCCTGTCTGCCTAGTTGGTCATATCCGCGTAGGGCATCGGAGTATTTAGCTTCGTACTGGTTGCTCTTCATTTCCCGCACACCCTTTGGGGTGGGGAACTTGACCTTTTGATGGTAGACGGAGGTTATTGCCCTTAGTGCCTGGAGGGTTGGTCTCCCGATTACTGCATTGTACTGGGAGCCTCCTTTTATGACCACAAAATTGGCCATTATGGTTGCCTGTCGGGGTTTTTCTCCGGCAGTTATTGGCAGCCGGATAGTTCCTTGAGGGATGATGGAGTCTCCATCGAACCCATATAGTGGCTTCGAGGTCCTTTCTAATTGCCCCTTCTGGATCCCCATTTTTTTCAAACAATCAGAATATAGGAGGTCCACCGAGCTTCCATTGTCCACCAGGATCCGGCACACGGTGTGGTTCCCGATCATGGCTTCCACCACCAGTGCATCGTTGTGGGGAAAATGAACTCCGCGGGCATCGTCCTCGTTAAATGCCACATCAGTGTGGCTATATCTTTGGGCTTTCGCGGCGGAGATACTCCAGAATCATTCCTGGTAAACCCCCTTGGCCTCATGGGCGCAGTCCTTCTGGGACCTCTGCATGTCTCCTCCTATGTAGGGGCCACCGAGGACAGTCCGTATAACGCCGACAGGTTCTCGGTCTTTTTGTTGGTTGCCGAATCGAATTCGGCGGCGGAAACACAGCGGAATAGCGGATCGTGTATCACAAAAATTTTCATAAAACTTTTGAGATACTCTATAGATTATATTAATTTATGCACCAATAAATTAATCTCATTAATTTATAAGATTCAAGGATCAACCGAAAAAATACCTTGTAGCCGACTCGGATGATATCTTGATTTTCTTTGACCACGAATAGTCCTAGCTCCAAGCTTTTGTGTTTAGAACACCAAAGTCTTCCACGTCAATTCCTTGATTCCACGTAGACGTCTGTGTGGGCACACGTGAGACAAAACGGTTTCTAAAACATTCGAATTTCAACAAACACCAACGCATGCATGATGTGGAATTTTTGGAGAGAAAAATTTTCACTCTCTTTTTTTGCTATATGAGAATTCCGGCCACCTCTAGGGAAACTAGGGCTGAAAGTGTTTCAAAAATTATCTCACAAATTTTCATTTATCTCATATTTAAAGAGAAGAAGTCAAACTTCAAAATAGGATCAAATCCTTATCTCCAATTTTGAATTTGGAACAAAAAATCCCTTCCCCTTATCTCTTTGATGGCCGGCCACCCTAGGGTTTTATCCCTTTGTGTGTGTGGCACCTAAATAAGATAAGGAAGGAAGATATTTTATCCATTATCCAAGAGTTCAATTTTAATTGATTCAAATTTGAATTTAAGTCAAACTTAAATTAATTTGAATTCTAAATTAAACAACTTATCAAATAAGTTTAAATGGATAAATCTAGATATGTTCAAATTCAAATTTAAATAATCTCATTATTTAAATAATAATTAATTCTCAATTAATTATTCTTCGAGTATTTAATTTTAGAATTCCGTAATTCTAAAATTCCCATTTTGCCCTTTGTGTCTGGTAGAATTACAAGGACGACGCGGGGACTAATGGACCTATAATTCTAAGCTCCAATAAAATTAATAATTAATTAAACACTTTAATTAATTAATTAATTCTATTAATTCCAATAGTTACTCCACTATAAACTTGGAATTGCACTCTCGGAATTATAGACATTAATTACTTCTAAACTGTGAAGTGTCCATTTGATATAGTCATTGCATATAGATCGATCCTCCATAAATAATTCATAATTAGAGTCAGGTAAAATCCGTTAACCTCTCTAATTACATCTGTATCCTTGAGTATCATTGATTCTCTAATGGATAGTGATTCATAAAACACATTCATGAACCAGAGCGCTCTTACTAATCCAAGTACCGAATCAACACTCAAGAGAATTATTTATCTGCTTCTTTCTCAAGAAGGAATGGATTCCATCTCGTATAATAACATTCCCAGCTACCTACTTCATTATGTCTCCAAAATACAAGGAATAGGATTCAGGGTCTCAGAATCCGTACCGAGTAAATCAAAAGACATAAATCCATAAATAGGAGTTTGTTAAGAACTCAGGATTAAGATCATTCTATATATGACCATCGGTAGACTCAATTAGAATTTCTATGCTTAACGGAAATTATTAGAAATTCATATTGTGTTCAAGGCCCATGTTCCACATAATCTCATTATGCGAAAATACACTCATTCAATATCTTGCCATATTAACAAAGGTCCCGGATAACACCGCTCCATTCTAAATGGGAATGACATGTATTAATAATGTTTTAATTAAAGATTCCAAACTTTAATTAAATTCATTATGAACAATTACTTTTGATTATTATCCTTAAACATTATCCTCTCGTATATAACACTTATATACCATGTTTAAGGTTACATAAATTATCAAGGAATTTTATTTGATATTCATAAAATATTCATAAATATATGCACATAAAATGATGAATAATCTATTTTATTAAATAAATAATAAATATCCTTTTACATCTCATGCTTTTAGGACACTATTCCCAACAATCTCCCATTTGTCCTAAAGCAGGTGTGTCATGTCTCTAATCCCAAATCCATCTAAGTGCCGATCAAATACATTCAATGGCAATGTCTTGGTGAACGGGTCGCAAAGGTTGTCCTCCCAAGCGCGATCTTGAGAACCGCTTACATCGCCTCTATCCACAATGTCTCTGATCGGTGATATTTCCTTTCTATATGTTTCGCACTCTTATGGCTTCTAGGTTCTTTTGAATTAGCCACCGCCCCACTGTTGTCACAAAGATGCGACTTAATTGGCTTATCCATATTTGGAACAACTTCCGGATCGCTTAAGAACTTCCCGAGCCATGTAGCTTCTTTTGCGGCTTCAAGTCGCAACATATTCAACTTCCATGGTAGAGTCGACAATACACTTTTTGCTTTATACTTCTCATACCACGGCTCCTCCATTTAGAGTGAACACAGATCCGGATGTCGACCGTCGACTATCTCTATCCGATTGGAAATCGGAATGCGTATATCCGTGAGAGATGATCTTCTCCGGAATATACCAACATATAGTTTCTCGTTCTCCTAAGATACTTGAGAATACACTTCACTTTGCAACCCAATGATCTAATCACAGGTTAGACCGGTAGCGATCGACTACTCCCCACGCGACAGCGTATATCTGGTCTTGTACACAACATGGCATACATAAGGCTTCCCACGGCCGAAGCGTAGGGATATCTTCTCATATCTTCTTCCTGCTGTGGGGTCTTTGGACATTGCTCCTTAGAAAGATGAATACCTTGCCTAGAAGGCAAATTACCTTTCTTGGAGTTTTGCATCGAATACCTAGACAACACTTTGTCTATATAAGATGCTTGTGATAACGCCAAAAGCTTTTTCTTACCATCTCGAATAATCTTGATCCCAAGAACATAGCTTGCCTCTCCTAAATCTTTCATTTGGAATTGGCTGGCTAACCACTCCTTTACATCTGTCATCATTCCCACATCATTCCCTATGAGTAGGATTTCATCGACGTAAAGAATTAAGAAGACCACTTTCTCTTCTTTCTTGTACTTGTAGACGCATGGTTCATCAATGTTTTGATCAAATCCATAAGACTTTACACCTCATCAAACCCGATGTTCCATGATCTAGAAGCACGCTTGATCCATAAATGGACCTTTGCAGTTTGCAGACTTTCTGCTGTTGGCCTTCCACTATGTAACCCTCTGGCTAATCCATATAGATGGTTTCATCAAGATAGCCATTCAGAAAAGCTGTCTTGACGTCCATCTGCCATATCTCATAGTCAAAATATGCTGCAATGGCCAGGAGTATCCGGATGGACTTAAGCAAGGCTACTGGCGAGAAAGTTTCCTCATAGTCAACTCCCTCCTTTTGGGTATAACCCTTAGCCACTAGCATTGCTTTAAAAGTCTCTACTTTTCCATCCGCTCCTCTCTTTCTCTTGAAGATCCACTTGCATCCAATGGGTTTTACCCTTCGGGTAGATCTACAAGTTGCCAGGACGAGGTTAGAGTGCATAGACTCCAACTCGAGTTTCATAGCCGCTTGCCATTCTTCCTTATCGGAATCGTTCATCGCATCCTTAAGGTCGATGGATCCTCCTTACCGTCATCAGCAGTGACGATTTGGGCTTCCCCTGTATAACGGTCGGGTAATGTGCTTACCCTCCCACTACGACGAGGTGCGGCTGGAGTCCGATTAGGAACTGTGGTCTTTTCTCTGCGAGTGGTCCGACAACTCTTGTCGATTGTGGTCCGATCTCATCGAAAGTAACTCTTCTAACACTATCTTACTTCGGGCTTAAAATCTATCATATAGTCATGCTCCGAAATGTGGCATTTGTCGATACAAACACCTTTTGATCTTCGTGGACTATAAAAGAAACCTCCCTTTGTCCCATCGGGATATCCTACAAACATACATACTTCTGACTTGGGTTCCAACTTCCCAGTCTTTCCCTTCAGCATGTGTGCTGGACACCCCCATATGCGCACGTGTCTCAAACTAGGTTTTCGACCGCACCACAACTCTAAGGGTGTTGTAGGTACAGACTTAGATACAGACTTAGATGGTACTATATTCAGAATGTAGGCAGCTGTTTTTAGGGCATAACCCCAGAATGAAGTAGGTAGTGAAGAATAACTCAACATTGATCTCATCATGTCAAGCAAAGTCCGATTTCTCCTTTCGGCCACACCATTTTGCTGTGGTGTACTGGGTGCAGTCAATTGGGATACCACACCTTCTTGAATCAAGAAATCCCGGAACTCTTGGTCTAGGTATTCACCCCCTCGATCTGATCGAAGTGTCTTGATTGGTTTACCTAATTGTTTTTCAACTTCTGCTCGGAATTCTCAAAACTTTCCAAAAGTTTGATTTACATTGCATCGTGTAATCATAACCATATCTCGAATAGTCGTCAATAAAAGTGACGTAATATTCGTAACCTCCTCTAGCTTGGACGTTTAACGGTCCACATACATCCGAATGTATCAACTCAAGGGGTTCTGTAGCTCTTTCTCCTTTCGTCGTGAAAGGCCTCTTGGTCATTTTACCTTCCAAACAGATTCACAGTTGGAAGCTCACCAACTTTTAGATCGCGTAAAGGACCATCCTTTACCACTGTTCAATCCTTTTTAGGTTAATATGACCAAGCCTAAGATGCCACGTATATGTATTGTTATCGTGAGAAATCTTTTGCTTTTTATTCTTAGGTTCGGCAACTCGAACATTTCAAAGATTAAGCGTTGAGTTTGGTATTGGTTTTATACAATATAAACCATCATCGAGACGTCCAGAACAAATATTTAAACCATTTCGAGAAATATGAACAAATTCATTATCAAAATAAACTTTAAATAATTGTTCAAATAATTTGGCCACAGAAATCAAATTTCTGCGAATGTCTGGAATAAAATAAACATTATTCAAAACTAAAAATTTATTTTCCCTAAAACGAAGTCTAACTTCTCTCACTGCTTTTGCCGAAACTCTTGCGCCATTGCCTACTTTCATCGTGTAGTCGCCATCGGCTAGCTCAGTGTAAGAACTAAGACTCTGCAAAGAGAAACAAACATGATTAGTTGCTCCTGAATCAATTATCCAGGCTGAGGTATCACCCTCTACTAAACATGTTTCAAGGACTAGTAAATCTGATTTACCTTGTTCCTTTTTCTTTTCACTCCTCGAGATACTTATGACAGTTTCTCTTCCAAAGGTGCCCTTCGCCATTGCGGTGGAAACACTTTCCTTTGGGTTTCGGATGGGGCCCTTTTGCTTTCTTGGGTCTCTTGTTCTTTCCCTTCTTTCCTCTTCCACAGTTCTGGTTTTTCCTTTTGTTTTTACCAGAACTTCCTGCCTTCTAACATTTGCTTCTCCTCCCCTTCTTTTGTTGGTGGATTCGAAGTTTTGCAGGTCATTCATGAGTTCAGTGAGATTGCACTTTTTCTTGTTCATAACAAAGTTGTTTACGAACTCATGAAAGTCAGAGGACAGGCTTTCCAAGATGATGCCAACTTGGGTGGCTTCATCGATTTTGGCACCATTGAGCTCCGCATCGTGGAGGTGATCAATCATGTTCAGAACATGTGCCTTGACCGAAGAACCTTTCTTCATCTTGTCGTTCATGAAAGCCCTTACGGCATCCAAACGAGCCTTTTCAGAAGGAGCGCCGAACATGGCTTCTAGAGACTCCATTATCTCATAAGCAGTCTCCATCTCCTCATGCTTCTTTTTGGCTTTGTCCCTCATCTTGGCCAGCATAAAGCACTTTGCTTTATTGTTGGCCTTGATCCAAATGATCAAAAGGCTCCCTCGCGGTTTTTGGATGCAGTTGCCAGGTTCGGGGAGGACATTCCTCCGCTAGGACAAACTTATAGTCTTCGCAGACCAATAGTATGTTCATGTTACTTTTCCACTTAGCATAATTATCACCGCCTCTAATTTTTCAAATGCTAGTAGTGTGATAATGGGATTTGACATATTGCTGGAAATAAATAGAATATTCATCTAATTAATTTATGTGCATGAATATCAAGGCATGTTAATTTAGGCACAATTAAATATGATGCATGATGCACATGAAAATACATAAATCATGTTTTAATTTTAGGTGCCAACGATAATCCAATTTTCCACATATAAAGTGTACCTTTGGGTAGTCAAGTTATATGCCAATTAGACCGAGACTCTTCTCAGTTAATAAATATAGTCAAAATATCTCATATTTTCATATTTATTAACTACCGTTATTTTCAGTCAAAATATAACCAACAAATTTGATTATATTTTATGAGTGTAACCCACCGTTTCAGATCCCATAGACTTAACTCCGGATTGCTACCTTTGGGTAGTCAATTCGGAAATACATCCCCGAAATCTTATCTCTAGGAAGCCAACCTTGTTATTGATCCGGCAAGGACACTCTCCTTTAGGAGGGCGATTCAATGTCGCCAAGAAAGCCCCTTTCCGGATCTCACGGTGTTGCGCTAATTGGCGGAGAGACTAGTGGGTCGTATTGTCATACGACCCTCTCCCACTCATTATTTTGCAAACATGTATTTTGTTTGAAAAGCATCTCATGATTTTCAAATCGAAAAATAAACAATTTATTTTTCGGATATGTGAAATTCCAAAATTTAACTCTTAAATTTAATTTCACATGTAACATTATTTTGCAAATCAATTTTGCAACTTAAATCAATTTAATCATATTAAATCAATTTTCAGCGCATGGTTCTTGTTTTTATTTTATTTTTCTAATACACTTTTATAATAAATAAAATAAACAATAACAATTACGCGTGTATGCAAGGCATGTTATAAAAAACATATGAGTAGGCACATTATATCTACATGGCATGTTATATGCATGGACATATATAATATATAATTATCAACATAAAATATAAATATATGCAATCAACTATTGAGATGGATTTGACCGGGTCCCATGGAAAAATAAATTACAACTCAATCGAATCGAATAAATAAATAATTACAATAATTATATTCTTCCGTTACATCAACGGGTCTTCGATTCTTGAATTCTTTATTCTTGACTTCATTCTTTGTCTCCGGGTTGGATTTCACCTTCCTTGGGATCTGGAACTTTTTCGGGCTCGTCGGCACGCTTTTACGAGGGGTTTGAAACCTTGGGCCCGCTCGGGATCAAATCCCGAACTTGGGCCGCCAGGCGCTGGGCGCGACCTGGCAGCGGCCTGGCAGCGTTGGGCCGCGGCCTGGACGCGCCTGGGCAGCGTCCCCGGCCGCGTCCGGGACGCGTCTAGGCCGCGATTCTGGAAATTTATGGGCAGTTTTCTGGGCTTCTTTGAAGGCTTCAAACATGATCTTCAAGGCCTCTTTCTTGATTCAAAATCAAAAAACCCTAATTCTACCCAAATCCTAGAATTACAATAATTCTAATCCCGAATTAAATTACAAATAATTTATTAACGAATGAATATAACCGATCCATGGAACCATATAATTAACGACCAAATCCATCATCCATACATTCATCATCATGAATAAAAATAAACATCCATAAATGCAAGTGCCTACTCATCACATACATACATAATTAAATATCACATATTCAATATTGATTATGATTATCGAATAATCGAAGCATAAATTAATATCGCCTATAGACCGCCTCGACACGAATTGTTGGTTGCCGAATCGAATTCGGTAGGCGAAACGCAGCGGAATAGCGGATCGTGTATCACAAAAATTTTCATAAAACTTTTGAGATACTCTATAGATTATATTAATTTATGCACCAATAAATTAATCTCATTAATTTATAAGATTCAAGGATCAACCGAAAAAAATACCTTGTAGCCGACTCGGATGATATCTTGATTTTCTTTGACCACGAACAGTCCTAGCTCCAAGCTTTTGTGTTTAGAACACCAAAGTCTTCCACGTCAATTCCTTGATTCCACGTGAGACGTGTGTGTGGGCACACGTGAGACAAAAAACAGTTTCTAAAACACTTTCGAATTTACACAAACACCAACGCATGCACGATGTGGAATTTTGGAGAAAAAAATTTTCACTCTCTTTTTTTTGCTATATGAGAATTTCGGCCACCTCTAGGGAAACTAGGGCTGAAAGTGTTTCAAAAATTGTCTCACAATTTTTCATTTATCTCATATTTAAAGAGAAGAAGTCAAACTTCAAAATAGGATCAAATCCTTATCTCCAATTTTGAATTTGGAACAAAAATCCCTTCCCTTATCTCTTTGATGGCCGCCACCCTAGGGTTTTATCCATTTGTGTGTGGCACCTAAATAAGATAAGGAAGGAAGATATTTTATCCATTATCCAGTAGTTCAATTTTAATTCGATTCAAATTCAATTTAAGTCAAACTTAAATTAATTTGAATTCTAAATTAAACAACTTATCAAATAAGTTTAAATGGATAAATCTAGATATGTTCAAATTCAAATTTAAATAATCTCATTATTTAAATAATAATTAATTCTCAATTAATTATTCTTGAGTATTTAATTTTAGAATTCCGTAATTCTAAAATTCCCATTTTGCCCTTTTGTGTCTGGTAGAATTACAAGGACGACGCGGGGACTAATGGACCTATAATTCTAAGCTCCAATAAAATTAATAATTAATTAAACACTTTAATTAATTAATTAATTCTATTAATTCCAATAGTTACTCCACTATAAACTTGGAATTGCACTCTCGGAATTATAGACATTAATTACTTCTAAACTGTGAAGTGCCCATTTGATATAGTCATTGCATATAGATCGATCCTCCATAAATAATTCATAATTAGAGTCAGGTAGAATCCGTTAACCTCTCTAATTACATCTTTATCCTTGAGTACCATTGATTCTCTAATGGATAGTGATTCATAAAACACATTCATGAACCAGAGCACTCTTACTAATCCAAGTACCGAATCAACACTCAAGAGAATTATTTATCTGCTTCTTTCTCAAGAAGGAATGGATTCCATCTCGTATAATAACATTCCCAGCTACCTACTTCATTATGTCTCCAAAATACAAGGAATAGGATTCAGGGTCTCAGAATCCGTACCGAGTAAATCAAAAGACATAAATCCATAAATAGGAGTTTGTTAAGAACTCAGGATTAAGATCATTCTGTATATGACCATCGGTACTTCATTATGTCTCCAAAATACAAGGAATAGGATTCAGGGTCTCGGAATCCGTACCGAGTAAATCAAAAGACATAAATCCATAAATAGGAGTTTGTTAAGAACTCAGGATTAAGATCATTCTATACATGACCATCGGTAGACTCAATTAGAATTTCTATGCTTAACGAAAATTATTAGAAATTCATATTGTGTCTGCGTCCATGTTCCACATAATCTCATTATGCGAAATACACTCATTCAATATCTCGCCATATTAACAGTTCGGATAACACGGTTCCATTCTAAATGGGAATGACATGTATTAATAATGTTTTAATTAAAGATTCTGAACTTTAATTAAGTTCATTATGAACAATTACTTTTGATTATTATCCTTAAACATTATCGTCTCATATATAACACTTATATACCATGTTTAAGGTTACATAAATAATCAAGGAATTTTATTTGATATTCATAAAATATTCATAAATATATGCACATAAAATGATGAATAATCTATTTTATTAAATAAATAATAAATATCCTTTTACATCTCATGCTTTTAGGACACTATTCCCAACACTTTTGGGCACTGGTTCTCCTGTCGGCATCGACCGTCATTATGCCCTCCGTGGTGGTCGTTGTGGGGTCTTCTTTCGACCCTGAACTCCTGCAGCCTTCCCTCGCAGATTACTCTTTCGATTTCATCCTTGAGGTTGGTGTAATCGTTGGTGTGGTGGCCGACATCATCGTGGAACCTACAGAATTTCTTTGGGTTCCTTTAGCTGGGGTCAGACTTCATTGGTTCTGGTCGGCGCAGTAGATTCCCTCGGCCAACCTAGTTGAAAATCTCCTTAACGCCTATCATCAGTTCGTGGTAGGTGTCATATTTCTGGAATAGCCGAGGCCTGCGGGCATCCTCCTGCCTTGGCTTATTGGCCTCTGGCACTCCTAGTGTCGGGGTCAGTTACTTGTCTCTGCTTCCTCCTCCTCGACGCTTCTTCCCGTCTTGTTTTGATGGCGTCGACCCCTGCTCGGCCCCTTTACCCTTATTGGACCTGTGCTCAGGGTCGTTGGCATCTGCTTCCTCAGCATTGATGTATCCGTGTGCCCGTGCAAGGAACTCCTTGTAGCTAGACAGGGGTTTTCGGTTCAGCTCCCTTTTGAAGGGAGTTATTTTCTTCATGCTGGACAACGCCCCCATCAAGGCTTCTCTGTCCGTTATGTCCATCGTAGCGGCGACAACCTCGCCGTATCTGGCGAGCCACTCTCTTAATGACTCATTTGGCTTTTGGTATATCGTCATCAGATTCTGCTTTGAGGGAACATATTTTTTAACCCTATGAACTGGAGAGAGAATGCCTCCTTTAACTCATCCCAGCTTGAGTTAGAGTTTGGCTTTAGTGTCCGGAACCATCTTCGGGAAGAGTCCGTCAAGTGGTTCCGAAAGGCTCGGCACATGATCTCCTTGGCGTATCCGTGCAAGAGCATGTGTCTAGTATACATCTCCAGGTGGTCATCGGGATCTCCTCGCCCGTCGTATGGTGGGATCGACGATGACCAGTATTTGTCCGGGAGAAGAGGGGCCATTATCTCCGCAGTGAACGGATGGTCAAGTGTGCGACTGGGCATAATGTCGACGTTTACCACTTCGGCCACTCGTCCAATGTTCTTCTTTAGACCTGCCACGTCCCCTGTCAGCTTTCTTTTCAGGCTAGCCATGCGTTCCATGAGGGTTCGCGCTTCTTCTGTAGAAACGGCCGAGCCAGCAGCCCTCGATGCTTTCGCCCTTTGAGCAACGGGTCCGCCTCTGGCCTGGCCACCCGCCTGTATTGACCCCGAGTCTCCTGGTTGGTTTCCTCTGAGATTTTGGGGTAGTTCCTCGATAGCTTGGGGTCCGGCGGCCCTCAGACGGCTGCCGGAGGAATGGGAAGGTCGAGGCCGAGGAGGGCCTTAGTGATTTTCGCTTTCCCCGGTTCCCTCTTGGATACGTGGGCGGTCACCGTGATTCGAATTTCCCATCATGGCAGATCCCTGCGGCCTCGGGGCATCTTCTAACGGTGGCATGGAGTTCCTTCCATCTAGGTGCTCAACCACGGTTATTAGCCCACGTACCAACTCGGTCAGAGTGGTTAGTTGGGCTTGCATCTGCATTGGATCCGGCCGTGGTGCGTCTGGAGGTGGGACTCCATTTCCGTCGCACAAGTCTTCTTCCATCCAGCTATTCCCTGGGTGGATGGTGGTTTATGACTATGTTTTCGGGGGTCGATTGCTTTCGGTCCCCAGTGGAGTTGCCAATTGTTGACGGTTAAATTTCGCCAACAAAAACCGGCCGGGTTACCTTGGGATTTCCCTTCGGATTACCGGCCTATGTGTGTAATGAAAGTGTGGGTCTTGTTAGATATGTATATTGGTGTGTTAACTAAACTATATGCAAGCAAACACAAGAAATTTTATAGTGGTTCACTCTGTAAAATTAGAGCTACATCCACTGTAATTTTATATTTCTTTTGAGAGGACTACAATTTACAAATTATGGCTCTCCTTTCTTCTCTTGTGTTGAGTTCTCAGACCCTTCTCTCGGTGGGGGTCTTCACCCTTTTATACTGGGCTTCCTTCACCTAGTGGGTTTCCTTGATCGGTGGAAGCACTCAAGTGTTCTCCCTTGGTAGGCCCAGATGTAGCCCACTAATCAGCACTGTTCACTCAGCCAATTAGTCTTCTATTACGACTCTGTGATTTTTCGTAATGCTTTCCTGTCCCCTATGGGGCGGTTTTAGAGTTTGTTATTAATGCTGACAGACGTCTTCCATTTTTGCACGCAACCCGCCATGTCTTAAAAGAACGTTCCCCTCGTCGCCAGCGCCGTTTAGCCCCATTTCTCCTTTCTGGCGGTCCTTTGAACGGTCGAGGAATCTCCATACCTTAATTTAGGCGGCACTATCCGTCGGCGCTACAAGGGGTTGTCGCCTTAATTTGGACTTCATTCTTGGGCTTTGTAGCTGATTAGGAGGGAAACGTAGACGTTGAGGGTTGTGTGCTTGACGGAGAGTAGTTATGGCCACGTGTCGCGGTGTTGTTGATCCAGGTGTCCATCACATTTTCCCACACAACAATCATAATTGTCCCTTTTGTTAAAATAGTTCAACTTAAACAAAAAAGATAATACTGAACAAATGAGACAATATTGATTTCACATTGAATTTTAAGAGTCAATTACAAAAGATTTCTTCTTAGAAAGAGACAAAAATTATTGCTCCAAGTTCATGAGAAAATTTAGTAGATCTTGATATTTTACCGTACTACACATGGGTAAAAATGAAGCATTCAAGGTTAACTTTTAAAATTGAGTCTTTTCTCAACTTTGATACAACATCAACCATATTGGAATGATGAAAGTCAAACAAATATTTCGAATGATCACATCCAATACTGAGAGACTCAATTTTTCATGCAAAATAAAGACACTGTTAGAAACCCACAGCGAAGAGAGTAGACAGACAGGAATTAATTAAAAGTTGTAAGTTATAAGACGAAGATGCAGCTAGTGCAAAGGTTAAAGCTATAACAAGCAAACACGCTCTCAATGAACCTGGAAAGATAAGAGTGTCGATATTGCATTGCCCAACAATCTAATAAAATTCCCAAACCACTGCTGACGACGAAAGAGTGTATTTATGACTATACCAAGAAGTCAATGCAATCAGAAGTCAATGCAACCATAGACAGGAAACAAGAAGTCAATGCAACCATAGACAGCATGATGACGAAAGATTGTACCCGCCAATTATTAACTCGGCAGGAAACAAACAGTATGAAGTATTTATGACTATTTCTATGATTTTAAATTCGATGATAAGGATCTTATCCAAATGTACCATTCATCATATTAGTTTTGCGATTAGGAATGTTACATTGAAGAACATCTTTTATAAAAGAATTGTGTTATGCTATTTTTATAAAAATAGGAAAAAAAAAATAACGTCACTTATGTTGTTTTCCCGAAAAAAGAAAAGAAACCAAAAAAAAAAATCCTCCTATTTTGGAGACTATGCTCTTAATTTAAATTAATTTTTTTCATATGTATTAAATTCAAATGCGTATGGTACAACTTTTTTTTTCCTTACTCGTATGGTACAATTTATTTAATATGAAAATTTTAACAATATTCCTCATGATGAGCTCTTTACAGGAACACTATAAGTTTTAGTCTTAGATTGACTTATGGCCAAAAAAAAAAAAAAAAAAAAAAAAAAAAAAAAAAAACTAGGAATATTTACCATTTTATATCTTGTATTTTAAGTTTATTAAAAAATACCTTTAATTTTTGATCTCATCAAATATATACATTTTATATTGTATTTAATACATAAATTTATACATTTTCACAGTTAACTCTTAATATTAACCTTTTAAAATACATAAATACTGTTGAATAAAAAATGGTAAATGAAAAAAACACAAAAAATAAAATAAACTCACAGTTTTGACCTCAAAAATATTCAAAAATACCTTGAAATGCTTCTTTTTGTGTTTTTTATTTTTATTGTTAGTAATATTAGAAAGTTTTAGTTTTCCTTTTTCCATTTTCTTAAGATAGTTGGTCATTTTAAAAGTTAAAATCTATTGTTGACCGAAATAAGGTATAGATTTGTATATTAAATCTAATTTGAAGGTATACATTTGATGCGATAAAAAATCAAAGGTATAGTTTTTAAATAAACTCAAAACATATGGTATAAAAATATAAATTTCCCAAAAAACTATTTTCAAATATTGCCATGGCCACATCACCACACTATATTTAGAATACCAAAAATTACAATCGGTATCCACCGTGATACCAGCCACAATAACAGTATCTGACCGAGATGCCTATCGGTATTCAGCCACAATATCAGTATCTGGGCAAGATAACGATCAGTAACCGCCAGTATTAACAGCAGTTCAGTTGTGTAGTCACCAGAATACTTAAAAATTCAGAAAAATCACCATAATTATAATTCACATACAAAAAGTTGACGATCGTTTTTCAACAATATATATGGAAAAATCACAAAAAGTCCTTTAAAATATATAAAAATCTGAAACAAAAAGAATCAAAAAAAGAAAAAAAAATGCAACAGATTTGGTTGTGATTCCCATTGTAGATCCAGTTTTCCACCATAGATCCGGCTCACAACACAGTCGAAAGGCCGTCGGAAGGGAGCTTCACGATGACAATTGGGGATGCTTGAGGTGGTGTCCTAAGTTAGATCTCAAAGGTAGCTTTGTTAGTTTCAACACAATTTCAGATACGGAAGCATGTATGTGCAGATCGTGTATAACAAAAATTTTCATAAAACTTTTGAATACTCTATAGAATATATTAATTTATGCAATAATAAATTAATCATATTAATTTATAAATATAAATACCTAGCGAACGATTTGGCGGAAAACTTGAGGTCTTTGACGACAAACAGTCCAAGCTCCAAGCTTTCTCAAAAAACTCAAATCTTCCTCATCTAATCCTTGAAATCTAGAAGATGTAGAGTGCGGGCTCTAATATAGAATTATCGGATTATGATCACTCACTAATTTGTATTCCTCTACATCAATGCGTGTATGTGAAGGAACTGAGAGTTGGAAGAACTTTGCTTCACTTTTCTCTCTCTGGGAATTTTGGCCACCTGTAGGAAAGGAGAGCAAAATTTGTGTCCTCCAATTTTCTATTGTTTCCTATTTATAGAACACTAGTAAGGCCCATTTGCTTTAACTTGAAGACAAAACAATAGAAAATTGGTTATTTCAAATCTCATTGAAAATACAAGCTCCCATTTAATTTTAAAAACAAAATTCTCCCTTCTCTTTTACTACATGGCCGGCCACACCACGGGGCGCAAATAGTAGGTAGAAGGGAGAAAACATTCATTCTTAATTCAGTTTCTAATTTTAGCTCAAATTCAATTCTAAATAAAGTCAAATTTTACTTTCCTTTTGAATTTGATTGTAAAACAAGTAAAAAAGATATCTTGGAGAACAAGCAATTGAATCCTAGTGGGATTCACCCTGCACCACAGGCCCCCTGCACCTCTCTATGCTTGGGCATGTGGCCTCCTGTAGTCCCACCATAGTGTGTTCTAAAATTAATTTAATTAAATAATCACATTATTTATTTCTAATGATATTAAATCCCAACAATTCACCTTATCTTGCAAATATTATAAGGATGATGTAGGGACTCATGCACTTATTATTCTGAGCTCCAATAAAATTAATAATTAATTAAACTTTTTAATTAATTTATTCTTTTAATTCTAAAAGTTACTCTATTAAAAACTTAGACAGCACTCTCGAAATTACACACATAATTTTCTTCTAAGAACTTGAAGTGTACATTTGATATAGTCACTACATATAGATCAATCCTTCATAAATAATTCATAATTAGAGCTAGGTAAAATCCGTTAATCTCTCTAATTACTTCTTCATCCTTGAGTACCATTGATTCTCTAATAAATAGTATATTCATAAAAGAAATTATGTATACGGGCTCGTTACTTTTTCAAGTATCGAAACAATTTTTAAGGGAATTATTTATCTACTTCTCCAAGAAAGAACGAATGGATTCCATCTTGTATATTAGCATTCATGGCTATCCATTTCAACATGCTTCCAATAAAGAAGGAATATGATTTAGAATCTCAAAATCTGTACTGAGAAAGTCAAAAAATACGAATCCATAAATAAGAGTCCACTAATAACTATGGATTAAGATAATTCTATATATGACTATCGGTATACTCAAATTTGATTTTCTATACATAACGAAAATTATTAGAAAATCAAATTGTGTCGTGTCCCAGCTCTACATAATTATTGTTGGTTTCCAAAATGATTTCGGATGCGGAGGCGTGAGAGTAGCAGATCGTGTATAACAAAAATTTTCATAAAACCTTTGAGATACTCTATAGATTATATTAATTTATGCATGAATAAATTAATCGCATTAATTTATTTACCAAGAACCAGATTAGGAATTATACCGAGCAACCGATTAGGATGATAACTTGTGTTCTTTGACCTCGAATGTGTTGTCCCTTGTAAGGCTACCCAAGAGGGGGGTGAATTGGGTTTATACTAATTTTTCGGATTTAACAATTTCTCTCAAGATTAATTACAAATGTAGACAATTAATCTTACACAGTCAATTTATCAAACACTTAGTGTGCAGAAATTATGTAAGTTTTGATAATATCACAAACACTTAATATACACAATGTGAGTCAATCTAATATCATATGACAAGTTCAACAAGCCTATTATCAAGAGTTTGGATCAATTAATATCAACTAACAAATTTAAAATTCAGAATTTAAAGAGATAAGGGTAAGAGAGATGCAAACGCGATTTATAGTGGTTCGACAAATAAATTTGCCTACATCCACTGTTGCCGAGATATTCCGCCTCTCGACCTCTTCCACTATACGATCGCCTAACCGCACGATCACTCCTTTTACAAGAAAGCGAATCTTTCTACCCGAGGCTTCGCCTAACCTCTTACACAATGTCGATTTTCTCTGGGAGATCGACTAACCAACAAACCCAACACGACAATGAGGATTATGACAATGAATAGCTCAGCCGTACACTCCTTACAATGATTTTACACACTTGAAATGATTAGGAGATTATGAAATCACACTATCAAGATATAATCCAATGTAGGCTCAAGTGAGTGTGAGAAAGTGAAATAAGGCTTTTTAGAAGATGATGATTATGGAAGCACTTTGTAGAGAGATTTGTGAGCTAAATGACAATTTTTCACTTTCAGAGATGTATGTCTTTTTAGAAAGATGATTTTCTTTCTTTTAAACTCACTTTCCAACGGCCTCTTTTATGACCGTTCACTCGACGGCGGTCGACCGGAGCGGTTGACCGGTTGAATCAAAATTTGAAATCTCGTTCAACGGTCTTAAAAGCGGGCATTTTGATCATGACCGGTCGACCGGACCGGTTGACTTGTTGAGGCATCACCGGTCGACCGGTGCATTTGGCCTTCTCTGTCTCCGGACGACATAGGTCGACCGGTTGACGTTTAATTGAGTTCAAACCTTCACAAAGTTATTCTTTTAGACCAAATATCATTAAACCATCAGTTTAGTCTCATTTTAAAAGAGTGATGTGAGTGTGTGCATGAGCCTAGACATGATTTAATCAAGATAGCATGACATCAAAATCAAATACAAGACTATTGAGATATAAGAACCTATGAATAACTTGTCTTGCTTGATTTTGTTTGCTTGCTCTTGTTCTTTGATTTTTCAACACTTCAAGCTTTGAGTTCCTTCTTCAATTTGCATTTCTCAACCTTGAATGTATGCATTGCATTCCATACTATGCTTCTTGAGTTGATTTATAATATCAATTTTGCTAACAACACAACTCAAAGTAGAATCATTAGTAACATAATACATTGTGTTTGTTATCATCAAAACATAAGATATATTTAACCTTAGGCCAACAATCTCCCCCTTTTTGATGATGACAAACACTTGATTGCTAAGATGGCAAAGGTAATACCATGTTCTCTTTTACACTTGTTTGTCTCCCCCTTATTTAATCACTTGATAACATATTAAAAAAATGTTCTCCCCCTTAATCTATTAAGCCTTTAAAGAGATAATTACAGTGAGCATTGTTAAGTCTTCCATCCAACATCAAGTGTGAATAATCTCAATCACACCCTAAAACAAATATGAAGAATAATATCAAGAATAATAATCTCATCATAACAATTAGCAATTACTACAATTAGCAATCACTCCATCCATCTCCCCCTTTTGTCATCAACAAAAAGAAGAACAAGTAAGAGAATGTCACATTGATTGCTAGAAAGATAAATTACAATTAAAGATCCAACTAAAAGTCATAATGAGGGAGGAGACCCTTGGAAATTGAGATGCCGAAGTTGTTCGAGAATTTGAGCTTGAACTTCAGCGTTGGCTTGATGATTGGCTTAAAGTTGTTGGAGAAGATCATTCCGGAGGTTTGTCATGCTCGTGTCGACATATGAGTAGAGGTTTTGGAAACCATTCTGTACTTGTAGTTTAAGCTCATCATGACTTGTGCAGAGAGACTCAATCCGTCCATGGAGAGTATTGAATGCACCGTCGTTGAACTGAGTCGAACTGCCTCCAAGGTCTTCTTCCTGTTCTTCATTTTCAACTCGGCCCCTTTTCTTAGAAATCCACCTTCCATTTTGAAATTTGTAGCCCATGAGTTTGATGGTTGTCTTATTGTAGTCCGATTTGGGTGGACTAATCTCAGTTTCATCATCAAGATTGACTTTGAAATAACGAAAGATCCTTGTTAGTGCCATCCCATAAGGAAGATTAGGATCTCTAGCTACATTGTTCCCATCAGCCATCTTGTGAAGAATCAAGTATGGAAGGTTTGTTCTAATACCCTCAAGAAGGCAGAATATAAGATAGAGATCTGTGAATGAAATCTCATCCCTATGCCCTCCTCTAGGAACGATGTTGTTGGAGATAATGTGATGAAGGATTCTACTCCTAAGGGGTAATTCATTTGCTTTCGGCTTTGGGGGTATAGCCTCATCATCCTCTTCATCATCCCCTTGAGTTGAGTCCCTTTCCATAATGATCCTTGACATTGCTTCTCCATTAAAAGCCCATGAATCATAAGTGTGCACACATTGGCCGACATCCGGAATCTCAAAAATTTTTGAGATCACTTCTTTATCAAGTTCTATTCGTCGTCCCTTAAGAGTGCATACTATTTGAACATCCATTTCACAAGTATTAAAATTCATGTGAGCATAAAAAGTTTTCACTAATCTTGGATAGACTTGTTCCTTAACCTCCACAAAGGATTTCCATCCTAAAATCTCAAATAATCTCTCAATATCCAATTCTCTAAATTCAGTAAAATCCACAAATCTACCTTCCACAATGGATCTCTTTTCAAAAAGTTTGAAGTTACGAGAGTTGAATTCATTGTTTAATACCTTTCTTCGTGGACCAGATGTTGTAGATTTCACCCTCTTTCCTTTGTTCTGTGATGATCCAGCCCTTGAATCCATTGGAGCAATTTGTCGAACACTTGGCGGGTGAATTCGGATTTGAGTGGATTTGGAGTAAAACTTGTGAAGAGGAGGAAATAGAAGAAAATGTGAGAAGGATGAAGTTTCTTTGAAGGATTTTAGTGTGATTCCGGAAGAAATTTGACCAAATTTGGATGATTTTAAGCAATGGTGTGAATTTGGGGGTGTTTTTCTCTCCTAGGGTTCGTGCTTGGTTTTTGAAATGAGAGAAAAAAATTTCCAGAACGGATTTTAAAGAGAGCCTGTCGCGCTCACCGGTCGACCGCACCTGTCGACCGGTCAAGGCCAACCGGTCGACCGGTTGATTATAACTTCTCTGTCTCCGGTCGACCGGTGTATAGAGAAAACCTGAAAAAAGATTGTTGATTTCGCCAGAAACAGCCTAATTGACTAACAACCAAATATAGCATATGCTTTCTCATACACCATCACACATACAAAGTGATAATATCAATTTGTTCAAGTATAAGAATCATCAAATCATGGATCAACCACTTAATTCCTAAGTAATCAATTTTAATTCTGTAGCATCTAATAGTCCTAAACCTCTTCTAAGTGAGGCAAATCTTTCAAGAGCTAAAGGTTTGGTTAGGATATCCGCAATTTGATGATTGGTGCTAATAAATTCTAATGAGATATCACCCTTTTGCACATGATCACGCAAGAAATGATGTCTAATCTCTATGTGTTTGGTACGTGAATGCAAAACCGGATTTTTTGATAAGTTAATCGCACTAGTATTATCACACATGATAGGTACATGATCATAGCTTAATCCTAGGTCCAGAAGTGTTTGCTTCATCCAAAGGACTTGTGCACAACAACTGGCTGCCGAGATGTATTCGGCTTCCGCGGTTGATAGAGCAACCGAATTTTGCTTTTTGCTAAACCAAGAGACTAGTGTAAATCCTAAGAAATGACATGTTCCACTTGTGCTCTTCCTATCTATGGTGCAACCTGCCCAATCAGCATCCGTATAGCTGAACAAGTCAATGTGTGTACCCTTTGGATACCATAATCCTAAGTTCTTAGTTCCACTTAAATATCTAAAAATTCTTTTTGACAAAGATTTAGATGTGATTCTTTAGGATTTGATTGATATCTAGCACACAAACAAACACTATACATTATGTCCGGTCTACTTGCGGTTAAGTAAAGTAAGGATCCGATCATACCTCGATATTTCGTTATGTCCACGGCCTTACCATTTTCATCCTTGTCTATTTTAATAGATGAGCTCATTGGAGTTGATAGAGGCTTCATTCCTTCAAAGTCAAACTTCTTAAGTAGATCTTTGACATACTTAGCTTGATTTATGAAGATGCCTTCCTTTGTTTGTTTGATTTGAAGACCAAGGAAGTAGTTGAGCTCTCCCATCATACTCATTTCGAACTCACTATGCATGCACTTTGAAAACTCTTCACAAAGGGAAACATTAGTAGAACCGAAAATAATATCATCAACATAAATTTGTACAATAATTAGATCAACACCCTTGGTTTTAGTAAATAGTGTAGTATCCACTTTTCCAATTGAAAATCCATTTTGAAGTAAAAATTTGCTAAGTCTATCATACCAAGCTCTAGGAGCTTGCTTTAAGCCATATAAAGCCTTTTTCAATTTAAAGACATAATCTGGATACTTGTGATCTTGAAAACCGGGTGGTTGTTCTACATATACTTCTTCTACGATGTACCCATTAAGAAAAGCACTTTTAACATCCATTTGATAAAGAATGAATTCTTTGTGGGATGCAAATGCTAATAACATTCTAATCTAGCAACCGGTGCAAAGGTTTCTTCATAATCGATTCCTTCTTCTTGATTGTAACCTTGGGCCACTAATCTAGCCTTGTTTCTCACAATCACACCGTGCTCATCTCTCTTATTCCTAAAGACCCACTTGGTGCCAATCACGGATTGAGTACTAGGTCTAGGGACTAGTTCCCATACATCACTTCTTTCAAATTGATTTAGCTCTTCTTGCATCGCTAAGATCCAAAATTCATCATTTTCGCATCTTTAAAATTCTTAGGTTCAATTTGTGAAAGAAAAGCTAAGTTATTCCAAACATTTTTAAGTGATGACCTAGTAGCCACTCCTTGTGAGATGTCACCTAAGATTTTGTCTTTAGGGTGAGAAGTACTATACCTCCATTCCTTCGGTAGTTGATAGGATGCACTATCTTGTTTTGGATCATCAACTTGTTCCTCTTGACGTTGTGATGTGTTGGAGGTTTGTGGTTCATCCATCACTTCTTTGTCATTCAAATCTACATTGCTCATTTGATGCTCCAAACCTAAATCATCATCATCTAGATTTTTCTCCACAAAGGTGTTAGTTTCATCAAATACTACATGCATCGATTCTTCCACAACTAGAGTTCTTTTATTAAATACTCTATAAGCTTTGCTAGTGGTGGAATAGCCAAGAAAAACTCCAACATCGGATTTTGCATCAAATTTTCCCAAGTTGTCTTTAGTGTTTAAAATAAAACATTTACAACCAAAGACTCTAAAATAGCCAATGTTAGGTTTTCTACCCTTCCAAAGCTCATATGGAGTTTTATCCATTTTTGGTCTAATGAGAACTCTATTTACAATGTGACAAGAAGTGTTAACGGCCTCGGCCCAAAAATATTTTGGTAATCCATTTTCATTTAACATTGACCTAGCCATTTCTTGTAAAATTCTATTTTTTCTTTCAACAACACCATTTTGTTGTGGTGTTCTTGGTGCCGAAAAGTTGTGTTTATATCCATTTTCATTACAAAGTATTTCAAATGCATCATTATCAAATTCTCCACCATGATCACTTTTAATGGTGGTAATTAGATAACCTTGCTCATTTTGAACTCTTTTACAAAAATATGAAAATGTTTTCAATGCTTCTTCTTTTGTTGCTAAAAAGATTACCCATGTATATCTTGAAAAATCATCAACAATGACAAATGCATAATGCTTTCACCGAGGCTAGTTGTCCTTGATGGACCAAATAAATCCATGTGGAGCAATTGCAATGGTCTTGTTGTAGAGATTTCTAAAATAGATTTGAAAGAGGATCGAACTTGCTTTCCAAATTGACATGCATCGCAAATTTTATCTTTTTGAAAAGGAAGGTTTGGTAACCCTCTAACAACTTCCTTCTTAGAAATTTTTGAAAGTAGATGCATGCTAGCATGACCAAGTCTTCTATGCCAAAGCCAAGAATCATCATTTAAAGCGGAGAGCCATTGATTTTTACAAGTCAATTTTTCAATATCTATTGTATAGACATTTTCACTCCTATCACCAAGGAACACCACTTCATTATTGCAAACATTTTCAATCAAACATTTTGATGATTCAAAAATAACTCGGTATCCCTTATCACATAATTGACTAATACTAAGTAAGTTATGTTTTAAATTATCAACAAGAAATACATTTTCAATTAAGGGACAGGTACCGTTACCGACATCGCCGACTCCAATAATTTTTCCTTTTGTGTTGTCACCGAAGGTCACACGTCCTCCATTTTTCCTTGTGAAATTTTTAAGTAAGGAAAGGTCTCCCGTCATGTGTTTTGAGCATCCGCTATCTAAGAACCACTTGACCTTTTCCTTTCTTGGCTCCTACAAGGCAAAGTTAAGTCTTGATTCTTGGTACCCATATAAATTTGGGTCCTTGATGGTTAGTTCTTGAACCCTGGTTGGTTTCAAAATATGTGTTCTTTTTAATGGCACATGAGAAGGATGTGTGGCCATTTTGATTACAATAAGTACACACATATTTTGGATCCGAAGTTGATGCTTTGACAAAATAATTGTTAAAGTATTTTTGTTTTACATGAGGCTTGTAACCAAGACCCCCTTTGTTGAAAACACATCTTTGTCCACCAAGCATTTTATCAAAGTTTTTCTTTCCGTTGGTGAATTTTAAAACGATTTTTGTCAAGTCGTCAATCTTTTCTTTTAAGGAAACATTCTCACATAATGCATTATTTTTCTCATTTGTCAACAATGTGATTTCTTCCTTGAGTTGTTCTATAGTTTTCCTATGAGATGCATTTCTATGAGCAAGTTTACTATATTCTTCATGTAATTCGGAGAATTCAAGTTCTATATCTTCATATGACAAAGGTGTAATACTATTTCCCTCAATATGAAGTTTGGAATTAGATGTTACCTCATTATCGTCAATGGCCATGAAACACATGTTTGCTACTTCCCCTTGCTCATCATCATCGGATTCTCCAAGTTCTAATTCATCCCATGTTGCTTGGAGAACCTTCTTAAGTTCATCTCTTTTGGAGCTCTTCTTGAAGCTCCTTTTGAGTGGACACTCCGTCCTCTTATGTCTGGGCTTCTTGCAATCATAACAAATGATTTCATCCGTTTTCATTTTATCTCCCTTTTCCTCATTTCTCCTTGAGCTTTTACCTTGACTAAATTTGTTATAAAATCTTTTGTACTTCTTAGTGAATAGGGAGATCATCTCTTTGTCCAATTGATCAAGATCCTCTTCTTCTTCATGCTCATTTACTTCTTCTTGAGTTGAAGCTTTCAATGCTATTCCTTTCTTCTTCTTGTCTTCTTCTTGGTTGTCTTTTATCCGGGAGAACTCGTGAGTCATTAGCGATCCAATCAAATCATCGAGTGAGATTGTCGATAGATTCTTCATTTCCTCTAAAGTAATCCTGTTGACGTTCCAAGACTTGGGCAATGACCTCACGATCTTGTTCACCAACTCATTTTCCTTGAATGGTCTATCAAGAGAATTTAAACCGTTAACAATGTCGGTGAATCGAGTATACATAGAAGTAATTGATTCATCATCTTTCATTTCAAACATTTCATATGAGCGAATGAGATGATTAATCTTGGTTTCTTTTACTTGGTTAGTTCCCTCATGAATTACCTCTAAGGTGTGCCATATGGCTTGTGCGGATTTGCATGAAGTGATCCTATTAAACTCGTTTCTATCTAAGGCACAATACAAAATGTTCATTGCTCTAGCATTTAAGGATAATTTTCTTTCATCATCTTCATCGAATTCACTAGGGTCATTGGGAATTAACTTATCCTTATCCGACTTTGTGGGAACAAATGGACCATTTTCAACAATCCTCCATAAGGCATAATCAATTGATTGTAAATAAACTCTCATTCTTACTTTCCAATAATTGTAATCAACTCCATTAAAAAGAGGAGGTCTACGTGTGGATTGACCTTCCATGTTGTGAAAGTTTTGAGTAGCCATGCTCAAGATTGTAAAATCCTTTTAAAGAAAGTTTGAGCAACCTAGCTCTGATACCAATTGTTGTCCCTTGTAAGGCTACCCAAGAGGGGGGGTGAATTGGGTTTATACTAATTTTTCGGATTTAACAATTTCTCTCAAGATTAATTACAAATGTAGACAATTAATCTTACACAGTCAATTTATCAAACACTTGGTGTGTAGAAATTATGTAAGTTTTGATAATATCACAAACACTTAATATACACAATGTGAGTCAATCTAATATCATATGACAAGTTCAACAAGCCTATTATCAAGAGTTTGGATCAATTAATATCAACTAACAAATTTAAAATTCGAATTTAAAGAGATAAGGGTAAGAGAGATGCAAACGCGCGATTTATAGTGGTTCGACAAATAAATTTGCCTACATCCATCACTGTTGCGAGATATTCCGCCTCTCGACCTCTTCCACTATACGATCGCCTAACCGCACGATCACTCCTTTTACAAGAAAAAGCGAATCTTTTCTACCCGAGGCTTCGCCTAAACCTCTTACACAATGTCGATTTTCTACGGAGATCGACTAACCAACAAACCCAACACGACAATGAGGATTATGACAATGAATAGCTCAACCGACACTCCTTACAATGATTTTACACACTTGAAATGATTAGGAGATTATGAAATCACACTATCAAGATATAATCCAATGTAGGCTCAAGTGAGTGTGAGAAAGTGAAATAAGGCTTTTTAGAAGATGATGATTATGGAAGCACTTTGTAGAGAGATTTTTGAGCTAAATGACAATTTTTCACTTTCGAGATGTATGTCTTTTTAGAAAGATGATTTTCTTTCTTTTAAACTCACTTTCCAACGGCCTCTTTTATGACCGTTCACTTTCGGCGGTCGATCGAGCGTTGACCGTTGAATCAAAATTTAAAATCTCGTTCAACGGTCTTAAAAGCGGGCATTTTGATCATGACCGGTCGACCGGACCGGTTGACCGGTTGAGGCATCACCGGTCGACCGGTGCATTTGGCCTTCTCTGTCTCCGGACGACATAGGTCGACCGGTTGACGTTTAATTGAGTTCAAACCTTCACAAAGTTATTCTTTTAGACCAAATGTCATTAAACCATCAGTTTAGTCTCATTTTAAAAGAGTGATGTGAGTGTGTGCATGAGCCTAAACATGATTTAATCAAGATAGCATGACATCAAAATCAAATACAAGACTATTGAGATATAAGAACCTATGAATAACTTGTCTTGCTTGATTTTGTTTGCTTGCTCTTGTTCTTTGATTTTTCAACACTTCAAGCTTTGAGTTCCTTCTTCAATTTGCATTTCTCAACCTTGAATTTATGCATTGCATTCCATACTATGCTTCTTGAGTTGATTTATAATATCAATTTTGCTAACAACACAACTCAAAGTAGAATCATTAGTAACATAATACATTGTGTTTGTTATCATCAAAACATAAGATATATTTAACCTTAGGCCAACAGAATGTTCCTTGCTCGAATGCTAGTTTAGAAAACTCAAATATTCATCATCAATTCCTTGAATCTACGAAGACGTGTATGTGGACACACCTGAAACAAAACCAGATTAGCAAGAACACTCAAGATTTCTACGAACACCAACACATGCACGATGTGAAATTTTTTAGAGAAAATTTTCCTTCTTCCTCACTCTATAAATTTGGCTACTATAGCTTTTAGAGAGCAAAAATTGTATCTCTCAATTTTCTACAATTTCTTATTTTATAGAGTAGCGTTAGACTCCAAGAAGGAGTCTTATCTTTATCTCCAAGATAAAGCTTGTTAATTATCTCTCACTTTAAATTTTAATTTTGAAACAAAATCCACCCCCTTATCAAATAGGACTGGCCACCACTAAGAGATATCCTCCCTGTGGTAGGCGCAATTTTATAGATAAAGACTAGGGAAAGATTTTATCATGCAGTTCAATTTTTAATTTAAATGTAAATTCCAATTTAAGTTAAACTTAAATCAATTTGAATTTCAAATTGAACAACTTATCAAATAAGTTAATTGGATAACTATGAGGAGCAAGCAATTTGAATCTCAAAGGGATTCACATTGCGTTGTGCATTCACACTATGTGAACACCTTCACATGTGTGTTTCAAAATTCAAACATAAACTTAAATAATCACATTATTTAATTTATAATTCATTCTCAATTAATTATCATTGAGTGTTTTATTTTAGAATTCTATAATTTTAAAATTCTCAGTTTGCTCTTTAGTGTCTTGTAGAATTACAAGGACGACGCGAGAAATTATGGACCTATAATTTCAAGCTCCAGTAAAATTAATAATTAATTAAATACTTTAACTAATTAATTAATTCTATTAATTCCAACAGTTACTCCACTATAAACTTGGAATTATATTATCATAATTATAGACATAAATTACTTCTAAACTGTGAAGTATCCATTTGATATAGTCACTGCATATAGATCAATCATACATAAATAATTCATAATTAGAGCATGGTAAAATCCGTTAACCTCTCTAATTACATCTTTATCCTTGAGTACCATTGATTCTTTAATGAATAGTGATTCATAAAACAAATTCATGAATCTGAACTCCAACCAGTCCAAATACCGAATCAACTCTCAAGAGAATTATTTATCTACTTCTTTCTTAATAAGGTATGGATTTCATCTTGTATAATAACATTCTCAGCTACCTACTTCATCATGTCTCTAAAATACAAGGAATAAGACTCAAGATCTCAGAATCCATACCGACTAAATCAAAAGATACAAATTCATAAATAAGAGTCTACTAAAAACTCAGTATTAAAATTGTTCCATATATAACCATCGACATACTCAATTAGAATTTCTACTTAACAGAAATTATCTGAAATTTATATTGTAAATGTGTCCCTATTCCACGTAATCTCATTATGCGGAATACACTCATTCAATATCTCGTTATATTAACGTGCGGATAACACCGTTCCATTCTGAATGAGAATGACATATATTAATAATGTTTTAATTAAAGATTCTAAACCTTAATTAAATTAATTACGAACATCATTTTGATTATTATATTTAAACATTATTCTCTCACATATAACACTTATATTTAATGTTTAAGATCACATAAATAATTAAGTAATTTTCATTGATATTCATAAAATATTCATAAATATATGCACATAAAATAATGAATAAACTCTTTTATTAAATAAATAATAAATATCCTATTACATCTCATGCTTCTAAGACACTATTCCCAACAATCACATTATGCATAATACACTCATTTAATATCCCTCTACATTAATGATGTGGATAATACTATTTCATTCTTAATGTGAATGACATGTAGTAGTAATGCTTGAATTGAAACTTTTGTAACTTTAATTAAATTCATTACTAATATTATTTTGATTATTAACTTTAAATATTATCCTCTAGTATATATAACACTTATAAATAATATTTAAAGTCACATCAATAATCATGAAATTTTTAATAATATTTATAAAATATTCAATAATACATGAACATAAATAATAAATAAATTTTTTATTTATTAAAAATAAATATTTTTATTACTTTAAAGACATCATTATTAACAAGCTTCCCTTCCAAGCTCAAGAGATCTCTGATGGAGGGCTTGGACGTGGGCCAACGAGGAAGTATAGCCGATGTAGACTTCCTCGTCGGGTGAGAGCGGGGAAGAGAGAGAGGAAAAGGAGGAGATTGAAAAGAAACCCTACATCAGATGAGGGCATTTTAGTCCATACAGGTTTTTTTTTTTTTTTTTTTTTTGTTGTATCAAAAATTGAGAGAGTTTTTCTTTCTTGCAAAAATCGATCCATGGTGAAAAACTTGTGTTATTCTTCATAAATATCTCTAAAGGTCAGAAAGTTATGTTGTAATTAAACCATTACAGACAGAAAGTTACGTTAAAATGGAACTATTGTTACGTTTTTCACATCATAAGTTACTTTAAAGGGATCAAATATATGGAAGATTACCAACTTGCCCCTTAAAATAAGACAATTTTACATGAACAATAAGTCAAATGACGACAGTACTTGCTTGCTACAACCGGTTGAAAGCTTTAAAAAGAAGTGTTAAAAATTCATTAGCATTCAACAACACCCATCACTTACCACATCAGGACTGGACCATCTAGCCGGCTGGATGGTATCGGACTTATATATATATATATGTTAGACGGTGAAATTTTATCAATAGAAATATGCCTGGTCACCTCTGGGTATCCCGTTAGGTTACCGGCCTAATATTGACTATGTATTTGAAATTATGCGATGAAGTGTTTGCTGTATTTTTGGAAGCATAAAATATATGAGGATAGTGTTTAGAAGTAGAAGAACACACGGAATTTTTATAGTGGTTCACTCTGATAACCAAGAGCTACTCCACAGTAATTTTGTATTTCTTTTGGGACTTTTACAATTTACATGAATTGTTGTTCTTTCTCCCATTTAATTGCCAAAAGACCATCCCCCCTGTATGGGGCTTTGCCCCTTTTATAGTAAAGTTTCCTTCGTGAGCGGTTCTCCTTTGTAGGTAGAAGCACTCGAGTGGCCTACCTTTCTAGGCCCAGACCGTAGCCCACTAATCCCCTTTTGAACTATTCACTCAGTCAATTAGTCTCCTATTACGGCTCTATAGATTCCTGTAATCCTTTATTGTCCACTGTAGGGCGGTTTAGGGGTTTGCATTTAATGCCTGTACCACAGACATCCCCCATCCTTAGACGTAATCTGTGATGTCAGGCTCTCTTCTAAAGAGGACTCCTCTCGGCGTCTGCGTTGTGTAGATCGTACGTCCTTCCTGGCTGTCGACCCTTTTTAGACAGACATTTATTGCCATAAGATCGATGGTATGACTAGTTGACAGTACGACTGGTCGACGGTATGTCGAGTCGACGTCTTAAGTCAAACTCTCTTTTTGATGTAGAGGGTCGTGAGCTTCAAGCGTGGGGTAGTTGCCTCCCGAAAAAGGTTGGTCCACGTGTCACTTGTTGCCTTTCCACTTGTCACCCATATTTTCCCCCACAACAGGCTGGCCCCTAGGTCGAGGGTTTCCTTTAGACGGCCTCGAGCTTAGGTTTGGGTGTATTCCGTGCCTCGGTGTGGGACCCTAATTTTGAGCATTCGCCGCATAATGATGGCCTTGACACTTGATTTCCTCGAGAAATGTAACCGCCCGCGTCGGTCATTTGCCCAGGCTGACGTAAGCCTTTATTTCGGAAAGACGAATGTGAGCCTTTGGATCGCGCCCCTTCATCTTCCCACCTTTTTTTGCTGCCGTCAGATCTGGGTAAGATGCCCCTGCCCTTGGATTTTATGAGGTTCATCTGACGGTCAGGGGTCGAGGGCTTGCTCCCCTTTAAATATTCCACGAACCGAAGCCATTTTTTCCCAAAACTACCGTTGCTCTGCCTGAATTTTTCCTTGTAAATCCCTAGTTACATTCCTCGCTCTTCTTGGTGCATCGCAAAGCCATCTCGGTTCCAAATTTTGCCCAGAATCTGACGTACCTGTAAGCTTTAACTATTGCTCACTTGTGTTTCTTGATGATTTTACTGGCTTTCCTATCGAACCATACGTATGTTAATATATGAAATGTAGAGGATAGAGACTTACTATGTGCTTGGTTTGACCCACGTAGGATAGTTTTTTGTGATTTCTGGCTGACTGTAGTCTCTGGCTCCTGGGTTCTGATGAACCTCGGTCGTTATGAACATTCACCGTTGCCATTTTTATATGAATGGTCGACGTTATGTTGAGAGGCGCCAGTGGTAATTGTGTAATCATCGTTTAGAATGGTCGTCGTTTACTTCTTCCTCTCGACTTAGGATTTTGACTTAGGTCCTTGTCTTTTTCATTATCAGAATAATGGTCCCAAAACCCACTCGTCGAGATGATCCATCCGTCGTACGACTAGACTCCCCTTCCGTGGCAGAGATTTTCATGGTCATCTTCTTCTTCTTCAGACATCAATTCTTTACTAAGGAAAGTAAAAGAAAATGCGGTCAAACCAAGCGACGACTTTGGCGAGGAGTGTGATAGCATCGACCGTATGATTGACGAAAAGGCTAAGAAGATTCCTTTTGTGGGAGGCAACATATGTGGGGTCGCTACTTCACTTTGGTGGAGGCCCTTTGGCGCCACGAAGCGGAGACCCGGACATGCCATTTTTACGGCCAATGTCATCACGTCGAGGGTCCGGAATAAAGACATCATCCGGGCTGTCAAAGAAGGTTGTATCAATGGGAGATGGTTCAAATACCTCCTCTTGGATATGCATTTTAGGACCAGCATGCCTCCCACCGGATATCTCCCTGTATATACTAGGGTTGTCCATCCCTTTGTCATGGATTATTTCCATTTCTATGGCATCTTCCCTGCCCAATTGGTGCCGAATTTTTGGTATTATTTTGCCGGCGCCTAAATTTTGTAGAGCCATCGGTTTGATACAGACCTACCGCTGGACGAGTTCAGGTTTACATATAGGTTATGCCACATCGCTAATTGTGATGGGTGGTACTTTATGAGTGGGCTTGAGAGATCTAAGCCTAGATTTGGCAAGCTAATACTAGGTATACCCTCGTCATCACATGGTGGAAACCCATGTTTTTTATGATATGAGGGCCTTTTAACTTTCATCCCGACGACCGCCCGCCTGCTTGAAGGAATGTGCAAGCGTCGTCGGGAACATGGGTGAGAATTTGACACTTCTCTTCTTCTCTCTTTTTTTTTGAAACACCGATGCTTCTTTTTATCCCGTAGTTAGCCACGACTAGCCAAAGCTCGCTAGGGATAGATTGGCGGGGTTGAGGAGGCTTTTTCATTATCGGCAAACGATCGCCATATTGACACCCTCTTAGCCAAGTCCAACCTTAGAGGAGTAGGGTTGATTCTTGAGCTTCCAGACCCTACTGATCTTCCCACCATCCATGAATATTTTCATCTAAGTGACGAAGGTAAACTCCTGGGCTTGACGTCTCTCTTATTCTTATCTTGCATAACTGAACGTCGACTGTATTCTGAATTGTTATTTGCATAGAAATGACTTCTTTAAGGATTCAACTTCTAGGCAATCAACAGCCCCAATCAAGCCCACAACAACAATCCAAAGAAAAAGAAAAGGCTAGCACCTCTTCCCCAGCACTGAAGAGAAGAAAAACCACGGAGGTTTCTTCAGGGTCAGGGGTGGAAGCTCATGCGCCAAAAAGAAGGAGCAAAGAGAGGGTACCAGTGACCGAGACTTGGATGTCGGTGGTCCCAATCCCTGACGTTGTTGATATTCCTCTGGCACCTAGGGAGCGTCTGTTTATTCCGAGGGCAAAAATCATGGATTCCAACTTCCAAGTTTTGAACATTTCTGACGCCGAGATTGGGGTCATGCTAAAGCTTCCTCCCCATTTTTCCCTTATCTTCCAGGCATTATATGAATAATTCTTGAGCTGCACAGGATCTCCACCGTTTAGTCTTCTCTGGTGGATCATTAGCGCAAGCGAATTTCCTTCCAGACTCATGTAAGCTTCGATCGTGCCTCTTTATTGATTCGTCCTTCACATCTTTATTTTCTGACCTCTAATTTTTCAAGGCCTAGTTCTTGCCATTCTCAATCTCATTGATCTAGTCAAGGTTGGGGAACGTGGTAAGGAGATGGATAGCCTGGAAGCTAAGCTCACATCTCTTCTTGACGACGCCAAGAATAAGCGCCTGCTTGCCGCCGAGGAGAGGGACGGGGTCAGGGCCCAACCAAGCAGCTTGGAAGGTGAATTGGCCAAGATATTGAGCCTTCAAAAGGAGTTGGCCAGCTTGAAGACCGTGGTTGAGGAGCTTAAAAAAAGGGAAAAAAATATCGAGAGAAATCACCAAGCTACCGAGGTTGTGAAGAGGTGTTTTGCCAAAGGAAAGGTTGAGGGAAGAAGGAAGCTGAAGCTAAGGCCTCAAAGAATGTTTGATGCCAAGCGCACGAGATTATTAAGGAGTTTAAGGCTTCCCGGAGCTCATTCACATTCGCACAAAGGATTTTCGATCTGGGCGAAAATCGTCAATATGATAAAATAAGAGCACCACAGTGGGATTTGAGCTTCCTTTATGTTCCTCCTCCTCCTGCTAATGATGACAACTCTTCATTGCCTGGTGACGGTGATGACTCAGCGACTAGCGGCGAGGCTTAGGGCTTCTTTCTTTTTTATTTTTGTAGAGACTATTGTATGCTATTATATATACATTTTTTTATAATGTTGAATCTCCTTTCATTTGTCTTTGAAGATAGTATATTTCATGATTGCTCATTGCTCTCCTTAGAGAAGCAATTATTTTTACCCCTTGGAGTCATTGTCTTAGTAAATTTCTTAAAATTTGCTAAGTGTTTGCCTCTCCTCCTTGGAGGAGACGACGTTAACTTTACCCCTTGGGGTCGTCGTCTTAGTAAATTCCTTAAAATTTGCTAAGTGTTCACCTCTCCTCCTTGGAGGAGACGACGTTAACTTTACCCCTTGGGGTCATCATCTTAGTAAATTCCTTAAAATTTACTAAGTATTAGCCTCTCCTCCTTGGAGGAAACGACATTAATTTTATTCCTTGGGGTCGTCGTCTTAGTAAATTCCTTAAAATTTGCTAAGTGTTCGCCCTCCTCCTTGGAGGAGATGACATTAACTTTACCCCTTGGGGTTGGCATTTTTTAGTGATCCGTAGACCCCTTACTGCCCCTCATGTCTATTTAATAGACCTTGGTTTTTTTGCGACATGTTATTAAGGGTGGATTCCTCCTTGTTCTTTAAACAATATTTCTAAAAACACATTAACTTATTTAAATTGCCAAAAATATAATTGGAATGAGTAAGAATTATATACACTATTGGTAGTACAGCCTTAGCTGTTCTGCATTCCATGGGTGTCATACGCCGTGGAGAAGGGTGTTTCACCCGTGGTAGTTTGGCTCGCCGTTCTATACGCCTACAGGACCTTTGGAAGTTAGTCGGCCCATCTCCCTTTTAGATCATCGAGCTTCTTCTTTAGGGTATACTTCAATATTTTATTGACAACCTCTACTTGACCATTAGATTGTGGATGTATCGACACCGAGAAGTCCTTTCAAATGCCTAAGCTATCTTACAATCTGCGTGTTGAGGCATTATCAAATTGTTTTCCATTGTCAAATACTATTGAGTGTGGGACCCTGAATCTACACATGATGTTGTTCCATAGGAAGTTGGTGCAAGTTGCTTCCATGGTCATAGTCAGAGCCTTTGCCTCTGCCCATTTAGTGTAGTAGTCTACTGTGACAATGGTAAACTTAAAGCCTCCTGGTGCGAGGTGTAAAGGCCCGATCAGGTCGACCGCCCATTTGGCAAAGGGCCATGAACTGAGAATGGAGGTTAGGTTTTCTAAGGGTGCTCTAGGAATTGTGGCATAATTTTGGCACTTATTGCAGCGTCGAGCATATTGGAATGCATCCTTTTTTAGCGTAGGCCAGTACTACCCATGCCTCAAAACCTTGAGAGCTAAAGACTGGCCCCCGGTATGATTACCACACACTCCTTCATGGATTTCTCGGAGGACCTCATGGGCTTCACTATCGTTGAGGCACCGGCTGTAAAGGTGTTGAATAGCCTCATCGGCAAAGCAAACCATCGTACAATAGGTATCCGCAACTTTATACCCCATCTGCGGCCTCGTGTTTATTATTCGACAGCTTTGCATCCATTAGATATTGGATAAGCAGCGTCATCCAACTCTCACCCGCTCGGATGGTCGGTCACTCAAGTTCTTCAATAGGAACGACCCCTAGTATGTCAGAATCCTTTGAAGATGCTAGTTTTGCTAGGGTGTCGATGTTGGTGTTCTCAGCTCGTGGTATTTGAAGTATTTCATAGCTTTTGAACTTGACGAGTTCTTCCTTTACCTTTCTCAAGTATGCACCCATTTTTTCGTCGTGCACTTGGTATTCTTCTTTGACTTGTCCAATGATCAGTTGAGAGTCGCTGAAGATGCTAAGCCTTTCGATTTTCAAGTGACTTTCCAGTCGCAGTCATGCGATCAGTGAATTGTATTCTGCTTCATTATTTGACGCCTTGAATTTAAATCGTACCACCAAAGTGATCTTGTGACCCTCCGGGGTCGATCAACAGACGTCGGCTCCCGACCCGCCGCCTCGATGCTCCATCCACCTAGAGCTTCCACTCCGTCATCTTAACTTCTTCACATGTGGCGGGAGTCGGTCTATGAGAGAACTCATCCATGAAATTAGCCAGCGTCTGGCCTGCTGCTCTTGGTACATACTTAATGTCGAACTGGCTTAATTTTACTGAACATTTGAGAAGTCGACCAGAAGTTTCAGGCTTTTGTAGCGCCTGTCTTAATGGGTAGTTTGTGAGAACCCTTATTGTGTGGGATTGAAAGTAGTTCCAAAGCTTTCTTGAGGCTACCATCAAGGTGCAGGCTAGGCATTCCATTTTAGTGTATCTTGACTCGGGGTCGAGGAGTCTTTTGCTTACATAGTAGACCGACAGCTGGACCCTTTCTTCCTCTCAAATTAGCACAGAGCTCACAACGTGTTATGATACAAAGAGGTATAGGCACAGCTCCTCGTCGGGATGGGTTTCAACAGGATCGGGGCCTACCCAGTGCTCTTTTAATTTTTGAAAGGGCTCTTCACATTCATGGTGTCCATTCAAAATGCTTACTCCCTTTTAAAGCGTTGAAGAAAGGGACGCATTTAGCCATCACTTTTGATATAAATCTATTTAGAGCGGCGACACACCCTCTCAACCTTTGCACCTCTTTTGGTTTAGTTAGAGACCTCATATCCTCCAAGGCTTTTATCTTTTCGGGATTAGCCTCTATCCCCCGGTTACTGACCATGAAACCAAGGAATTTCCCTAATCCAACTCCAAAGGTGCACTTCAGGGGGTTTAGTTTCATGTGGTATCTTCACAGTATGCCAAACATTTCCCTCAAAAGGTCGACATGCTGGGTGGCCATGACACTATTTACAAGCATGTCGTCGACGTAAACAATTGGTAACCGAATCAAATTTGGATGCGGAAGCGTGGGGAAGCGGATCGTGTATAACAAAAATTTTCATAAAACTTTTGAGATACTCCATAGATTATATTAATTTATGCATGACTAAATTAATCACATTAATTTATATATCAAGAACTCAATCAGTAAAAATACTTGGAGGCCGACTCGGATGATAACTTGAGTTCTTTGACCATGAACGATCCTTGCTCCAAAGCCTTTTGTTTAGAAAACCAAAGTCTTCCACGTCAATTCCTTAAACCTACGTAGACGTGTGTGTGGGCACACTCGAGACCAAAACGGGTTATATCTAACACTCGAATTTTCCACAAACACCAACGCATGCAAGATGTCAAATTTTTGGGAGAAAAATTTTTCCTTCTCTTGCTCTAGGGAATTTCGGCCAGCCCCCTTAACGTCTAGGTTAAAAAATTGTCACACACAATTTTTCATCATATCCTATTTATAGAGTAGAAGTCCAACTTCTAGAAGGAATCAAATCTCTCTCTCATGTTTGAATTTTGAACAAAAATTCTCCTCTACCTTATCCTTGTATGGCCGGCCATCCTAGGATTTTTAATCCCTGTGTGTGGCGCCAATTACAGATAGAAGGAAGAGAAAATCATCCTTTATCCTGTAGTCTAATTTTAATTCAAATTCAAATTTGAATTTGAGTCAAACTTAAATTAATTTGAATTCTAAATTGAACAACTTATCAAATAAGTTTAAAAGGATAAATTTAAATTATGTTCATGATTCAAATTCAAATTTAAATAATCACATTATTTAAATAATAATTAATTCTCAATTAATTATTTTTCGAGTATTTAATTTTAGAATTCCGTAATTCTAAAATTTCCATTTTGCCCTTTGTGTCTAGTAGAATTACAAGGACAACGCAAGGACCAATGGACCTATAATCCCGAGCTTCAATAAAATTAATAATTAATTAAACACTTTAATTAATTAATTAATTCTATTAATTCCAATAGTTACTCCACTATAAACTTGGAATTGCACTCTCAAAATTATAGACATTAATTACTTCTAAACTGCGAAGTGTCCATTTGATATAGTCATTGCATATAGATTAATCCTCCATAAATAATTCATAATTAGAGCCAGGTAGAATCCGTTAACCTCTCTAATTATATCTTCATCCTTGAGTACCATTGACTCTCTAATGGATAGGAATTCATAAAATACATTCATGAACTAGAGCGCTCTTACTAATCCAAGTACTGAATCAACACTCAAGAGAATTATTTATCTACTTCTTTCTCAAGAAAGAATGGATTCCATCTCGTATAATAACATTCTCGGCTACCTATTTCATCATGTCTCTAAAATACAAGGAATAGGATTCAGGGTTTCAGAATCCGTACCGAGTAAATCAAAAGACACAAATCCATAAATAGGAGTTTGTTAAGAACTCAGGATTAAGATTACTCTATATATGACCATCGCCAGACTCAATTAGAATTTCTATACTTAACGGAAATTATTAGAAATTCATATTGTGTTTGTGTCCCTATTCCACATAATCCCATTATGCTAAATACACTCATTCAATATCTCACCATATTAATAAAGGAGATAGCACCGCTCCATTCTAAATGGAATGCCATGTATTATTAATGTTTTATTTAAAGATTCTGAACTTTAATTAAATTCATTATGAACTACGTTTTTGATTAGTATCCTTAAACATTATCCTCTCGTATATTACACTTATATAAATGACATGTTTATATACATAATTTTCATTTGATATTCATAAAATATTCATAAATATATGCACATAAAATGATGAATAAACTCTTTTATTAAATATATAATAAATATCCTATTATATCTCATGCTTCTAGGACACCATTCCTAACATAAACTTCCATTGATTTGCCGAGCAGTTGAGCAAACATCTTATTCACGAGCCTTTGGTATGTAGCCCCTGCATTTTTCAAGCCGAAAGGTATTACCTTGTAGCAGTAGAGGCCCCTATCGGTTGTGAAGGATGTGTGCTCCTCATCGGCTAGATGCATGGGGAGCTAATTGTATCCAAAGTAGGCATCCATAAAACTCAGTATTTCATGTCCTGCCGTGGTGTCGACCATTTAGTCTATTCGAGGGAGCGGGAAGCCATTTTTCAGTCAGGCTTTATTAAGATCACTGAAGTCGACGCATGTTCTCCACTTTTCGTTAGGCTTTACCACCAAAACGGGGTTTGAGACTCATCATGGGTAATGGACCTCCCTAAGGAAGCCATTGTTGATCAACTTGTCGACCTCTTCCTTCAATGCCTCATACCTCCCTGGGTTCATTGGTCGTCGCTTCTAGCGTTTGAGGGGATATGAGGGGTCGATATTTTGAAAATGGCATATGACCCCTGAGTCGATCCCTTTCATATCAGCATGATTCCAGGTGAAGACATCCAGGTTCTTCTTGAGGAAGCCCTCGACCTCCACCCTACGTGATGGGGTCAAGTCTGAACCTACTTTTAGCATTCTAGTTGGCTCGTTCTCGTCGACTTGAATCTCCACCAATTGCTCAATGGGGTGAGACCATGTGACATCCTCCTGGACCCTGGGGTCTATGTCCTCAACGGCACCTTGACAGACCATTCTGGCCTCCTGCCTCCCCGGCTGGTCATACTCACGCAAGGCATCAGAATACGCAACCTCATACTGATTGCTCTTCATTTCACCTACACCATTTGGAGTAGGGAATTTGACCTTTTGGTGGTAGATGGAGGTTATTGCCCTCAGCACCTTAAGGGTCGGTCTCCCAATGACAACATTATATTAAGAGCCTCCCTTTATTAGCACAAAATTGGCCATTGTAGTGGCTTGTTGAGGTTTCTCCCCTGCAGTTATAAGCCACCGGATTGTCCCTTGAACGATGACAGAGTCCCCAATGAACCCGTACAACGGCCTGGAGGTTTTCTCTAATTGTTCTTTAGGGATCCCCATCTTTTCTAGGCAGTCAGAGTGCAGAAGGTCTACTGAGCTCCCATTGTTCACCAAGATTCGGCATACAGTGTGATTGCCAATTACAGCTTCTACCACCAAGGCATCATTCTGGGGAAAGTGAACCCCATTCGCGTCGTCCTCATTAAATGCAATGTTAGTGCTGCCCAATTTTGTTGCTTTCGTGGCGGAGACACTCTAGAACCTTTCTTAGTAAACCCCTCAGGCTTCATGGGTATAGTCTTTTTAAGATCTCCTCGAGTATTCTCCAATATACGGACCACCGAGGACGGTCCGTATGACGTCGACGGGTTCTCAGTCTTCTAGTTGTCGATTCTCCTCTTGGGGTCGATTGTCATTTTGGCCACCGTGGCCCTCGTTTCTTGGTCTCCGTTCAGCCTTGAACTCCTGCAGCCTTCCCTCACGGACCACCCTTTCGATCTCATCTTTAAGATCGGCACAATCATTGGTGGGGTGGCCGACGTCGCCATGGAACCTACAATATTTTTTCTTGTTCCTTCGGCTGGGATCTGACCTCATCAGCTCTGGGCGGCGCAGTAAGTTCCCGCGACTGACCTGATTAAACACTTCTTTGACTCCTACTATTAATTCATGGTAGGAATCATACCTTTGAAATGACCGAGGCTTGCGGTTTTCCTTTTCGCCTTAACTTCTTGGCTTCTAGAGCGTTCGACGTCGAAGCAAGCTGCTTGTCCCTGCTTCCTCCACCTCGCCATTTCTTTTTGTCATGCTCTCTTACAGTCGACCCTTGCTTAGGGTCATTCGCATCTACTTCCTCAGCGTTGATGTACCCTCGCACTCGTGCAAGGAATTCTTTGTAATTGAACGGGGGCTTCCAATTTAGCTCTCTCTTGGAGGGAGTAATCTTATTCATGCTAGATAACGCCCCCATCAAGGCCTCCTGGTTAGTTATGTCTGTCGTGGCAGCGACAGTTTCCCCATACCTTGCAAGCCATTCTTTCAACGACTCGTTTGGCTTCTGGTATATTGTTGTCAGATTCTGCTTTGGAGGGACATATTTTTTCACTCCCACAAATTGGAGGGAAAATGCTTCCTTCAACTTATCCCAGCTTGAGATAGAGTTTGGTTTCAACATTCGAAACCATCTCCGGGCAGAATTCGTTAAATGGTTCAGGAAGGCTCAACACATAATCTCCTCGGCATACCCATGCAAGAGCATGTGCCTTGTATACATTTCTAAGTGATCACCGGGATCCCCTCGGCCGTCATACGGTGAGATCAATGGCGACCTGTATTTATCAGGGAGAGGTGGCACTATGATCTCTGCGGTGAATAGATGATCATGCATGTGCCTAGGTGTGATGTCGACGTTCACCACCTCGGCCACTCACCCTATATTCTTTTTTAGGCCGGCGACGTCAGCCATGAGCTTTTGCTCCAGGCTGGCCATGCGTTCCATAATGGCTCGTGCCTCCTCCGTTGAGAGACGCCTCTGCCCTTTGGGCATTGGGTCCACCCCTTGCCTCTCTGCTTGCTTGTACTAACCCCGAATCTCCTGGTAGGTTTCCCCCTGGGTTCTGAGGTCGTGCTTCGGGGTTTCCCAGGCCTCTGGCTACCCGGTTCTCACAAGCTCAGAGTTCGGCGGCCCCTAGACTACTGTCGAAGGGTTGGGAAGCTCGAGGCCTAGTATTGCCTCTATGATTTTCACTATCCCTGATTCCTTCTTGGATATCCTAGCGGTTACCAGGATTTTGGTTTCCAGCCACGGCAGCTCCCAGTGGTCTTGGGGCATCTTCTAGAGGCGGCATCGAGTTTCTTCCATCCAAGGGTTCAACGATGGCCATCAGTCCCCGTACTAGGTCGGTCAGAGTAGTAAGCTGAGCCTGCATCTATACAGGGTCCGGTCGCAGCACATCTATGTTGGAAATGTGTCCATAAAGTGGGATATAATTTGTTATTTATGAAATGACAAATGTCAGACATTATTGTTTTTGCTGATTTTATAAAATAAAATAAAGTTATGTTTTGACACATACACAAGAGTGTTAGTGATATTGCTTAGTCCATAGACTGTTATCAATGAAAGAAGAGTCAGGGAAACCCTACCGGACAAACTCTTCTGATATAGTTTAAAATAGATATTCCCAGTCTTAGGATCGATTAGGTAATCGAATCCGATTATGACTGTTAGATCGAACAATATGATGCTGGTCTCGGAGCATGGGAGTTGGACTCTGTGGTTGGTCTAGACATGTTCGCAACATGTTGAGTAGACCATGAGACTGATTAGGTTAGAGTAAAAACCGTTTACAGAACTCTAAACCTAATTGTCACAACTTAAGTATATTTGTATAATTATCTTAATCCTGAAGTGAATGCATAGCTTGACTTAATATCTCATGATCTTTGATTCACCAATGAGATTAGTTCGCAGTTTTTGAACAACATCTCGGCTATTGGGATCGTGACATAATTGAGTTGGAGTTATGTGATTCACAGATATGGAATTCGTAAGAAATAATATCACCTCATGCTTTATTGACGGGTGTGTGAATAAATAAACCAGGCCTAGTATTCAATGATGATATTCATTGATTAAGACATCGTGACATGTGCGAGACATCTTACGAACATGTGTATTTCTTATTCACAGTCATATAAAGGAGTTGAGGAAATAATGATTGGAATGGTAAAACGGTAATATTCTATACCATTCTGATCACTGAAATTTACGAAGGATAATAATGCTTTTACACTGTGGACCGTGTGATAAATTGTATCAACACCATCAGAAAAAATAGCGCACATGAATCGAGAGATTATCGGGATAAGTTAGTCGAATATTGTAATTCCATAGCTTTGTTCATGTGGGTCCATTCGGTCTCAAGGCTAGCTCTAATAAGTGGGAAATAGAAACTGATATTTTGTTATATAATTATGTTTAAAAATTTATTGTGTTATTTTTCATTTATTTGATAATTGAAAAATAAAAGGAATGAATTTGAATTTTGAAATTAATAGTGATTAATTTAAAATTCAAAATAAAATTTAAACATGATTTTATTTGGCAACTAAAGGAGAGAGAAAAGTTGATATTATTTTGGGAAAATTCGGAAATCCCTTGCCATATGGGGATTTCGAATTTTTCTCCAAAAGAGAGAAGAAAAATTCGGAAATCCCTAGCCTTGTGGGTATTTTCGGATTTTAATCCTAGGGTGAAGGCGAAATTCGAAAATCCGATTGTAATGACCGGGAAAATATTAAGTCAAAATCGGACAGTCCGGTATTTGACCGTAATTATTTCCCGGAACAGAAAGTAGTAGAAATATTGATGTAATCAGGAAAGTGTTATGTAGAAACTTTGTATACGGGGTAAAATCACCCGAAAAGTGTAAAGTTATAATACGAATATTTTTACAGAGAAAATTCGTAAATATCAATTGTGAATAGTGAAATATCGGTTAAAAGTTAGAAATTTCAACAGGTATATTTTAGTTATGAAAAACTGAAATATTTGGTAAAAGACCAAATGACCAGTTAGAAAAAGAGTAGAAATATTAGAAGTAAGGAAAATGACAAAAGTTCCTGAAATGTAATTTTCCCGAGTCGGGTTAAAGCGAAATGCGAAAAAAAAAAAAATCCGCGAGGGTGCGCGTTTTGGGCAATCTGGATTGTTTAAATGAAAATTTCAAAAAAGAAATTGACTATTGAGATACCCAAGAGAAGTGGGTTGAATATGAAAAATTTGACCCAAGGTGCTCGGCAATCCGAAAAGCAAGATAGAACCCGCATGGGTGTGAAATTATCAAGACGAAAGAGACTCGCTTTGAAAAACGGAAAGTTTGGCCTCGACAAGAAAAATGTGGGGAACATGGAACCACTTAAATTAAGTGTTAAACTTAATTAGAATTAGTAGAATTAAATTATGGGAATTAAAGTTATTTCTCTAATTTAATTTTAGGAACTAATGTGAGATATTTTTAGAAATATTAATATAATATTCATTAATACACTTAAAGAGGCCTACGGAAGGAAATTAGAACATTATGTTCTATTTTCCTAAGGGTGGCCGAGAGACTAGAGAAAAGAGAGAGAAAAGAGAGAAAATCAAGGGAAAATCAAGGAATCATCCGTTTTAAAATTTCTTCCGTTCGGTCCGTGGAAATATAACCCGAGGCATTCTAGCAGAGAATCTCAACTTTTCGAGGTAAGATTTTCGGATTTTCATGAGAAATTGCTTGCTTTTTCGTTTTGTGAATAGTAACTCATCTCGGGAAAAATCCGTAAAACGAAAAAAAAAAACCGAGGTTTTGTCGGTGACTCACGATAGGAGTTTAATGTGCAAGTATTGAAAGGATTGAACAATTTTTTTTTTGGATTAACACTAAAAAATCCGGAATACCCTAGAAATGGAGAAAATGTATTTTTGTTCAATTTATGTAGCAATTTGTGTTCGGGAATGTGAATCGGACTCCAGTGTACCGAAATCGGAAGTAAAACGAGTTATTGAAAACTCGGAAACTAGAAAAAACAAAAGGCGAAACTCTCGAAATTTCCTAAAATCTAGTTAGTAAGCAATGAGTTAGTAATCCGATTCTAGTGAATGGATAACAGTTTTAAACCTCGGAAACGAATAGATTAAGATTCAGAAACCGAGATATACGAATATGTAAAATTGCCTCTTGAGCTAGAACTACGCCTTAAGGGAAAAAAAAAAAAGTCCAAAATGAGTTTGAAATTAGATTTAAGAATCTAAGTATGAGGAATTGTGATTGAATAGGGAATTGATACCTATTTCCATGAAACAGTTTTGGCCCGAGAGCCAAGCCACGAGAAAGAACTTCCAACAAGCGGGAATCCTAGCGGATTAACGGTAAGTATAGACATATATGTTTGTCTGGGACTCGAGTAGTCAGAGTTAGACTTAGAACTATTAATTTATTTATGTTCCTAAGTCTATATGATTACATGTGATTATACATGTTTGGAGGGCTTAATGCTCTAGATTTCGGAAGGGCGACATATGGTTACCCTTATGCATAGTTACAAGATCGACGGGTCGCCGGCCTCCATAAGGGAGGAAAAATCTCAAAGAGTAGAGATTCCGACTTGACCAGATAAAGAAGTAATGAGCCAAGAAGAAAAAGACCGACGGGTCGTCGGCCTCCAAGGGAGGGAAATCTCACGCAGTAGAGATTCCGACTAGACCAGCCAAAGAAAGTAAGAATGTAAAGATAGAAAGTAGTTTAAAGCATGTTTCACACGAGCATATTTGCATCATAACTCTTAATGTAATTTCTATTAGTTTATGATGTATGCATGTTTATACTTGGCGAGCGTTAGCTCATCGCTTACTCGTGTCAAAATAAACAAAGGTAACCCGGTCATATAGTGGTTTGCTTGATGGACATCTTGGAGGCAAGGGTGGCGGAAATGTCATGGGTGCACGGGAGTGGTCTTTACTACCGCTTAGAAATTAAATTCGGCCGCAAAGTAATGTAATATAGAATACTAGTATGTATGTTCAGTTCTAAGAAGAAGATATTACAACCATTGTCTTAGTAAAGAACAACGGACTGTAATAAGTTAAGACAAGTTTTCGGGCACTAGTTTGATATCCGAATCCTTAAAGTAATAGAAAGATGTGTTATTAGTGTAACAACATAACATGTTAAGATCTGAGGGTTAATGTAGTAAAGAAAAACAAAATTACCCGCACATGAACGTAAATTAAAGAGACAATAGTCTAACAACGAATGATGGATTAGACTATAGCTTAGCCCATTAGTAGTAGAATAAGGAACGGCGACCGCGCCGCGAGGGCGCGGGGCGCCACAGTTGGTATCAGAGCGGCGTTCCTACTCCTACCATGAGAAGTCCCGCACCTATGCTTCTGCGCAGTCCAGGTAAATTAGTTTATGAACTAAAACTAAGAATTTCTTATTTCTTTTTGCAAGACAGAGCACGTACTAATGGATCGGTCATATCCATCATCCCGGTTAGCGCCCACACCACAAGAGAATACGTTGTGGGGATGGGTAAGAATGTTTCTAATGTCACGGTTCCGACAAACAGAGAGGTCGGTACCCACTCCTGCTAGATATAGCCATCCACCAGAGGATCGGGAGTTAAGGGCTCTAGAGCCCATGGCGCCTGTGCTGCACACCGAGCAAGTAGAGTTGTTTTGACTACGTGTCGAGCCGCAGCCGGGTTCTACACCGTAATCCACCTTCCTTCGGATGGGCTTTCACATCCCACTAGAATTAGGGATTGGCTGCACCGTGCCGGTATGTGATGCGAGCCTCGTGACATCGCCGAGAGGAATGGATTGTACTCAAAGAAGTCTCATTGAGGGCAATGCCCTAATCTTTTGGCAAGCTTTGGATGAGGACGAAATAGCAGAGATGCAATGGGAAGACTTTTTGCCACATGTTGAAGCATCGGTTTTTCCCCAGGTCATGCCATCCGAGTCGGCACTGCACAGAGTGGAGAGACACAGAGTCGTGAGTGTAGCCGTGACCTACACCCAAGCTCGAGAGTTTATCATACAAGCCGGAGGGCGTAGTATGAGATCGGATGAGGCCGTTGTAGCCTATAGCGAGAGTTTTGACAGAGGTACTAGCTCGAATCGAACTTTTAATCTAAGTGAGGATGAGCGTGTCGATCCTATGGAGAGGTCTGACGGAAGAGTACCAAATACGGCTAGTTCCGCGATCGATCGACCCTTACACAATTTATCGCCGAGGCGGCATTGTGAGCACCAGCTGCTAGAGGAGAGGACACGGCCAACGTGGTTAGGCGAGACTTCCCGCTTTTCCAATACCCGTATTAGGAGACATGACGCCGAAGCCACTACCTCTCAACAACGACCGTGACCCGAGATAGAGGCAGCGGACGAGCCTATGGCCATTCGACGAAGATGGACCCCACGTTGGGACCGTTGGTGAGGAAGCTAGTGGTAACCCTCAGTCGGATCCCGAGGAGGATTCGGAGGAAGACCCCGAGGAGGATCCGGAGGAGGATCCTGAGGATTAAGTTAGGACTTAACGTCTTATTTATTTAAATATGATGAAAGGTTATGTAAATAGTATTGAGAAACTTAGACTAATGATGTTTTATGTATGATGTGATATGTATGGAATGGGACATACATAATAGATATGAATGAAAGGCTTAAAAACCTTTACTTTTGTGATGATTTGTATATGATGTGATATGCATGATATGGGGCATGCATAATAGGAGAACATATAGAATGTATGTTTTGCTAGTTGATATGAGAATGAATGATAGTTTAAAGTATTGCAAGTCAAGGAACTTCTAGAAGCGGTTCTTCTTGCACTTAGACAAACGATGTTGCTCTTTAAGTGATATAGACACAAAGAACATGGTTCGTACACGCCAAAAGAGAACACAAATGCAATGAATCCTCCAAAGACTGCACCTAGTCAAGAAGTAGCAGTCCGAGGGGGCGAATAGCGACCAGTGAGGAAAGCGCATACACGAGAATTGCTTACCCAAGTTGATACAAGGTTAGCAGGTTGGAGGAGCACCCCCTCCGTGGCGGTTCCAAAGACAAGCCGCCCAACCCGAAAGCAACCCACGGGGAGGGTTGAACCTTAAGAGCCGATAAGGGGTGAGATGGGGCATCGAAAATGGTCCCATGGGAACCATTGTATGTAAGGTTTAAAGAATGGCACCTCCAGACTTGATGGATCAATGATCCACTCGAATTTTGGAATGGTTAGCATCCATTGGGCCCGGTGTTTGAGTTTATGGAACTCACCGACGAGAGAAGATTGATGGTCTTGTGCTTTTTTGTGTTAAAGAAGGATGCCCGCCACCGGTGGGAATCGGTGTCGCTTGAAGGAATGTGGGCAGATGATGTTGTGGGATGAATTCCTATGGGAATTTAACCGTAAGTATTACAACTTAGAAGCCCTGAAGACTCAACAGAATGAGTTCAACAATTTTAAGCAGGCGACGACCAGACGAGTTGTAGAAGCATGCCGAACGATTTGACCATTATACGACTATGTCCTCGATTGGTTCCAACAGAGGAAGAGAAGGTTAGGAGGATGATTAATATGTTCGAGGAGATATAGCCACCGCTGTGGAAAGTGGGAGTATCCACCAACCACGGTAGCCGATCTAGTGAATCGGGCAATACATGCAGCATAAACATTGCCAAATCTAGAGGGATAGGGCAAGCCTTTAAGAAAGCACTACCATCGGTGATGTGTTGTTGTCTAGTCACTTGTTACGTCACGCATCCGAAGAAAGATAGCGTAAAGAGAACTAAGTACGGACCTAGTTGTTCGAACTTAGTAGATTATGATGTGATCCTAGGAATGGATTTTCTAGGAAAGTATAATGCTACAATAGACGTAGAAAGAAAAAGGTAGTTTTTCACCCGAAGGAGAACATATGTTTGAGTACATGGGTTCCACATCGTGGGACACCCATACGCTTTATTAGTTCCCTAGAAGCCATTTATTGATGTCTAGCGGATGCACCGGATATTTGGCGATGTGGTGGATAGGAACCAAGAGGGACACATCAACCGGAAGACGCCCCATAGTCAAGGAGTTCCTAGACATTTTCCCGAGGAACTACCCGGACTTCCTCCAACGGGAAATAGCTTTTGAGATAGAGCTTCTCCCCGGCACCGCACCAATATCCAAAGCACCGTCTGGGGATGGCTCCAGTGAACCCCGGAAAGAGTTGCCGGTTCAACTACAAGAGATGTTAGACAAAGGTTTCATCAGACCGAGTTTCTCGCCATGGGGAGGTCCAGTCCTCTTTGTCAAAAAGAAGGATGGCACGCTTCGGATGTGCATAGATTATAGAGAGCTTCACAAAGTCACCATCAAGAACAAGTACCCGTTGCCACGAATCGATGACTTGTTCGACCAGTTGAAGGGAGCTACCACGTTTTCGAAGATAGACCTTCGATCAGGGTATCATCAGCTCAAGATTAGAGAAGAATACATTCCCAAGCGGCATTCGAACTCGGTATGGACACTACGAATTCTTAGTGATGCCGCTTGGACTTACAAATGCCCCAAATATGCTTTATGGACCTTATGAACAGAGTCTTTAGAGAGTATTTAGATAAGTTTGTTATTGTTTTCATCGATGACATCCTTATATACTCACGAGATCCACAGAGCACGCAGAACATTTGAGGATCGCACTACACACGTTGAAGAAACATCACTATATGCGAAGTTTTCTAAGTGCGTTCTTACGATTAGATAAAGTCCACTTCCTCGGACATGTAGTATCCAAGGAAGGAATCACCGTGGATCCAAAGAAAAGTTGAAGCGGTTGAGAAGTGGCCAATTCCAAAGAGTGTTACGGAAGTTCAAGTTTCCTAGGATTGGTGGTATTACAGAATGTTTGTGGAGGGATTTGCTCATCTTGCGGCCCCTCTCACCGCCTTAACCGAGAAAAGATAGAAGGTATGAATGGATGATAGATGTGAACAGAGTTTCGTAGAGAGATCAAAAGAAGATTAATTAGTGCTCCAAAGACTCACGATCCCGGAAGAGGGAGAAAAATTTGACATCTAAAGTGATGCCTCAAAGACGGGACTAGGAGCCGTCTTGATGCAAAATGGCAAGGTCATTGTTACGCATCTCGGCAACTAAAGGATCACGAGCGTAATTACCCAACGATGATCTTGAGTTAGCCGCAGAGTTTTTTGGCTCAAGTTATGGCGGCATTACCTATATGGGGTTCAATGCCAAATTTATACGGACCATCGAGCCTAAAGTACTTCTTCACGCAGAAGGAGCTTAATATGAGACAAAGACGATGGCTTGAACTTGTGAAGGACTACGATTGTGAAATCCTTTACCATCCGTAAAGCCAATCGAGTGCAGACGCTTTGAGTAGAAACCCAAAGACTACGGACTCCGGTGGAGACCGAATTGTTGCCCAAGCGGCTTCAACAAGAGATTAATCTCCTAGACCTCGACTTAATCTACGGTAAGTTAGCTTCTCCGAGGCTGCACTGTGCACTCTGAGGACGAGATACGAGAAGCTCGTAAAGGTGACCCAATTATGGATGGATACAGGGAAGGAGATAGTAGATAATGCAAGGTCGAATTTCAGCCTTTCAAAGGACTAATTCTCCTATACCAAAGAAGAATTTGTGTACCAGATCAAGAGGGATCAAGAAGCGTATACTCATGAAGCGCACAGCAAGACGCCATATTCAGACACATTACAGTGCCACCAAAATGTATCAAGATTTGAAACAACATTTTTGGTGGAGGCGAATGAAGAATGACATAGTTGACTATGTTAGTCGCCGCTGACATGCCAAAAGGTCAAAGCGGAACATCGAGACCAGTAGGAGCTTATGACCACTAGAGATCCCGGAATGGAAGTGGGAACACTTAGCCATGGACTTTGTGACCGGACTTCCGAGAACCAAAGGAGGGATACGATGCCATTTGGGTAGTCGTGGATCGCTAACGAAATCGAAGATTTCATTCCGATCAAGATAACTTACTCCTTAGAGAGGTTAGCTGAGTTATATGTGGCTAAGGTAGTAAAGCTACATGGAGTACCAGTTAGTATAGTGCCCGACAGAGATAGCCGATTACCTCCAATTTTTGGAGAAGTGTTCAGAAGCGATGGGGTCGAATTGCGCTTATAGCACGCCGCTCCATCCCTGCACGGATGGGCAGTCGAGGACCATTCAGACCCCTAGAAGATATGCTTCGTGAATGCACAAAGGATTTCAAGGGCGCATGGAGTATGAAGTTGCCATTGATCAATTCTCGTGATAATAATAGTTACCAAGCTTCCATCGGCATGGCCCCGTATGAAGCACTTTACGGAAGGAAGTGTAGATCCCCGTTCATTGGTATGACACTGGAAAAGCAACTTCACAAGACGGAATTCATTCAAGAGGCCATAGAGACAAAGCAAAAAGATTCGAGAAGATTAGAGACGACCGAGCCGCAAAAGAGTTATCTTGAGATAAACGACGGAGACCCTTGGAATTTTCTCTCAGGGGGACTCAGATTCCTAAAAGTCGCACCAATGAAGGGTGTGATGCGTTTTGGGAAGAAAGGTAAGCTGAGTCCACGTTACATAGGGCCTTTTGAGATCATTGAAAGAATAGGAAAGGTAGCTTACCGACTAGCTCTACCCTTGAGAGTTGGCTTGATTGGCACAATGTGTTTCATGTAGCAATGCTCCGGAAGTATATCTCGGATCCATCACACGTGTTACAAAGATGAGCCTATTCAGATTCACGAAGATTTGTCCTATGAGGAACAACCAGTCCAAATTCTAGCCAGAAGAAAGGAAACTCGGAAGTCGTAGTATCCCAATGGTTAAAGTGCGATTGGAAAAATCACAATGTTGCGAGGGCCACTTGGGAAGTAGAAGAAGAGATCGATGTAAGTACCCCCACTTGTTCCGATTTTCGGGACGAAAATTCCTTAAGGAGGGTGAATGTAATGACCGGGAAAATATTAAGTCAAAATCGGACAAATCCGGTATTTGACCGTAATTATTTCCTAATGCAATAAAGTAGTAGAAATATTGATGTAATCAGAAAGTGTTATGTAGAAACTTTGTATACGGGGTAAAATCACCCGAAAAGTGTAAAGTTATAATACGAATATTTTTACAGAGAAAATTCAAATATCAATTGTGAATAGTGAAATATCGGTTAAAAGTTAGAAATTTCAACAGTATATTTTAGTTATGAAAAAGAAATATTTGGTAAAAAGACCAAATGACCAGTTAGAAAAAGAGTAGAAATATTAGAAGTAAGGAAAATGACAAAAGTTCCTTAAACAGAATTTTCCCGAGTCGGTTAAAGCGGAAACTGAAAAAAAATGAGTACCGCGAGGGTACGCGTTTGGGCAATTCGGATTGTTTAAATGAAAATTTCAGAAAAAGAAATTGACTATTGAGATACCCAAGAGAAGTGGGTTGAATATGAAAAATTTGACCCAGGGTGCTCGGCATCGGAAAAAAGCAATATAGAACCCTTGTACGGGTGTGAAATTATCGGTACCGGAAAGAGACTCGTTTTGAAAAACGGAAAGTGTGGTCTCGACAAGAAAAATGTGGGGAACATGGAACCACTTAAATTAAGTGTTAAACTTAATTGTAATTAGTAGAATTAAATTATGGGAATTAAAGTTATTTCTCTAATTTAATTTTAGGAACTAATGTGAGATATTTTTAGAAATATTAATATAATATTCATTAATACAATTAAAGAGGCCTACGGAAGGAAATTAGAACATTATGTTCTATTTTCCTAAGGGTGGCCGAGAGACTAGAGAAAAGAGAGAGAAAAGAGAAAAATCAAGGGAAAATCAAGGAATCATCCGTTTTTTCGAAATTTCTTCCGTTCAGTCCGGTGGAAATATAACCCGAGACATTCTAGCAGAGAATCTCAACTTTTCAAGGTAAGATTTTCGGATTTTCATGAGAAATTGCTTGCTTTTTTCGTTTTTTGTGAATAGTAACTCATCTCGGGAAAAATCCGTAAAACGAAAAAACGAAACCGAGGTTTTGTCGGGACTACGATAGGAGTTTAATGTGCAAGTATTGAAAGGATTGAACAATTTTTTTTGGATTAACACTAAAAAATCCGAATACCCTAGAAATGGAGAAAATGTATTTTTGTTCAATTTATGTAGCAATTTGTGTTCGGGAATGTGAATCGGACTATAGGTACCGAAATCGAAGTAAAACGAAAGTTATTGAAAACTCGGGAAACTAGAAAAAACAAGGCGAAACTCTGCACGAAATTTCCTAAAATCTAGTTAGTAAGCAATGAGTTAGTAATCCGATTCTAGTGAATGGATAACAGTTTTTAAACCTCGGAAACGAATAGATTAAGATTCAGAAACCGAGATATACGAATATGTGTAAATTGCCTCTTGAGCTAGAACTCGCCTTAAGGGAAAAAAGTCCAAAATGAGTTTGAAATTAGATTTAAGAATCTAAGTATGAGGAATTGTGATTGGAATAGGGAATTGATACCTATTTCCATGAAACAGGTTTTTAGCCCCGAGAGCCGGGCCACGAGAAAGAACTTCCAACAAGCGGAATCCTAGCGGATTAACGGTAAGTATAGACATATATGTTTGTCTGGACTCGAGTAAGCTGTAGTTAGACTTAGAACTATTAATTTATTTATGTTCCTAAGTCTATATGATTACATGTGATTATACATGTTTGGAGGGCTTAATGCTCTAGATTTCAGAAGGGCGACATATGGTTACCCTTATGCATAGTTACAAGACTGACGGGTCGTCGGCCTCCGCAAGGGAGGAAAATCTCAAAGAGTAGAGATTCCGACTTGACCAGACGAAGAAGTAATGAGCCAAGAAGAAAAAGGATCGACGGGTCGTCGGCCTCCGCAAGGGAGGGAAATCACAGAGTAGAGATTCCGACTAGACCAGCCAAGAAAGTAAGAACAGAAAGATAGAAAGTAGTTTAAAGCATGTTTCACACGAGCATATTTGCATCATAACTCTTAATGTAATTTCTATTAGTTTATGATGTATGCATGTTTATACTTGCTGAGCGTTAGCTCATCGGTTTACTACTGTCAAAGGTAACAAAGGTAAGCAACCAAATCATATAGTGGTTTGCTTGATGGACATCTTGCGGAGGCAAGGGTGGCGGAAATGTCATGGGTGCACGGGAGTGGTCTTTACTACGCCGCTTAGAAATTAAATTCACTGCAAAGTAATGTAATATAGAATACTAGTATGTATGTTCGAGTTCTAAGAAGAAGATATTACAACCATTGTCTTAGTAAAGAACAACGGACTGTAATAAGTTAAGACAAGTTTTCGGGCACTAGTTTGATATCCGAATCCTTAAAGTAATAGCAAGATGTGTTATTAGTGTAACAACATAACATGTTAAGATCCGAGGGTTAATGTAGTAAAGAAAAAAAAAAAAAAATTACCCAAGACATGAACGTAAATTAAAGAGACAATAGTCTAACAACGAATGATGGATTAGACTATAGCTTAGCCCATTAGTAGTAGAATAAGGAACGGCGACCGCGCCGCGAGGGCACGGGGCGCCACACCGATCTAGGGTTTGAGTTTTTGAATTTCCTCCTATATAAGGATATTATTGAAAACCCTAGCAATGAGTTTTTTAAGAGAAGAAAATATCACACACTTTTCTCTCCTAGGGTGGCCGGAATTTTGAGACAAAATAGAAGGAAAATTGTTTCCTTAGGTTTTTGAAAAAGAGTGCACTCTCTCATCCCAAAACACTTAGAGTCATAGTCTTGAATCAACGAGTGGTTTTTGGTGTGATCGTATCGATAGATCAACGATCTTGTTTCACGGCAATTCTCCATCTCGGAACGTGAGATATGTAGGATCTTGTGATTTATAGATGAAAAATCATTTGAACAACAACAACATTGTAGGCGGAATTTCAAAAAATTTTATCATATCCATTTAATTCCAAATTAAACGTAAACCACAACGAGAGATGCATGCATGATATATGTTTATAGACAAAGGATTAGAATAATACACATACCTTTGTGATGATTGAATTAAATGACTACAAGGATCTTGTCTCACTATCTCACGTTCCGAGATGGAGAATTACCACGAAACAAGATCGTTGATTTGTCAACACGATCACACCAAAATCCACTCGTTGATTCAAGGCTATGACTCTGTAATGACCGGGAAAATATTAAGTCAAAATCGGACAGTCCGGTATTTGACCGTAATTATTCCCGGAACAGAAAGTAGTAGAAATATTGTTGTAATCAGGAAAGTGTTATGTAGAGACTTTATATACGGGGTAAAATCACCCGAAAAGTGTAAAGTTATAATACGAATATTTTACAGAGAAAATTAAGAAATATCATTGAATAGTAAAATATCTAAGTTAAAAGTTAGAAATTTTAACAGTATATTTTAGTTATAAAAAAACTGAAATATTTGGTAAATGACCAAATGACCAGTTAGAAAAAAGAGTAGAAATATTAGAAGTAAGGAAAATGGCAAAAGTTCCTCAAATGTAATTTTCCCGAGTCGATTAAAGCGGAAATCGCAAAACGAGTACCGCGAGGGTACGCGCTTTGGGCAATTCTGGATCATTTAAAATGAGAATTTCAGAAAAAGAAATTGACTATTGAGATACCCAAGAGAAGTGGGTTGAATATGAGAAATTTGACCCAGGGTGCTCGACAATCCGTAATGTAGAAGATAGAACCCGTGACGGGTGTGAAATTATCGGTATTGCAAAAGAGACTCGCTTTTGAAAAACGGAAAGTTTGGTCTTGACAAGAAAAAAATGTGAGGAACACGGAACCACTTAAATTAAGTGTTAAACTTAATTAGAATTAGTAGAATTAAATTATGGGAATTAAAGTTATTTCTCTAATTTAATTTAGAAAGTAATGTGAGATATTTTTAGAAATATTAATATAATATTCATATTAGTCTAATATTGGCCTACGTGAGATATAGAAGCCACATTTGCTTCTTTTCCTAAGGGTGGCCGAGAGACTAGAGAAAAGAGAGAGAAAATAGAGAAAATCAAGGGAAAATCAAGGAATCATCCGTTTTCGCCGAAATTTCTTCCGTTCAGTCCGGTGGAAATATAACCCGAGGCATTCTAGCGGAGAATCTCAACTTTTCAAGGTAAGATTTCGGATTTTTCATGAGAAACTGCTTGCTTTTTCGTTTTTATGAATAGTAACTCATCTCGGAAAAAATCCGTAAAACTAAAAAACGAAACCGAGGTTTTGTCGGGGACTACGATAGGAGTTTAATGTGCAAGTATTGAAAGGATTGAACAATTTTTTTTGGATTAACACTAAAAAAATCCGAAATTCCCTAGAAATGGAGGAAATGTATTTTTGTTCAATTTACGTAGCAATTTGTGTTCAGGAATGTGAATCTGGACTACAGTGCAAAATCGAAGTAAAACGAGTTATTGAAAACTCGAAACGAGGAAAATTAAGGCGAAACTCTGCAAATTTCCTAAAATCTAGTTAGCAAGCAATGAGTTAGGCATCCGATTCTAGTGAATGGATAACAGTTTTAAACCTCGAAATGAATAGATTAAGATTCAGGTTTCGAGATACACAAATATGTAAATTACCTCTTGAGCTAGAATTCGCCTAGAGGGGTTAAGTTCGAAAATGAGTTGAAATTGGATTTAGGAATCCAAGTATGAGAAATTTTGATGCTTGAAATAGGTGGTTAATACCTATTTCCATGAAACAGTTTTGGCACGAGAGCCAAGCAACGAGAAAGAACTTCTAGCAAGCGGAATCCTAGAGGATTAACGGTAAGTATAGACATATATGTTTGTCTGCGGACTCGAGAAGTCAGAAGTTAGACTTAGAACTATGAATTTACTTATGTTCCTAAGTCTATGTGATTACATGTGATTATACATGTTTGGAGGGCTTAATGCTCTAGATTTCAGAAGGGCGACATATGGTTACCCTTATGCATAGTTAATACTGACGGGTCGTCGGCCTCCGCAAGGGAGGAAAATCTCACAGAGCAGAGATTCCGACTAGACCAGACAGTAAGAAATGACCAGTAAAGTATAAAGACTGACGGGTCGTCGGCCTCCGCAAGGGAGGAAAATCTCAAAGAGTAGAGATTCTGACTTGACCGACATAAGAAGTAATGAGCCAAGAAGTAAAGACCCGACGGGTCGTCGGCCTCCGCAAGGGAGGGAAATCTCACAGAGTAGAGATTCCGACTAGACCAGCCAGTAAAGTCAGAACAGAAAGATAGAAAGTAGTTTAAAGCATGTTTCACACGAGCATATTTGCATCATAACTCTTAATGTAATTTCTATTAGTTTATGATGTATGCATGTTTATACTTTAGCGAAATGTTAGCTCATCGGTTTACTAAATGTCAGCAGGTAACAAAGGTAAGCACCCAGTCATATAGTGGTTTGCTTGATGGACATGCAGAGGCAAGGGTGGTGGAAATGTCATGGGTGCACGGGAGTGGTCTTTACTACGCTCGCTTAGAAATTAAATTCACCGCAAAGTAATGTAATCTGAGTAATACTAGTATATATGTTCATTCTAAGAAGAAGATATTACAACCATTGTCTTAGTAAAGAACAACGGACTGTAATAAATTATGACAAGTTTTCGAAAACTAGTTTGATATCCGAATCTTTAAAGTAATAGCAAGATATGTTATTAGTGTAACAACATAACATGTTAAGAACCCGAGGATTAAAGTAAAGAAAAAAAAATTTACCCGCACATGAACGTAAATTAAAGAGACGATAGTCTAACAACGAATAATGGATTAGACTATAGCTTACCCCATTAGTAGTAGTATAAGGAACGGCGACCGCGCCGCGAGGGCGCGGGTCGCCACAGACTCTATGGTATTTGGGATGAGAGAGTGGGCTCTTTTTCAAAAACTTAAGGAAACAATTTTCCTTCTAATTTTGTCTCTAAAATCCGGCCACCCTAGGAGAGAAAAGTGTGTGATATTTTTTTCTTCTCAAAAACTCATTGTTAGGGTTTTCAATAAATATCCTTATATAGGAGGAAATTCAAAAACTCAAACCCTAGATGGGATTTTCGAATTTCCCCTTCACCCTTAGATTAAAATCCGAAAATCCCTACATGGCTAGCGATTTTCGAATTTTCCATCCCCTTTTGGAGCAAAATTCGAAATCCTCTTATGGCAAGGGATTTCTGAATTTTCCCAAAAAATATCAACTTTCTCTCTCCTTTAGTTGCCAAATAAAATCATGTTTAAATTTTATTTTGAATTTTAAATTAATCTCTATTAATTTTGAAATTCAAAATTCATTCCTTTTATTTTTCAATTATCAAATAATGAAAAATAACATAATGAATTTTAAACATAATTGTATAACAAAACATCAGTTTCCTTTTTCCCATTTATCCGAGCTAGCCTTGAGACCGAATGGACCCACATGAACAAAGCTATGGAATTACAATATTCGACTAACTTATCCCGATAAGTTATCGACATATTTAATTCCGACATCGCACGACTCCATTAAAAGTTCGATGCCGAATAATCTCTCGATTCATGTGCGCTATTTTTTCTAATTGTGTTGATACAATTTATCACACGGTCCACAGTGTAAATGCATTATTATCCTTCAGAAATATCGGTGATCGAATGGTATAAAATGTTACCGCTTTTACCATTCCAATCATTATTTCCTCAACTCCTTTATATGACTGTGAATAAGAAAGACATATGTTCGTAAGATGTCTCGCACATGTCACGATGTCTTAGTCAATGAATATCATCATTGAGTACCAGGCCTAGTTTATTTATTCACACACCCGTCAATAAAGCATGAGGTGATATTATTTCTTACGAATTCCATATCTGTGAATCACATAACTCCAACTCAATTATGTCACGATCCCAATGACCGAGATGTCATTCAATAACTGTGAACTAATCTCATTGGTGAATCAAAGATCATGAGATATTAAGTTGAGCTATGCATTCACTTCAGGATTAAGATAATTATACAAATATACTTAAGTTGTGATAATTAGGTTTAGAGTTGTGTAAACAGTTTTTACTCTAACCTAATCAGTCACATGGTCTATTCAACATGTTGTGAGCATGTCTAGATTAACCACAGAGTCCAACTTCCATGCCCCAAGACCAGCATCACATGGTTCAATCTAACAGTCATAATCGGATTCGATTGCCCAATCAATCCTAAGACTGCGAATATCTATTTTAAACTCAGATCGTAAGAGTTTGTCCCAAGCAGGTTCCCTTGACTCTTCTTTTCGTTGGTAACAGTCTATGGACTAAGCAATATCACTAACACTCTTGATTATGTGTCAAAACATAACTTTATTTCATTTTATAAAATCAGCAAAAACAATAATGTCTGACATTTGTCATTTCATAAATAACAAATTACATCCCACTTTATGGACAAATTTCCAACAAACTCCCACTTGGACTTAAAGTAGGTGTGTACAATCTCGCATGCCCAAACCTTCCAGATGTCTATCGAAGACTTTACCGATAAAGCCTTTGTGAACGGATCGCCAAGTTGTCATGTGTTGATATCTTTGTCACTTCAACATCGCCTCTTTGTACAATCTCGGATGAGGTGGTATTTACGCTCTATGTGCTTGGACCTTTTTGGGCTTCTAGGCTCCTTAGAGTTTGCTCAGCCCCACTTTATTATCGAATACCGTACCATGGGCCTATCGACTTCGGAACAACTTCCAATGAAACAAGGAACTTCTTAAGCCACACGGCCTCTTTCGCAGCTTCTGGTACGCCACATGTCGGCCTCCATGGTGGAGTCAGCTATGCAAGTCTGCTTAATACTCCTCCATACCACCGAACCTCCATTCGGGACAAACACGGATCCCGGCGTGGATTTCCGAATCCTTATCCGATTGGAAATCGAGTCGGTGTATCCCATCATAGTCGTCAAGACCTGAATATACAAGCATATAGTTCCTCGTTCTCCTAAGATACTTAAGGATATGTTGACAAAGAACCCGATTAAGGGTCCGTGGTTTGACCGAATCTACTCACCACGCCATCACAGAAAGCATATATCGTGTCCGGTGCAAAGCATTGCATACATGAGGCTTCCTACGGCCGAAAGCGTAAGTAACTCGGCTCATGTCTTCCTCTTCTTGAGGAGTCTTGGGAGACTACTCCTTTGAGAGGATACTCCATGTCCAAGGGTAGATAACCCTTTTTGAGTTTTGCATGGCGAATCGGTCCATCACCTTATCGATATAGGATGCTTGAGATGGTGCCAATTGTTTGTTCTTCCGATCTCGAAGATCTGAATTCCCGAACATAGGCAAACTTCTCCTAGATCCTTCATGTCAAACTACTTTATGCGAGCCATAGCTTAACCTCGATCACCATCCTACATCATTCCCAATGAGTAGTATGTCATCTACATATAAGACTAAGAAAACCACTTTGCCTTCTTGTATCAAACATACACACAAAGGCTCATCCATTGACCGAACAAAACCGTAAGTTTTAACAGTCTCATCGAATCTGATATTCCATGATCTGGATGCCTGCTTTAGTCCATAAATGGACTTTTGCAATTCGCAAACCTTTTCTTCTTGATCCTTTTCAATGAATCCATTTGGTTGTGCCATATAAATGCGCTCATCCAGATTGCCATTCAGAAAAGTTATCTTCACATCCATCTGCCAGATTTCATAATCTAAAGTAGCAGCAATGGATAGAAGAATACGGATGGATTTAAGCATGGCTACCGGAGAGAAGTTATCCTCATAGTCAATGCTTTCTTTCTGGGTGTAGCCCTTGGCTACTAGCCTTGCCTTGAATGTCTCTACATTCCCATCTGGACCCCTCTTCTTCTTGTAGATCCATTTACACCCTACGGGTTTTACCCCTTCAGGAGGATCAACTAGAGTCCATACGCCATTTTATACATCGATTGTATTTCGGCGTTCATGGCTTCACGCCATAGGTTTGCTTCAGAACTTTCCATAGCATGCGAGTAGGAGATAGGTTCGTCGATGTTTGAATCTGAGACTGCTGTCAATGCATCTCCATAAGACATGTACCTATCAGGTTGTCTCACAACCCTCCCACTACGTTGAGGCTCTATTGGTGTTAGTTCTTATTGTGGTTCATCTGTTGTCTGTTCAGGAATAGATCGCGGACATGTTGCCTGAACATTTTCACCAGTCAATTCCTCAAGTACAAGCCTGCTTCTAGGCTTCATATTCTTTATAAAATCCTCTTCCAGAAAACGAGCATTCGTGCTAATGAATGTTTTCTGATCAGTAGGACTATAGAAGATGTAGCCTTTTGTTCCTTTAGGATATCCTACAAACAGGCATAGTTCTCAATGACCGTTAGCTTACCGCCTTCTTTCTAATCACATGTCTTTGGAAACCCCATATTCGGGTGTGGCCAAGAGATGACTTCTTGCCACTCCATCTTTCATATGGAGTTCCGAGCACCGCTTTAGATGGAACTTGGTTCGTAATGTATCTTTGTTGTTTCCAAAGCATATCCCCAAAAGGAATCTGGAAGAGATGAGTAACTCATCATTGATCTAACCATGTCTCAATGAGTTCGATTCCTTCTTTCGACATGCCATTCTCACGAGGAGTACCGGCGCGATCGGTTGAGAAAATATACCTTCTTCCTTAAGAAAGTCTTCAAACTCTCCCAGCAAGTATTCACCACCACGATCAGATCATAGTGTTTTGATCTGTTTATCTAATTGCTTTTCAACCAAGGCCTTGAACTCTTTGAACTTTTCAAAGGTTTTAGACTTTTGACGCATTGGATAAATATGACCAAAACGAGAATAGTCATCAGTGAAGGTTATGAAATATTCATATCCTCCTCTTGCTTGGATATTAAATGGCCCACATACATCACTATATACGAGTTCTAGGCATTCATCAGCTCTACTACCCTTTGCTGAAAAGGGTTTCTTGGTCATTTTTCCTTCTATGCAGGATTCACATGTAGGTAGTGAGCCTACATTTAAGGTTTGTAAGGGACCGTCTCTTACCAACCTTTTAATCCTGTCAAGGCTAATATGTCCAAGACGTAGATGCCATTTATAGGTTTGATCAATTGGGTCTAACCTCAATCTTTTACTATCCCTTATCGAATCATCATTCAATTCAAAGATCATAAATCGTTGGAATAATTGGTTTGACGAGAAATGCAGTTGTTTATCATGATCAGAGAAGTAATCATGAAGCCATTCTTAAGAATTCGAATAACATCATTACTAAAATCCAAAGAATATCCTTGCTCAATCAAACGAGCTACAGAAATAAGATTTTTCCCAAAAACCGGGACATAATAAACATTAAACAAAACAATAAAATTGTTCTCAAAAACTAATTTAATACTTCCAACAGATGTCGCTGATACTGATGCTCCATTCCCCCAGGGGAAGTTGAACTCATCCTTGCTAAGCCTTTTGTTTTCCCTGAACCCCTGCAGAGAACAACAAACGTGATTAGTGGCTCCAGAGTCTACAATCCAAGAAAAAGTAGAGTCAGCCACAAAACAGGCTTCGGTAACAAGTAATGACCTTTAGCTTTAACCTCCTTGAGGTATGTAGGACAGTTTCGTTTCCAATGGCCAGCTACTCCGCAATGGTGACATTTGTCATTTCTCTTGTCCACCTTAGCAGTGTTTTTGCCTTTTGCAGCCGGCTTCTTCTTGTTGCTGCGGGCTTTCTTCTGTTTCTTGGCGCCAGAGGTGGAAGGCTTTGCTTCAGCAAGGTTTGCCTCTCCATTCTCCTTTTTGCCTTTAAGCAGTAGAGTTTCCGCAGTTCGAAGCTCCTTCATGAGTTCTGGGAGTGAATAGATCAACTTATTCATCGAGTAGTTAAGTTTGAAGTTGTCAAACATCTCCGGGAGAGTCTCTAGGATCATATCCACCTGTGTCTCTCCATCTATTTCAGCTCCCATGAGCTCCATCTCATTCAGGTGACTTATGATCAGTAGCATATGACCCGAACAGGAGTGCCGGATTTCATCCGGCAGTTCATGAAGTTACGCACCGCAGCTTGCTTGGCTTGACGGCCTTGGCTTCCGAACATTTCAGAGATGTCAGAGATCATATCTGCGGCCAAGATGTTCCGATGTTCTTTGTTGCAACACATTGCTAATGTTAGGAATAGTGTCCTGAAAGCATGAGATGCAAAAGGATATTTATTATTTATTTAATAAAATAGTTCATTCATCATTTTATGTGCATATATTTATGAATATTTTATGAATATCAAATAAAATTCCTTGATTATTTATGTAACCTTAAACATTGTATATAAGTGTTATATACAAGAGGATAATGTTTAAGGATAATAATCAAAAGTAATCGTTCATAATAAATTTAATTAAAGTTCGGAATCTTTAATTAAAACATTATTAATACATGTCATTCCCATTTAGAATGGAACGGTGTTATCTGCACTGTTAATATGGCGAGATATTGAATGAGTGTATTTCGCATAATGAGATTATGTGGAACATGGACGCAGACACAATACTAATTTCTAATAATTTCCGTTAAGCATAGAAATTCTAATTGAGTCTACCGATGGTCATATTGTTGGTTCCCGAATCGAATTCGGATGCGGAAGCGCAGCGGAAAGGCGGATCGTGTATAACAAAAATTTTCATAAAACCTTTGATATACTCTATAGATTATATTAATTTATGCATGAATAAATTAATCTCATTAATTCATTTATTAAGAACTCAATTCGGAAAAATACCTGGAGGCCGACTCGGTTGATAACTTGAGTTCTTTGACCTCGAACAATCCTTGCTCCAAAGCTTTGTGTTTAGAAAACCAATGTCTTCCACGTCAATTCCTAGAATCCACGAAGACGTGTGTGTAGGCACACATGAGACAAAACGGGTTACTATAAACACTCGAATTTCCACAAACACCAACGCATGCACGATGTGGAATTTTTGGAAAAAAAAAAAATTCCTTCCTCTCTACTTGAGAATTTCGGCCACTAATCCTATTAGGGCTGAAAAATTGCTTCAAAAATTACTATAGAGAAATTTCGGCCACCTCTAAAATTAGGGCAAAAAAGCATTCCGAAAATTCTCTTAAAAAATAGTATTTAGAGAGTAGAAGTCAAACTTCTAAAAGGAATCCAATCTCTATCTATAAGATACAGCTTGTTAATTATCTCCTATTTGAATTTGGAACAAAAAATCCCTTCCCCTTATCCTTAAGGTGGCCGGCAACACTAGTAGGGTTTATCCCTATGTATGTCACCTATTATAGATAAGGAAGGAAGATATTTTATCCTTTATCCAGTAATCCAATTTTAATTCTGATTCAAATTCGAATTTAAGTCAAACTTAAATTAATTTGAATTCTAAATTGAACAACTTATCAAATAAGTTTAAATGGATAAATCTAGATGTGTTCAAATTCAAATTTAAATAATCACATTATTTAAATAATAATTAATTCTCAATTAATTATTTCCGAGTGTTTAATTTTAGAATTCGTAATTCTAAAATTCCCATTTTGTCCTCCTCATGTCGGTAGAATTACTAGGACGACGCGGGGACTAATAGACCTATAATCCCGAGCTCCAATAGAATTAATAATCAATTAAACACTTTAATTAATTAATCAATTTTATTAATTCCAACAGTTACTCCACTATAAACTTGGAATTGCACTCTCGAAATTATAGATATAAATTACTTCTAAACTGTGAAGTATCCATTTGATATAGTCATTGCATATAGATCAATCCTCCATAAATAATTCATAATTAGAGCCAGGTAGAATCCGTTAACCTCTCTAATTATATCTTTATCCTTGAGTACTGTTGTGTGGGAAAATGTGACAAAAACGTGGACCACCAAAATCACGACACGTGGCGACATGCGCTCCCTGCCAGATGCATAACCCTCGACGCTTCGATATCTCAAAGTCAGCCGACGAGCCCAAAGCTAATGTCCAAACCGAAGCGATGACCCCATGTGGCGTCGACGGAACCAAAAGGTCCGAATTAAGGTGCTAAGGTCCCTCGACTGCAGAAAGGGCTCTCAAAGAGGACAAAAAGAGGCTCGGTGGTGGCTTGGCGACGAGAGGATCTTCCCGCCGAGGCATGGTTGGTTGCGTGCAAAAGAAGAAGATCTGCGACAAAGATTAATGACAAGATTACAAACCGTCACAGGGGACACAAAAGCATTACGGAGACTCACAGAGCCGTAATCAAGACTAATCGGAAGAGTGAACAAAGGCCGATTAGTGGGCTCACCGGGCTATCACCGGGCCTAAAAAGGAGAAGCACTTGAGTGCCTAAGCCTCACGGAGGAAAAAACCCTTGTGAAGGCAATATTCGGCTATATAAGAGAACCCCCAATGGAGAGGGGGTCGGTGAATTAGAGGAAAAAGAACCCACAAATACAAATTTCAAATTGTAAACTCTCTCAAAGAAATACAAATCACAAGGGATGTAGCTCGATTTTATAGAGTGAACCACTATAAAATTTCTCTTGTGTTTTTACATTCAAGAAAAGAAAACACTAATTCCACATAGAAACTCAATAACCGCCGGTAAACCAAAGGGTGACTAGAGGTATCCTCGGCCGGTTTATTGTTGGCGAAAATTTACCACAACAATTGGCGACCCACCGGGGACCGTAAGCCGCTAGGGCCCCCAAGAATATAAGCTGCAAATGACCATCCACTTAGGGATAGCAGGATGGAAGGAGATTTACGCCCGCATCGAAATGGAGTTCCCCCCGACGCACCACAACCGGACCCGAGACAGATGCAAGCTCGATAACCGCCCTAACCGACCGGTGCGAGGCTAGTGACCGTGGTGGAGCGATCGGACGGAAGGAACTCCATGCCGCCGTTAGAAGATACCCCGAGACCACAAGGACCCGCCCGAATGGAAAATCCAAATCACGGTGAACATCCACACGCCTAAGAAGGGACCGGGAGAGCAAGCACCGCCAGGGCTTCCCAGGCTCGCCCACCCACTCTTCGGGCACTGAGCCGAGAGCTGATCCGAGCCATCGAGGAGCTACCCCAAAACGAGGAAACCTGCGCTGAGACTCGATCAAGACAGCGGCGGCCAGGCGGTGGACCCATCGCTCTCAAGGCGGAAGCACCGGAGGCTGGCGGTTTGGCTGCCTCGACGGGCGCGCACCATCATGGAATGCGGCCAACCTGAAAGGAGACTGACCGGGATGTTGCAGGGACTGAAAAGAACATCGGGCGGGTGGGTCGAGGTGGTGAACGCTCCACATTACACCCAGCCGCACTCCACGACCACCCGTTCGCTGGGGAGATCATGGCACCCCCTCCCAGATAAGTATAGGTCGTCGATCCCACCCTATGACGGACGAGGAGATCCCGATTAATTCATTTGAGATATTACACAGGACACATGCTTTGCACGGTGCGCCCGGGAGATCATGTGCCGAGCTTAGGAACCACCTGGCGGACTTCTGCCCGACGATGAATTCCGACGCTGAAACAAATCTATCTCCAGCTGGGATGAGTTAAAGGGAGTTTTCTCTCCAATTCATCGGGGTTAAGAAGTATGTGCCCTCAAAACAAAACCGACAACAATATACCGAAGCCAAACGAGACGCCGAGGATTGGCTTGCAGTACGGAGAGGCCGAGCCGCGACGATGGATATTACCGATGGGAAGCCCCAATGGGGCCTTGTCAAGATAAAGAAGACAGCCTTTCAAAAGGAGTCGAACCGAAACCCCGGCCAGTTACATAAAGAGTTCCTTGCACAGCGCAAGGGATACATCAACGGGAAGAGGCAGACACTAATGACCCCGATCACAGATCCAACAAGGGTAAGGATCGAGCAAGGGTCGGGCGCCACTAAGGCAAGACGGAGGAAACGTCGAGGGGAAGGAAGCGGGCGATGCCACCAGCCTCGACACAAAGAACACCGAGGCCAAGAAGCCGAGACAGAGGATCCCCGCAGTTCGGGTCGTTTAAAATACGACACCTACCATGAACTAACGGTAGGCGCCGAGGAAATATTCAACCGTATAGGTCATGGAAACATGCCACGCCGCCCGAGCCAATGAAGTCGACCCCAATCGGCGAAACAAAGGAAATTCTGCAGTTCCACGGCGAGGTCGGCCACCACACCACGATCGCTACCGACCTCAAGGATGAAGTCGAAAGAATAATCCGGGGAAGGCCGCAGAATTGTGGGCTGATCAAGGCCTCAGACGACGGCCATGGCGGCACAATGACGGGTCGACGAGAGAAACCACCGACCAAAGATCGGAGCCTGTCGGGCGCTATTCGAACAGCGAGTCCTCGGCCCTTACATAGGAGGAGACACTGGAGGTCGCAAAGCGACTACGCCCACGAGGCCAAAAGGGGTCTACCAGAGCGTTTTGGAACGCTCACGCTGCCAGCTCCGAGGCACAGCCACACCGATGTGGCCTTTCAACGAGGATGACGCCAGCGGAGTTCACTTCAGAACGACGACCGTAGTGGAAGCTGTGATCGGGAACCACACCTGTGCCGGATTCTCGTAGACAACGGGAGCTCGGTGGACCTCTTATATTCCGACGCTTAGACAAAATGGGGATTCCTAAGGAGCAGTTGGAGCGGACTACTGTGCCACTATACAGTTCACCGGGGACTCCGTTATCCCTTAAGGAACTATCCGGGTTACCGATAACCGCCGGAGAAAAGCCCCGCAAGCAACAACAATGGCCAACTTCGTGGTAATCAAAGGAGGCTCCCAATACAACGCGGTCATCGGAGACCAACCCTCCAGCCTTGAGGGCGGTAACTTCCATTTACCACCAAAGATTAAATTCCCCACCCCGAATGGCGTAGGGGAAATTAAGAGCAATCAATATGAGGCCAGGGTTGCGTACTGCCCCTGCGAGGGTATGACCAGCCGGGAAGACAAGAAATGAGAATGGTTCAACAAGGCCTCATCGAAGACATAGACCCCAGAGTTCAAGAGGAGGTTACTTGGTCCCAGCCCATCGAGCAGTTAGAAGAAATCAAGATTGACCACAATGGGGGCATCAAAATACTGAAGATAGGCTCGGACTTGACTCCATCCCTCAAAAGTGAGGTTGAGAGATTCCTTAAGTAGAACATGGATGTCTTCGCTTGGAACCATTCCGACATGGAAGGGATCGATGCTGAGATAATGTGCCACTCCTTAAACGTCGACCCCACATATCCTCCCAAACGCCAAAGACGCCGACCGATGAACCCGGAGAGATATGAAGCGCTGAGGGAAGAGGTCGACAAGCTGATTATTAATGGCTTCATCAGAGAGGCGCACTACCCACGATGGATATCAAATCTAGTTCTGGTAATCAAACCCAACGGAATCGGAGAACTTATACGACTTCAAACGACCACAACAAAGCATGCCCAAAGGATGGCTTCCCCGCCTCGGTAGACCAAATGGTCGACGCCACGGCGGACATGAGATGCCGAGCTTTATGGACGCTTATTCCGGTACAATCAGATCCCCATGAATCCAAATAGGACGAGGAGCACACATCTTTCATAACCAATAGGGGCCTTTATCTACAAAGTCATGCCCTTCGCCTAAAAATGCAGGGCAACCTACCAAAGGTTAGTAAACAAGATGTTCGCTCAACGGATCGGCAAAACAATGGAGGTCTATGTCGACGACATGCTCGTGAAAAAGCGCCAAGGCTAGCCATCACGTCGACCATCCGGGAGAGATGTTCGGTATATTGAGAAAATACCACATGAAGCTCAATCCCCAGAAATGTGCCTTGAAGTCGGATTGGGTAAATTCCTGCTTTTCATGGTCGCAAATGAGGAATCGAGGCCAACCCGCAGAAGATCAAAGCCTTGCAGGATATGCGGTCACCAACCAAACCAAAAGAAGTACAGAGGTTGACCGGTTGCGTCGCCGCCCTGAATAGATTTATATCGAAGGCTACGGACAAATGTGTCCCTTTCTTCAACGCTACCGAAAGGAAATAAGCACTTTGAATGGACGCCACAAAGTCTTGAGGAAGCTTTTCAAAGGCTGAAAGAACATTTGGGCAAGCCCCCAATCTTGTCCAAACCAAACGCAGACGAGGAGCTTAGCCTATATCTCTCTGTATCTCAGCATGCCGTGAGCTCCGTACTTATAAGGGAAGAGGGAAAGTGCAATTACCAATCTACTATGTGAGCAAACGGCTTCTCGACGCCGAGTCAAGATACAGCGAAATGGAGCGTCTAGCTCTCGCCTTGATGATCGCCTCGAGGAAACTCCGGCACTACTTCCAATCCCACATAATACGAGTCCTCACAAACCACCCGCTGAGACAAGCCTTACAAAAACCTGAGACCTCCGGACGACTTCTCAAGTGGTCAGTAGAGCTAAGCCAGTTCGACATAAAGTACATGCCAAGAACCGCCATTAAAGGTCAAGCTCTCGCCGACTTCCTGGCTGAGTTTTCTCACAGACCAGCTTCCACCTCATCTGAAGAAGCCAATAATACAACATGGAAGCTTTACGTAGATGGGGCGTCGAGCGAAAACGGATCAGGGGCTGGCATTCTGTTGATCAGTCCCGAAGGCCACAAAATTACCTCGGCGGTACGGTTTAAATTTAAGGCTTCGAACAATGAAGCAGAATACGAAGCCCTGATTGCCGGACTACGCTTAGCAAAACACTTGAAAGTCGAGAGGATCAGCATCTACAGTGACTCCCAGTTAGTCGTCGCCCAGGTCAAGGAAGAATACCAAGCACGCGGCGAGAAGATGGGGGCCTATCTCAGGAAGACGAAGGAGGAGCTCGTCAAATACAAAAAATACGAGATATTCCAGATCCCTCGCAACGAGAATGCAAACGCAGATGCGCTGGCAAAACTAGCAACGTCGAGGGATGCAGACGCACTAGGCGTCGTGCCCATTGAAGAGCTAGAGCGACCAACCATTGAAGAACTTGCGCAGACGCTCAATGTCCAAGAAGGAGAAAATTGGATGACTCCCCTCATTCAATACCTAATGGACGCACAGCTGCCGAATGATAAAGTTGAGGCCTGACGAATCAGGTATAGAGCCGCCAGGTATTTATTATATGATGGCCTGCTCTACCGACGAGGCTATTCAACACCCCTACAACGGTGCTTGGACGACGACGAAGCCCAGAAGGTCCTCCAGGAAATACACGAAGGGGTCTGTGGCAATCATACCGGGGACAATCTTTAGCACTAAAGGTCTTGAGGCAAGGATACTACTGGCCCATGCTAAAAAAGGACGCATTTCAATATGCCAGGCGATGCGATAAATGCCAGAGGTACGCCACAATTCCACGAGCACCCCCGGAGAAACTGACCTCCATTCTCAGTCCGTGGCCCTTCGCCAAATGGGGGATCGACCTAATCGGACCATTGCACCTCGCACTGGGGTTGAGGTTCGCAATTGTAGCGTAGACTATTACACAAAGTGGGCAGAGGCCAAGGCCTTAACTACAACAACCAAGCAGCCTGCACTAAATTCCTATGGGACCATATTGTGTGTGGGTTGGGGTTCCCACTGATAGTCTCCGATAACGGAAAGCGGTTTGACAACTCGCAACGCCGCAAATTCTGAAGGTTTGGGCATCCGGAAGGACTTCTCGGCGCCAATTCATCCACAGTCAAATGGACAGGTCAAAGCAGTCAACAAAATACTTAAATATACTCTCAAGAAAAGACTCGATGACCTGAAAGGAAGATGGGCTGAGGAGCTTCCCAAAGTTTTGTGGGCATATAGAATGACGAGCCGAACTACAACAGGGGAAACCCCTTTCTCCATGGCATATGGCGTTGAGGCTGTACTTCCTATAGAAATCGAGTCCTATAGAAATCGAGACGCCGACCCTAAGAACCGTTGTTCACAACGACGAGGATAACGCAGAGGGTCTAAGCGGAGAACTCGACTTGCTGGAGGAAAAATGACTCAACTCCCAATTACGTCTCGCCGCTTATCAACAACGAACGGCGCGATACTGTAACAAGAAGGTTCGGCAAAGAAGGTTCATCCCGGGAGACCTAGTATTAAAAAGGGTAACGCAAAGCACAAAACCTAAGAATACTGGGTCCCCAGGGCCCAACTTGGGAAGGACCCTACAAGATAAGAGAAGCGCCATGACCCGCACTTACGTCTTAGAAAGCCTCGACGGCAGAAAGGTTCAACACCCGTGGAACGCCGAGCAGCTAAAAATATACTACCAATAGCGTATGAAGTTGTTTACACATTTTATGTTTGTACATTTTTTACAAATGAAATAAATTGATGTGTTTTGCAGCATGAGATAGATTGATCCCATAATAACGTGTTTGCTTGAAAGAAAACCCAAGGGTGTATTTAACCAACATGGGGGAAAATGAAGACACAACACTTAGTGAAATTCCAAGGAATTTCCTAAGATGATGACCCTAAGGGGTGACTTCGACGTCAGAATCCTCCAAGGAGGAAAGACGCAACACTTAGTGAAATTCCAAGGAATTTCCTAAGACTACGACCCTAAGGGGTGACTTCGACATCAGAATCCTCCAAGGAGGAAAGACGCAACACTTAGTGAAATTCCAAGGAATTTCCTAAGACGACGACCCTAAGGGGTGACTTCGACGTCAGAATCCCCCAAGGAGGAAAGATTCAACACTTAGCGAGATTCCAAGGAATTTCCTAAGACGACGATCGCATGCAATGAGCTCGACGCCGATCCTCCAAAGAGGAAAGACAACACTCAACAAATTCTGAGAAATTTCCTAAAGAAACGGGAAGAAAATAACGGACGATCAACAATCAAGGTATGAAATCAAAAACCATTGCTATTAAATAAAAATATGTAGTAGTACAAATAAATTGTCTGGGAGCAAATAAAGTTAATTACAAAAAACGAAAGGAGGATCGATAAAGGCGAAAAATAGCTCCTCAAGCCTCGTCGCCACCCTCGTCGCCACCGGCTGCTGGCTCATCGTCGCCTGCCGCAGGAGGAAGCATCTCTTCATCGACGGCCGGAGTAGAGGAGTTGTATAGAAAGCTCAAATCCCACTCAGGACGCTCTTTCTTAATCAAATCAACGATTTGATCACCCGCCGACAGAAAGTCCTTGTTGCGGATGTCAAAGAACTCCTGAGAGACCTTGAACTCCTCAAGCATCTCCGCCCGTCGAGCATTAAAAGCAGCTTCAGCCGCAGCTTCAGCTTCAAGCTTCCCATCGGCCTTACCCTCGCGGTAGCGGTTCTCGACGTCAACAAGAGCCACGGCCAGTTTCTTCTCAGACGAGTCCAGTTGCCGGGTGAGGTCCTCTGTCTTGGCCTTTAGCTTGGCAAACTTGTTGGGAATAGTGTCCTGAAAGCATGAGATGTAAAAGGATATTTATTATTTATTTAATAAAATAGTTTATTCATCATTTTATGTGCATATATTTATGAATATTTTATGAATATCAAATAAAATTCCTTGATTATTTATGTAACCTTAAACATGGTATATAAGTGTTATATACAAGAGGATAATGTTTAAGGATAATAATCAAAAGTAATCGTTTCATAATGAATTTAATTAAAGTTCGAATCTTTAATTAAAACATTATTGATACATGTCATTCCCATTTAGATTGGAACGGTGTTATCCGTGACCGTTAATATGGCGAGATATTGAATGAGTGTATTTCGCATAATGAGATTATGTGGAACATGGACACGTATACACAATATGAATTTCTAATAATTTCCGTTAAGCATAGAAATTCTAATTGAGTCTACCGATGGTCATATATAGAATGATCTTAATCCCGAGTTCTTAACAAACTCCTATTTATGGATTTATGTCTTTTGATTTACTCGCACGGATTCCGAGACCCTGAATCCTATTCCTTGTATTTTGGAGACATAATGAAATAGGTAGCTGGGAATGTTATTACACGAGATGGAATCCATTCCTTCTTGAGAAAGAAGCGTATAAATAATTCTCTTGAGTGTTGATTCGGTACTTGGATTAGTAAGAGCGCTACGGTTCATGAATGTGTTTTATGAATCACTATCCATTAGAGAATCAATGGTACTCAAGGATAAAGATGTAATTAGAGAGGTTAACGGATTCTACCTGACTCTAATTATGAATTATTTATGGAGGATCGATCTATATGCAATGACTATATCAAATGGACACTTCACAGTTTAGAAGTAATTAATGTCTATAATTCCGAGAGTGCAATTCCAAGTTTATAGTGGAGTAACTATTGGGATTAATAGAATTAATTAATTAATTAAAGTGTTTAATTAATTATTAATTTTATTGGAGCTCGTAATTATAGGTCCATTAGTCCCCGTCCGTCCTTGTAATTCTACCGCACACAAAGGGCAAAATGGGAATTTTAGAATTACGGAATTCTAAAATTAAATACTCAAGAATAATTAATTGAGAATTAATTATTATTTAAATAATGAGATTATTTAAATTTGAATTTGAACATATCTAGATTTATCCATTTAAACTTATTTGATAAGTTGTTTAATTTAGAATTCAAATTAATTTAAGTTTGACTTAAATTCAATTTGAATCAATTAAAATTGAACTACTGGATAATGGATAAAATATCTTCCTTCCTTATCTTATTTAGGTGCCACACACAAAGGGATAAAACCCTAGGGTGGCCGGCCAACTAAGGGATAAGGGGAAGGGATTTTTTGTTCCAAATTCAAAATTGGAGATAAGGATTTGATCCTATTTTGAAGATTGACTTCTTCTCTTTAAATATGAGATAAATGAAAGATTGTGAGACAATTTTGAAACATTTTTTCAGCCCTAAAAAACAGTGTGGCCGAAATTTCTCATAGGGAAAAGAGTGAAAAATATTTTTTCTCCAAAAATTCCACATCGTGCATGCGTTGGTGTTTGTGGAAATTCGAGTGTTTTAGAAACCGTTTTGCCTCACGTGTGCCCACACACACGTCTACGTGGAATCAAGGAATTGACGTGGAAGACTTTGGTGTTCTAAACACAAAAGCTTGGAGCTAGGACTGTTCGTGGTCAAAGAAAATCAAGATATCATCCGAGTCGGCTACAAGGTATTTTTTCGGTTGATCCTTGAATCTTATAAATTAATGAGATTAATTTATTGGTGCATAAATTAATATAATCTATAGAGTATCTCAAAAGTTTTATGAAAATTTTTGTTATACACGATCCGCCTTTCCGCTGCGTTTACGCCGCCGAATTCGATTCGGCAACCAACAAAACTCACCTTCCAGACTTACCAACTGGGCCGCTGCTAAATTCCTCTCATCACAGGCCTCGTCCCTCTTTTTGTTGGCCTCGTCAATAAGGGACTTCAACTCGGCCTCCAGCCCATTCATCGCCTCCTGGCGCTCCTCGACCTTAACAAGGTCAAGAAGGTTGAGGAGAGAGAGGACCAGGCTCTGAAAAAATCACAAAGAGTTAGGACAGAACGCCAAACAATCTACTTTCAGAGAAAATGTGTATATACTTACATGAATCTGGAAGGAGATCTGCTTCCGCTGGCGATCGACCATAGAGGACTGGGAGGCATCAACCCAGTGCGGCTCGAGACAGGACTCATACAGCGCCTGGAAGACAAGGGAAAAACGAGGCGGGAGTTTCAAAGATCGCTCAACCTCGGCGCCGAAAGGTCCGACACCTGAAATTCCGGCCCATCACCTTTCCCCAGAATCAATATGCGCCCCTCGGGCCCGGGTGATGGGGACGTCCGGACAAAATCGCTGGCGCCCACACCCTTTGCCCGCCGACGATGGACGTCCGCCGAGGTATCAGTGCGCCGCTCTTGTTTTTTCCCTTCTTTGAGGCCCCCCCTTTCTTTCCCTTTACGACGGGGCCGTGGGCTCGGCAGGGTCAAGGTGGAGGCGATCTTCTCTCGGCGCTGCCCCTCGGGCGCCAAACTGAGGGCTTGCATCGGCAAGGGGGCCCCGGGAGTTGGATCCTCGAGACGCCATCTCGACAACGAAGAAGAAAAAAAAAAAAAAAAAAAAAAAAAAAAAAAAAACGAGAAGGGAGGCGTCGAGAGAAGGAGTTACCTTCGTCGTTTAGATGAAAATATTCACGGACGGCATCTAAGTCTGAGGGGTCGGGGAGATTGAGGATCAAGCCGCATGCTCGGAGGTTCTCCTCGGTAAGGAGGTTTCTGTAATGACCGGGAAAATATTCAGTCAAAATCGGACAGTCTGGTATTTGACCGTAATTATTCCCGGAACAGAAAGTAGTAGAAATATTAATGTAATCATGAAAGTGTTATGTAGAAACTATATATACGGGGTAAAATCACCCGAAAAGTGTAAAGTTATAATACGAATATTTTTACAGAGAAAATTCGTAAATATCAGTTGTGAATAGTGAAATATCGGTTAAAAGTTAGAAATTTTAACAGTATATTTTTTAGTTATGAAAAACGAAATATTTGGTAAATTACCAAATGACCAGTTAGAAAAAGAGTAGAAATATTAGAAGTAAGGAAAATGACAAAAGTTCCCGAAAACAAATTTTCCCGAGTCGGTTAAAGCGGAATCATGAAAAAAACGAGCACCGCGAGGGTATACGCTTTTGGGCAATTCGGATCGTTTAAAACGAAAATTTCAGAAAAAGAAATTGACTATTGAGATACCCAAGAGAAGTGGGTTGAATATGAGAAATTTGACCCAGGGTGCTCGGCGATCCGGAAAAAGCGATATAGAACCCGTGATCGGGTGTGCAATTATCGGTACCGGAAAGAGACTCGTTTTGAAAAACGAAAAGTTTGGTCTCGACAAGAAAAATGTGAGGAACACAGAACCACTTAAATTAAGTGTGAAACTTAATTAGAATTAGTCAAATTAAATTATAGAAATTAAAGTGATTTCTTTAATTTAATTTAGAAAGTAATGTGAGATATTTTTAGAAATATTATTATAATATTCATTATTACATTAAAGAGTCCTACGGAAGCACATTAGAACACAAAGTGTTCTATTTTCCTAAGGGTGGCCGAGAGACTAGAGAAAAGAGAGAGAAAAGAGAGAAAATCAAGGGAAAATCAAGGAATCACCCGTTTTTGCCGAAATTTCTTCCGTTCAATCCGGTGGAAATATAACCCGAGGCATTCTAGCGGAGAATCTCAACTTTTCAAGGTAAGATTTCGGATTTTTCATGAGAAACTGCTTGCTTTTTTCGTTTTTGTGAATAGTAACTCATCTCGGGAAAAATCCGTAAAACTGAAAAACGAAACTGAGGTTTTGTCGGGGACTACGATAGGAGTTTAATGTGCAAGTATTGAAAGGATTGAACAATTTTTTTTTGGATTTACACTAAAAATCCGAAAATCCCTAGAAATGGAGGAAATGTATTTTTGTTCAATTGATGTAGCAATTTGTGTTCAGGAATGTGAATCTGGACTACAGGTACCGAAATCGGAAGTAAAACGAGTTATTAAAAACTCGGGAAACGAGGAAAATTAAGGCGAAACTCTGCCAAAATTTCCTAAAATCTAGTTAGCAAGCAATGAGTTAGGAATCTGATTCTAGAGAATGGATAACAGTTTTAAACCTCGGAAACGAATAGATTAAGATTCAGAAACCGAGATATACGAATATGTGTAAATTGCCTCTTGAGCTAGAATTCGGCCTTAAGGGGAAAAAAGTCCATAAATGAGTTTGAAATTAGATTTATGAATCTAAGTATGAGGAATTGTGATTGGAATAGGAATTGATACCTATTTCCATGAAACAGTTTTGGCACGAGAGCCAAGCAAAGTGAAAGAACTTCCAGCAAGTGGGAATCCTAGCGGATTAACGGTAAGTATAGACATATATGTTTGTCTGGACTCGAGTAAGCTGTAGTTAGACTTAGAACTATGAATTTACTTATGCTCCTAAGTCTATGTGATTGTGATTATATGTGTTTGGAGGGCTTAATGCTCTAGATTTCAGAAGGGCGACATATGGTTACCCTTATGCATAGATAATACTGACGGGTCGTCGGCCTCTGCAAGGGAGGAAAATCTCATAGAGTAGAGATTCCGACTAGACCAGACAGTTAGAAATGACTAGTAAAGTAAAAAGACTGACGGGTCGTCGGCCTCCGCAAGGGAGGGAAATCTCACAGAGTAGAGATTCCGACTAGACCCAATGATGAAGTAATGAACCAAGAAAGTAAAGACCGACGGGTCGTCGGCCTCCGCAAGGGAGTGAAATCTCACAGAGTAGAGATTCCGACTAGACCACCCAGTAAAAGTCGTAATGTAAAGATAGAAAGTAGTTTAAAGCATGTTTCACACGAGTATATTTGCATCATAACTCTTAATGTAATTTCCATTAGTTTATGATGTATGCATGTTTATACTTGCCGAAATGTTAGCTCATCAGTTTACTCGTGTCTGTAACAAAGGTAAGCAACCAGTCATATAATGGTTTGCTTGATGGACATGAGGAGGCAAGGGTGGCGGAAATGTCATGGGTGCACGGGAGTGGTCTTTACTACGCCGCTTAGAAATTAAATTCACCGCAAAGTAATGTAATATAGAATACTAGTATGTATGTTCAGTTCTAAGAAGAAGATATTACAACCATTGTCTTAGTAAAGAACAACGGACTGTAATAAATTATGACAAGTTTTCGGAAACTAGTTTGATATCCGAATCTTTAAAGTAATAGCAAGATATGTTATTAGTGTAACAACATAACATGTTAAGAACCCGATGGTTAAAGTAAAGAAAAAAAATTTACCCGCACATGAATGTAAATTAAAGAGACAATAGTCTAACAACGAATAATGGATCAGACTATAGCTTAGCCCATTAGTAGTAGTATAAGGAACGGCGACCGCGCCGCGAGGGCGCGGGACGCCACAGTTGGTATCAGAGCGGCGTTCCTACTCCTGCCATGACGAGTCCCGCACCTATGCTTCTGCACAGTCCAGGTAAATTAGTTTATGAACTAAAACTGAGAATTGCTTATTTCTTTTGGCAAGACAGAACAGGTACTAATGGATCGATCGTATTCATCATCCCGATTAGCGCCCACACCACAAGAGAATACGTTGTGGAGACGGGTAAGAATGTTTCTAATGTCACGGTTCTGACAAACAGAAAGGTCGGTACCCACTCCTACTAGATATAGCCATCCACCAGTGGATCGGGAGTTAAGGGCTCTAGAGCCTATGGTGGCCGAGGATGCACACCGAACCAGGTGAGTGTAGCCATGACCTACACCTAAGCTCAAGAGTTTATCATACAAGCCGAGAAGGCTAGTATGAGATTGGATGAGGCCGTGGTAGCCTATATAGCAAGAGTCTTAACAGAGGTACTAGCTCCGAATCAGATTTTTAATCTAAGTGAGGAGGAGTGATGTCAAATCCCAGAGGAGAGGACAGGGCCAGCGGCGGTTAGGCGAGACTCCTTGTTTTCCAATACCTGTATCAGGAGACATGATGCAGAAGCCACTACCTCTCGACAGCGGCCGAGACCCGAGGTAGAGGTAGCAGACGAGCCTATAGCCGTTCAACAACGATGGACCTACGTTGGGACCGTTGGTGAGGAAGCTAGTGGTAACCCTCAGTCGGATCCCGAGGAGGATTCGGAGGACGACCCCGAGGAGGATCCGGAGGAGGATCCTGAGGATTAAGTTAGGACTTAGCATCTTATTTATTTAAATATGATGCAAGGTTATGTAAATAGTATTGAGAAACTTAGACTAATGATGTTTTATGTATGATGTGATATGTATGGAATGGGACATACATAAAAGATTTGAATGAAAGGCTTAAAAACCTTTAATTTTGTGATGATTTGTATATGATGTGATATGCGTGATATGGGGCATGCATAATAGGAGAACATATAGAATGTATGTTTTGCTAGTTGATATGAGAATGAATGATAGTTTAAAGTATTGCAAGTCAAGGAACTTTAGAAGTAGTTCTTCTTGCACTTAGACAAACGATGTTGCTCTTTAAGTGATATAGACACAGCAACATGGTTTGTACACGTCAAAAGAGAACACAAGCAGAATAGAATACTCCAGCACCAGACCTAGCTGAAGAAGTAGTAGGTCTGAGGGGGCAAATAGCAGCCCAGGCTGAGGAAAGCAGATAGTTACGAGAATTGCTTACCCAGTTGATACAGGGTCAGCAGGTTGGAGGAGCACCCCTCCATGAGCGTTCCAAAGACAAGCTGCCCAACCCGAGCAACCCGCAGAGAGGGTTGAACCCCAAGAGCCAGTGGGGGGTGAGATGGGGTACGAAAATGGTCCCAAGGGAACCATTGTATGTGAGGTTGAAGAGAATGGCACCTCCAGAGTTCGATGGATCAACAGATCCACTCGAGGCTGAGGAATGGTTAGCATCCATTCGGACAGTGTTTGAGTTTACGGAACTCACTGACAAGGAGAAGATTCAGTGCGCCGCTTTTGTATTAAAGAAAGATGCCCGCTATTGGTGGGAATCAGTGTGCGCTAGAAGGAATGTGAGACAGATGTTGTGGGATGAATTGCTATGGGAATTTAACCGTAAGTATTACAACTTAGAAGCCCAAGACTCAAATGTAATGAGTTCAACAATTATAAGCGGGGCGACTGTGACAGCTTGTAGAAGCATGCCGACGATTTGACCAGCTTAGCACGACTATGTCCTCGCTTGGTTCCAACAGAGGAAGAGAAGGTTAGGAGGATGGTTAATATGTCTCCGTGGAGATATAGCCACCATTGTGGAAAAGTGGAGAGTATCCACCAACCACGGTAGCCGATCTAGTGAATCGTGCAATACGCAAATAGTATAACATTGCCAAATCTAAGATGTGGGAAGACAAGAAGAAACAGAGAGAAAAGGCACAGGCACCCAATAAGCAGAGCTCGGTGCTAATCCACAAAGCCAAGGAAGTCGAGATACCAGGGATCAAACCCGACATGGGAACCAAAGAAACCCCAAAGAAGAGGAAAGGGAATCACAATCGAATCAGCCGAAACCCCAATGTAAACAGGACCAAAGATACCACCCTAGTGTTCCTATCTCGCTGACTGCGGAAAGAAACACGGAGAATGTAAAGCCGGCACAGATGTATGCTATACGTGGACAGAAGGACATTATGCAAGGCGTTGTCCATTCAAAGCAGGATCTCCTGAACGGCTCCACAAAGGCCACCCGCTCCACAATTTCATGCCATGCAAGCACGTAGGGCATTCTCGACCCCTCACCGAACAGAGTAAAGTCGCCCACAGGCCAATGCTCACTTATTGACATACACTAAGGAGGAAGCCGAGGCAGCACGTCCAACGTAGTGACAGTCACCATCGCTGCCCATGTCCCCGCATTTGCATTATTATTTGATTCAGGGCCACACATACATTTGCATCAAAGAGAATTTGTTAAACGAATACTACATCCTCAAGAGAGGATAGGGCAAGCCTTTAAGACAAAGACTACCATCGTGATGTGTTGTTGTTCAGTTACCGGTTACGCCACGCATCAAAGAGAGATAGTAGGAAGAGAACTAAGTGCGGACCTAGTTGTTCTGAACTTAGTAGATTATGATGTGATCCTAGGAATGGATTTTCTAGGAAAGTATAATGCTACAATAGACTATAGAAAGAAAAGGGTAGTTTTCCAGCCAGAAGGAGAACAGGTGTTTGAGTACATGGGTTCCACATCAGGGACACCTATACGTTTTATTAGTTCCCTAGAAGCCCGACGATTGATGTCTAGCGGATGCACAGGATATTTGGCGTTTGTGGTGGACAGGAACCAAGAGGCGAAACATCAACCAGAAGACGTTCCCATAGTCAAGGAGTTCCTAGACGTTTTTCCAGAGGAACTACCCGGACTTCCTCCAGATCGGGAAATAGCTTTTGAGATAGAGCTTCTCCCGGCACCGCACCAATATCCAAAGCACCGCAGGATGATGGCTCCAGTAGAACCGAAAGAGTTGCGGGTTCAACTCCAAGAGATGTTAGACAAAGGTTTCATCGGACCGAAGTTTCTCGCCATGGAAGCTCCTCGTCCTCTTTGTCAAAAAGAAGGATGGCACGCTTCGGATGTGCATAGATTATAGAGAGCTCAACAAAGTCACCATCAAGAACAAGTGCCCGTTGCCACAATCGATGACTTGTTCAACCAAATGAAGGGAGCTACCACGTTTTCGAAGATAGACCTTCGATCGGGGTATCATCACCAAGATTAGAGAAGAAGACATTTCGAACGGCATTCTTAACTCGGTATGGACACTACGGTTCTTAGTGATGCCGTTTGGACTTACAAATGCCCCAAATGGGCGTTTATGGACCTTATGAATAGAGTCTTGAGAGAGTATTTAGATAAGTTTGTTATTGTTTTTATCGATGACATCCTTATATACTCACGAGATCCCCGTACACGCAGAACATTTGAGGATCGCACTACACACGTTGAAGAAACATCAGCTATATCTCGAAGTTTTCTAAGTGCGAGTTCGGTTAGATAAAGTCCACTTCCTCGGACATGTAGTATCTAAGGAAGGAATCACCGTGGATCCAAAGAAAGGTTGAAGCGGTTGAGAAGTGGCCAGTTCAAAGAGTGTTACGGAAATTCGAAGTTTCCTAGGATTGGTAGGGTATTACAGATGGTTTGTGGAGGGATTTGCTCGTCTTGCGGCTCCTCTCACCGCCTTAACCAAAAAGATAGAAGGTATGAATGGACAGATGGATGTGAACAGAGTTTCGAGAGAGATCAAAAGAAGATTAATTAGTGCTCCAAAGACTCACGATCCCGTAAGAGGGAGAAAAATTTGACATCTACAAAGGATGCCTCAAAGACAGGACTAGGAGCCATGTTGATGCAAAATGGCAAGGTCATTGTTACGCATCTCGGCAACTAAAGGATCACGAGCGTAATTACCCAACGCATGATCTTGAGTTAGCCGCAGAGTTTTTGGCGCTCAAGTTATGGGCGGCATTACCTATATGGGGTTCAATGCCAAATTTATACGGACCATCGAGCCTAAAGTACTTCTTCACGCAGAAGGAGCTTAATATGAGACAAAGACGATGGCTTGAACTTGTGAAGGACTACGATTGTGAAGTCCTTTACCATCCGGGTAAAGCCAATCGAGTAGCGAGACGCTTTGAGTAGAAACCCAAAGACTACGGACTCCGGTGGAGACCCAATTGTTGCCCAAGGCTTCAACAAGAGATTAATCTCCTAGACCTCGAATTAATCTCTGTAAGTTAGCTTCTCCGAGGTCAGCCTGCTATAGGATGAGATACGAGAAGCTCGAAAAGGTGACCCAATTATGGATGGATACAGAAGGAGATAGTAGATAATGCAAGGTCGAATTTCAGCCTTCCAAAGGACGGAATTCTCCTATACCAAAGAAGAATTTGTGTACCGGATCAAGAGGGGATCAAGAAGCGATATCATGAAGCGCACAAAGACGCCATATTCCGTACACCTAGGTGCCACCAAAATGTATCAAGATTTGAAACAACATTTTTGGTGGAGGCGAATGAAGAATGACATAGTTGACTATGTTAGTCGCCGCTGACATGCCGTAAGGTCAAAGCGTAACATCGAGACCACCGGAAGCTTACAGCCCACGAGAGATCCCGGAATGGAAGTGGGAACACTTAGCTATGGACTTTGTGACCAGACTTCCAAGAACCAAATGAGGGATACGATGCCATTTGGGTAGTCGTGGATCGGCTAACGAAATCAGCGCATTTCATTTCGATTAAGATAACTTACTTTTAGAGAGGTTAATGAGTTATACGTGGCTAAGGTAGTAAAGCTACATGGAGTACCGCTTAGTATAGTGTCGGACAGAGACAAATGATTTACCTCCAATTTTTGGAGAAGTGTTCGTAGTTTATGGGGTCGGAATTGCGCTATAGCACGCTGCTCCATCCCCCGCACGGATGGGCAATCGAGATGACCATTCGCACCCTAGAAGATATGCTTCGTGCATGCGCAGTGGTTTCAAGGGGCGCATGGAGTATGAAGTTGCCAATGATCAATTCTCGTATAATAATAGTTAACAAGCTTCCATCGGCATGGCCCCGTATGAAGCACTTTACGGAAGGAAGTGTAGATCCCCAGTTCATTGGTATGACACTCGTGAAAAGCACTTCACAAGACGGAATTCATTCAAGAGGCCATTGAGACAGTGCAAAAGATCCGTAGAAGATTAGAGACGGCTCGAGCCCGGCAAAAGAGTTATCTTGATAAACGGCGGAGACCCTTGGAATTTTCTGTAGGGGACTCAGATTCCTAAAAGTCGCACCAATGAAGGGGTGTGATGCGTTTTGGGAAGAAAGGTAAGCTGAGCCCACGTTACATAGGGCCTTCGAGATTATTGAAATAATAGGAAAGGTAGCTTACCGACTAGCTCTCTCGCCAGAGTTGGCTTCGGTGCACAAGCAGGTGTTTCATGTAGCAATGCTCGAAGTATATCTCGGATCCATCGCACGTGTTACAAAGATGAGCCTATTCAGATTCACGAAGATTTGTCCTATGAGGAACAACCACCAAATTCTAGCCGTAGAGAAGAAAGGAAACTCGAAGTCGTAGTATCCCAATGGTTAAAGTGCAATGGAAAAATCACAATGTTGCGTAAGCCACTTGGGAAGTAGAAGAAGAGATCGATTTATAAGTACCCCAGTTGTTCTGATTTTCAGGACAAAAATTCCTTAAGGAGGGTGAATGTAATGACCGGGAAAATATTCACCAAAATCGGACGATCGTATTTGACCGTAATTATTCCCGAATGTAAAGTAGTAGAAATATTAATGTAATCATGAAAGTGTTATGTAGAAACTATATATACGGGTAAAATCACCCGAAAAGTGTAAAGTTATAATACTAATATTTTTACTGAGAGAAAATTCAGAAATATCGGTTGAATAGTGAAATATCGGTTAAAAGTTAGAAATTTTAACAGGTATATTTTAGTTATGAAAAAAAAAATATTTGGTAAATGACCAAATGACCAGTTAGAAAAAGAGTAGAAATATTAGAAGTAAGGAAAATGACAAAAGTTCCCAAATGAAATTTTCCCGAGTCGGTTAAAAGCGGAAATCTACGAAAAACACGAGTACCATGAGGGTATACGTTTTGGGCAATTCGGATCGTTTAAAACGAAAATTTCAGAAAAAGAAATTGACTATTGAGATACCCAAGAGAAGTGGGTTGAATATGAGAAATTTGACCCAGGGTGCTCGGCAATCCCGTAAAAGCGTTATAGAACCCGTGACGGGTGTGCAATTATCTATTAGGAAAGAGACTCGTTTTGAAAACGAAAAGTTTGGTCTCGACAAGAAAAATGTGAGGAACACAGAACCACTTAAATTAAGCGTGAAACTTAATTAGAATTAGTCAAATTAAATTGTAGAAATTAAAGTGATTTCTTTAATTTAATTTAGAAAGTAATGTGAGATATTTTTAGAAATATTATTATAATATTCATTATTACATTAAAGAGTCCTACGGAAGCACATTAGAACACAAAGTGTTCTATTTTCCTAAGGGTGGCCGAGAGACTAGAGAAAAGAGAGAGAAAAGAGAGAAAATCAAGGGAAAATCAAGGAATCACCCGCTTTTGCCGAAATTTCTTCCGCTCAATCCGGTGGAAATATAACCCGAGGCATTCTAGCGGAGAATCTCAACTTTTCAAGGTAAGATTTCGGATTTTTCATGAGAAACCGCTTGCTTTTTTCGTTTTTGTGAATAGTAACTCATCTCGGGAAAAATCCGTAAAACCGAAAAACAAACGAGGTTTTGTCGGGGACTACGATAGGAGTTTAATGTGCAAGTATTGAAAGGATTGAACAATTTTTTTTGGATTTGCACTAAAAATCCGAAAATCCCTAGAAATGGAGGAAATGTATTTTTGTTCAATTGATGTAGCAATTTGTGTTCGTGAATGTGAATCGACTACAAAACCGAAATCGGAAGTAAAACGAGTTATTGAAAACTCGGGAAACGAGGAAAATTAAGGCGAAACTCTGCGAAATTTCCTAAAATCTAGTTAGCAAGCAATGCGTTAGGAATCGATTCTAGAGAATGGATAATGCTTTTAAACCTCGGAAACGAATAGATTAAGATTCGTAAACCGAGATATACTGAATATGTGTAAATTGCCTCTTGAGCTAGAATTCGCCTTAAGGGAAAAAGTCCATAAATGAGTTTGAAATTAGATTTAAGAATCTAAGTATGAGGAATTGTGATTGAATAGGGAATTGATACCTATTTCCATGAAACAGTTTTGGCACGAGAGCCAAGCAAAGTGAAAGAACTTCCAAAGAAGTGGGAATCCTAGCAGATTAACGGTAAGTATAGACATATATGTTTGTCTGGACTCGAGTAAGCTGTAGTTAGACTTAGAACTATGAATTTACTTATGCTCCTAAGTCTATGTGATTACATGTGATTATATGTGTTTGGAGGGCTTAATGCTCTAGATTTCAGAAGGGCGACATATGGTTACCCTTATGCATAGATAATACTGACGGGTCGTCGGCCTCCGCAAGGGTGGAAAATCTCATAGAGTAGAGATTCCGACTAGATCAGACAGTAAGAAATGACTAGTAAAGTAAAAAGACTGACGGGTCGTCGGCCTCCGCAAGGGAGTGAAATCTCACAGAGTAGAGATTCCGACTAGACCAGCCAAGAAAAGTCGAATGTAAAAGATAGAAAGTAGTTTAAAGCATGTTTCACACGAGTATATTTGCATCATAACTCTTAAAGTAATTTCCATTAGTTTATGATGTATGCATGTTTATACTTGGAGCGTTAGCTCATCGGTTTACTCGTGTCTGCGGGTAACAAAGGTAAGCGACCCGGTCATATAATGGTTTGCTTGATGGACATCTGGGAGGCAAGGGTGACGGAAATGTCATGGGTGCACGGGAGTGGTCTTTACTACGCCGCTTAGAAATTAAATTCACCGCAAAGTAATGTAATATAGAATACTAGTATGTATGTTCAGTTCTAAGAAGAAGATATTACAACCATTGTCTTAGTAAAGAACAACGGACTGTAATAAATTATGACAAGTTTTCGGAAACTAGTTTGATATCCGAATCTTTAAAGTAATAGCAAGATATGTTATTTGTGTAACAACATAACATGTTAAGAACCCGATGGTTAAAGTAAAGAAAAAAAAATTTATCCGCACATGAATGTAAATTAAAGAGACAATAGTCTAACAATGAATAATGGATCAGACTATAGCTTAGCCCATTAGTAGTAGTATAAGGAACGGCGATCACAAGCCGCAGGGCGCTGGACGCCACGCTTCGACGGCGAGCCTCAAGGAAGGGAGAAAGATCCTCGATCCTCTCTAAGCTATTTGCCGAGAACTTCGCCGGTCGTGGTTAACTACACAATGGAAGGCGCCACGTCGCATTTAAAGAGAAAAGAAGGACAAGTCACCTTAAAACGCAATCTGAGACTTAAATCATCTCCCCAAACGACGACCGAATTCTTTTTCGAGGACGGGCGGTCATTGGGGTGGAAGTTGAATGGCCCCTCGAATCATATGAAGAACATGGGCTTCCACCCATGAGACGACGAGGGGATGCCCAAAATGAGCTTCCCGAGTCGCTACCGGGCTCTCCCATGACCGGGTTGTGAATACCACCCGTTTTACTTGGCGACATGGCTTAACTACAACATTTGAAAGAACTCCTCCAATGGGAGTTCCATGGATTCCAGTTTTGTGCCATTCATGGAGCCCTCGCGAAGCAGTACCACTTTCTTGTTCATAACGCAGGAGAGAGATGCCATAGAAAATGGCATATGCTCATAACGGCGGGATGAATCGAAGAGTCATCCCAACTTGGGTGGCTTCATCGAAGGTACCCGGTCGAGCTCGCATGCTGGTCCTGAGATGTTTATCATGGTACTGAACCACCTCCTTGGTCGATACCTTTCCTTCACAGCCCGGATAATGTCCTTATTCGGACCCTCAAGCGGCCTTTTTCGTGAAGGAAGGTCTATCCGCTTCACCACTCCATTATCTCATAGCGGGGCGTTTATCGCCGCAACATTCACCCCGCTAACACTGGCCCTAGCAAAGGATCTGCTTTTCGATCTTTGATCCACCATCTCAAATCTGGAACTTGGATGCGAAAGTCATCGATTGGGCTCGACATCTTCCTAGGACGCCTTCAATATAACTAGGGTAAGAGCCAACACTAGGCGGACGAGGAGCTTCAAAATCTCCACCATCAAGGAGGGTCGGGCGAACAACGGAAGAAGAATCCTCTCGACTGCTAGAGTTTTGAGCCATTGTTCTGACAAATAAAGGACAAAAAGCTAAGTTAAAACTCTAACGTCGAGAGGAATAAACGACGACTGCTCTAAACGTCGATCATTTATGGCATAAATGGAGACGACGAGTGTTCATGGGAACGACGGGTTCCCAGAACCCAGAAACTAAAGGCAAAATCCAACAAACAGACAACTACGCGTACGTAAAAACCAGGTTATCCAGTGCGACAGAAAGGTAAGTTTTCCTAAACTAAACAATATTCCCGTTTTTGGTGTACATATATTCTCACATTCCAGATATGCAAAGAAAAATCCTGTGAGTAAAAGCCGAACGAACGAAGGTCTCGAGAACTCACCGGAGAATGGAGTGGAAATGGATTTGTGACGAAGTACACCGAGAAGGATGGGAAGAGCAACGTCGGAAGTCCAAAGAAGAGAAGCTCGATGCGGTGCGAGGATTTCAACGGAAGAACAACGAGAGTTTCGAGTTCAAGTTTTGAAAGTTCTAAAAATGGTTCCCGGATTTTCAAGGGGATATTTATAGGCAAAATCTATCCTCGACCCCAACCGCTTGGATGAAGATTTCAACATCCCACGGTCGTGATTTCCGCAGATCTAGCGGTCAAAAATTGGGCGGAAATCGAAAGGACGCAGATCTAACGGTCAAGGGTCGACCTCTCGAAGAACGGATGCCATCATTAAAGTCGGGTATAATCGACGCTGACGGTTGCGTTCCCGAACCCGCCGAGCACTCATTGCGAAAAAAGGTTCGGGGACGGTTTCCACCCGGCAAACACGAAGGAGAGAACCGAGCCTAGAGGTCGAGGCCACCAAAAGAGGAACCCTCGACACAGGGGTAGGCATTTGTGTGGGAAAATGTGACAAAAACGTGGACCACCAAAATCACGACACGTGGCGACATGCGCCCCGCCAGATGCATAACCCTCGACGCTCGATATCTCAAAGTCACCGATGAGCCCAAAGCCAATGTCCAAACCGGGCGATGACCCCATGTGGCGCCGACGGAACCAAAAGGTCCGAATTAAGGAGCTAAGGTCCCTCGATCGCATAAAGGGCGCCAAAGAGGACAAAAGAGGCTCAGGCGGTGCGGGCGACGAGAGGATCTTCCGCCGAGGCATGGTTGGTTGCGTGCAAAGAAGAAGACCGGCCGACAAGATTAATGACAAGATTACAAACCGTCACGGGGGACACAAAAGCATTACGGAGACTCACAGAGTCAGAATCAAGACTAATCGGAAGAGTGAACAGTCTTTGATTAGTGGGCCACCACTATCACTGGGCCTAAAAAGGAGAAGCACTTGAGTGCCTAAGCCTCACGGAGGAAAACCCTTGTGAAGGCAATATTCGGCTATATAAGGAGAACCCCCAATGGAGAGGGGGGGTCAGAATTAGAGGAAAAAGAACCCACAAATACAAATTACATGAAATTGTAAACTCTCTCAAAGAAATACAAATCACAAAGTGGATGTAGCTCGATTTTATAGAGTGAACCACTATAAAATTTCTCTTGTGTTTTAACATTCAAGAAAAGAAAACACTAATTCCACATAGAAACTCAATAACCGGCCGGTAAACCAAAGGGTGACTAGAGGTATCCGGCCGGTTTATTGTTGGCGAAATTCTACCGTCAACAATTGGTGACTCCACTGGGGACCGGAAGCGTTAGGCCCCCAAGAATATAAGCTGCAAACGACCATCTACTTAGGGGATAGCAGGATGGAAGGAGATTTACGTCCAGACGGAAATGGAGTTCCCCCCGACGCACCACAACCGGACTCGAGACAGATGCAAGCTCAGATAACTGCCCTAACCGACCTGGTGCATGGGCTAGTGACCGTGGTGGAGCGACTGGACGGAAGGAACTCCATGCCGCCGTTAGAAGATGCCCCGAGACCACAAGGACCCGCCGTAATGGAAAATCCAAATCACGGTGAACATCCACACGTCCAAGAAGGGACCGGGGAGAGCAAGCACCGCCTGGCCTTCCTAAGCCTCGCCCACCCACTCTTCTTTGACCACGTTGAGAGCCACTCGATCTGAGCCATCGAGGAGCTACCCCAAAATCCGGGAGGAAACCCGCCGAGACTCGGGATCAAGATGTGGGCGGCCAGGCCAGGGGTGGACCCATCGCTCAAAGGCCGGAAGCACCGGGAGCTACTGGTTCGGCCGTCTCGATGGAAGAAGCGCGGACCATCATGGAACGCATGGCCAACCTGGAAAGGAGACTGACCGGGGATGTTGCGGGACTGAAAAAGAACATCGGGCGGGTGGTCGAGGTGGTGAACGTCGACATTACACCCAGCCGCACTCACGACCACCCGTTCACTGCGGAGATCATGGCACTCCCCCTCCCCGATAAGTATAGGTCGCCACGATCCCACCCTATGACTTTATCCGAGGAGATCCCCGCGACCATTTGGAGATGTACATGGGACATGTTCCACCCTCATATAACCCTTCAAATTGAACCACACGACAGGCTCTTAATTATCCCACCCAAACTCTCTCTCCGGCGGGGGATGAGTTAAAGGATAAATTTTTCTCTCCAATTCATCGGGGGTTAAATAATATGTGCCCTCAAAACAAAACCTCAACAACAATATACCAGAGAAACGAGACGCATTGCCGGAGAGGCCGTAGCGCGGCAGTGGATATTACCGGGGGAAGCCTCGATGGGGGCTTGTGGAGCATAAATTCCTGAGCTCAATAAAATTAAGCCGAATCCCCCGCCCAATTAATTAAAGAGTTCCTTGCCAATAGGATACATCAAAACTTGGAAGAGGCCTGGAATGACCCGATTACGGATCCAACAAGGGTCCCATTTGATATAGGGTCGGGCGCCACCAAGGCAAGACGGGAGGAAACGTTGAGGGGAAGGGCGACAAGCCACCAGCCTCGACACAAAGAACACCGGAGGCCAAGAAGCCGAGACAGAGGATCCCCGCAGCCCTCGGGTCGTTCCAAAAAATACGACACCTACCATGAACTAACGGTAGGCCGAGGAAATATTCAACCAGATAGGTCATGGAAACATGCTACGCCCGGCTCGAGCCAATGAAGTCGACCCTAATTGAAGGAACCAAAGGAAATTCTGCAGGTTACTGCAAGCAGGTCGCCACCACACCAATGATCATACGACCTCAAGGATGAAGTCGAAAGAATAATCCATGATAGACTCAAATAGAATTTCTATACTTAACGGAAATTATTAGAAATTCATATTGTGTCTGTCCTTGTTCCACATAATCTCATTATGCTAAAATACACTCATTCAATATCTCACCATATTAACGAAGGCGGATAACACTGCTCCATTCTAAATGGGAATGACATGTATTAATAATGTTTTAATTAAAGATTCCAAACTTTAATTAAATTCATTATGAACATTGCTTTTTGATTATTATCCTTAAACATTATCCTCTCGTATATAACACTTATATACAATGTTTAAGGTTACTTAAATAATCATGGAATTTTCATTGATATTCATAAAATATTCATAAATATATGCACATAAAATAATGAATAAACTCTTTTATTAAATAAATAATAAATGTCCTATTACATCTCATGCTTCTAGGACACCATTCCTAACAATCTCCCACTTGTCCTAAAGGGTAGGATATGTCTCGAGATCCCCGAAACTTTCTAGGTGTCTATGACCGATCTATGCTCGGAACAATTTCCGGATCGTTAAAAATTTTCTAGAGTCGTTTTCTTTTGTCTTCTTCACAAGCTGCTATACATTAACTCTTAATGATAAAATTAGCAATCACACTTTGCCAACAACCTTTCTTGTGATGACTCCTTCACCTAGTGTGAACACGCACTGGATGTTGACTCTCAAAATCCACGATGACTCATAGTCAAAGTCTGTGTATCCATGAAAGACAACTCTTTCACCGACTAAACTATCTTATAGTTTCTTTATTTTCCTTATATACTTAAGGATACACTACACGACTACTCAATGATCAAATCTTGAGTTCAACTGACAACGACTAACTACTCCCACTGAATATCATATATTCGGGCTTGTGAAGAATAAGAACATCTTCTTTTCTTTCATTTGAAACATCTTGGTTTTGATCAAATCCATAAGACTTTAATAGCCTCATCAAACCTGATATTTCATGATCTAGAAGTTTGCTTCAATCCATAAATGGATCTCTACAGTTTGCGCACTTTCTCGCTCTAGGCCTTTCTCTATGTAACCCTCTCCGCCGATCGATATAGATGGTTCCCTCAAGATAGCCATTCGAGAAAAAAGTCTGTCTTGACATCCATCCGCCATATCTCATATTCAAAATATGTTGTTATGGCTAAGAGTATTCGGATGGACTTAAGCATGGCCTCCGGTGAGAAAGTTTCCTCATAGTCAACTCCCTCTTTATGGGTGTAACCCTTAACCACTAGCCTTGCTTTATAAGTCTCTACTTTTCCATCCGTTTATCTTATTCTCTTGAAGATCCACTTGCATCCAATGCGCTTTACCCCTTCGGGTAGATCTACAAGTTGCCAGACTGAGTTAGAGTACATGGACTCTAGCTCGAGTTTCATAGATGCTTGCCATTTTTCCTTATCAAATTATCCATCGTAGCCTTAAAGGTCAACGGATCCTCCTTACCATCATCGCTAGTGACGATATGTGTTTCCTCGAAGATACCGGGTCAGGTAACTTGCTTACCCTCCCACTACAACGAGGTGCCACTAGAGTTTGATTAGGAATCGTGATCATTCTTAGCATTCCAACAACTCTTGTCGGTTGTGGTCCAATCTAATTGGAAAGTAACTTTTCCAGAACTTTTTAGCTTCTAGGCTTGAAAACTATCATATAGTCATGCTCTAGAAACGTGGTATTTGTCATACAATTACCTTTGATTCTTATGACTATATAAAATAATCATTCTTTTGTCCCCATTGCATATCCCACAAACATGCATATTTAGGATCTTGGTTCCAACTTCCCAGTCTATTATTTCATCACATGAGCCGGACACCCCCTATGCAAATATGCTTCAAAACTAGCTTTCGACCATTCCACAACTCTAGGGGTGTCTTTGGTATAGACTTAGATGGTACTAGATTCAAAATATACATGGTGGTTCATTGGGCATAATCCCAGAATGAAGCAGGAAGTGAAGAATAACTCAACATTGATCTTATCATGTCGAGCAAAGTCCGATTTCTCATTTCGGCTACACCATTCTGTTGTGGTGTACTGGGTGTAGTCAATTTGGATACCACACCTTCTTCAATCAAGAAATCCTGAAACTCTTAGTCCAGGTATTCATCCCCTCAATCTAATTGAAGTGTCTTGATTGTTTTACCTAACTGTTTTTCAACTTTTGCTCGGAATTCTCTAAACTTTCTAAAAGTTTCAGATTTCCATTGCATTAGGTAAACATAACCATATCTCAAATAATCATCAATGAAAATGATGAAATATTCGTAAGCTCCTTTGTCTTGGACGTTTAACGGTCCACATACATCCGAATGTATTAGCTGAAGAGGCTATGTGGCTCTTTCTCCTTTCGTCATGGAAGGCCCGTGGTCATTTTGCCTCCCAAACAAGATTCATTGGCTGGACGCTCACTAACTTTTAGTTCGCGTAAAGGACCATCCTTTACCAGTCTTTAAATCGTGTTTAGGCTAATATGACCAAGTCTAAGATGCCACATATATGTGTTATTTATCATGAGAGATCCTTTGCTCCTTATTCTTAAGTTTGGCAACTTTTGAACTTTTCAATATTTTGCAGTGAGCCAGGCATCGGTTTAAACGGTATAAACCATTTTCCAAATATCCAGAACATATATCGAAACCATTCCGAAAGATGTGGGCTAGATTTTTATTTAAAAGCAATTGTTCAAATAATTTGGAATTAGAAATCAAATTTCTGTTTATGCTTGGTGGGAAATAAGCATTGTTCACAACAAGGTATTTCCAAAATTGAAGTCTAACTTCTCCCATTACTTTTTGCCAATATCCTCATGGTATTCCCACTTTCATTGCGTAGTCCCTGACGGCAAGTTCTTTGTAAGAACTAATATTTTGCAAAGAAAACCAAAACATGATTAGTTGCTCTCGAATCAACTATCCAAGATGAGGAATCACCCTCTATTATAGATAAGGAAGGAAGATATTTTATCCTTTATCCAGTAATCCAAATTTAATTCTGATTCAAATTCGAATTTAAGTCAAACTTAAATTAATTTGAATTCTAAATTGAACAACTTATCAAATAAGTTTAAATGGATAAACCTAGATGTGTTCAAATTCAAATTTAAATAATCACATTATTTAAATAATAATTAATTCTCAATTAATTATTTTTGAGTGCTTAATTTTAGAATTCCTTCATTCCAATAGTTACTCCACTATAAACTTGGAATTGCACTCTCGAAATTATTGATATAAATTACTTCTAAACTGTGAAGTGTCCATTTGATATAGTCATTGCATATAGATCAATCCTCCATAAATAATTCATAATTAGAGCTAGGTAGAATCCGTTAACCTCTCTAATTATATCTTCATCCTTGAGTACCATTGATTCTCTAATGGACAGTGATTCATAAAACACATTCATGAATCGGAGCTCCTACTGGTCCAAGTACCGAATCAACCCTCAAGAGAATTATTTATCTACTTCTTTCTCAAGAAGGAATGGATTCCATCTCGTATAATAACATTCCCAGCTACCTACTTCATCATGTCTCCAAAATACAAGGAATAGGATTCGGGGTCTCGGAATCGTGCATGAGTAAATAAAAAGACACAAATCCATAAATAGGAGTCATTTAAGAACTCGGGATTAAGATCATTCTATATATGACCATCGATAGACTCAATTAGAATTTCTATACTTAGTGGAAATTATTAGAAATTCATATTGTGTCTGTGTCCTTGTTCCACATAATCTCATTATGCGAAATACACTCATTCAATATCTCACCATATTAATAAAGTCTTTATAACACTGTTCCATTCTAAATGGAATGACATGTATTAATAATGTTTTAATTAAAGATTCCAAACTTTAATTAAATTCATTATGAACATTGCTTTTTGATTATTATCCTTAAACATTATCCTCTCGTATATAACACTTATATACAATGTTTAAGGTCACATAAATAATCATGGAATTTTCATTGATATTCATAAAATATTCATAAATATATGCACATAAAATAATGAATAAACTCTTTTATTAAAAAAATAATAAATGTCCTATTACATTTCATGCTTCTAGGACTCCATTCCCAACACATATATAGAATGATCTTAATCCTGAGTTCTTAACAAACTCCTATTTATGGATTTATGTCTTTTGATTTACTCGGTATGGATTCCGAAACCCTGAATCCTATTCCTTGTATTTTTGAGACATAATGAAATAGGTAGCTGGGAATGTTATTATACGAGATGGAATCCATTCCTTCTTGAGAAAGAAGCAGATAAATAATTCTCTTGAGTGTTGATTCGGTACTTGGATTAGTAAGAGCGCCTCGGTTTCATGAATGTGTTTTATGAATCACTATCCATTAGAGAATCAATGGTACTCAAGGATAAAGATGTAATTAGAGAGGTTAACGGATTCTACCCGACTCTAATTATAAATTATTTATGGAGGATTGATCTATATGCAATGACTATATCAAATGGACACTTCACGTTTAGAAGTAATTAATGTCTATAATTCCGAGAGTGCAATTCCAAGTTTATACTTGAGTAACTATTGAATTAATAGAATTAATTAATTAATTAAAGTGTTTAATTAATTATTAATTTTATTGAGCTCGTAATTATAAGTCCATTAGTCCCCGTGTCGTCCTTGTAATTCTACCGCACACAAAGGGCAAAATGGGAATTTTAGAATTACGGAATTCTAAAATTAAATACTAAAAGAATAATTAATTGAGAATTAATTATTATTTAAATAATGAGATTATTTAAATTTGAATTTGAACATATCTAGATTTATCCATTTAAACTTATTTGATAAGTTGTTCAATTTAGAATTCAAATTAATTTAAGTTTGACTTAAATTCGAATTTGAATCGGAATTAAAATTGGACTACTGGATAATGGATAAAATATCTTCCTTCCCTATCTTATTTAGGCGCCACACACAGGGATAAAACCCTAGTGTGTGGCCAGCCACCTAAAGGATAAGGGGAAGGGATTTTTTGTTCCAAATTCAAAATTGGAGATAAGGATTTGATCCTATTCTGAAGTTTGACTTCTACTCTTTAAATATGAGATAGATAGAAAATTGTAAAACAAGTTTTGAAACACTTTTCAGCCCTAGTTCTCTAGTGTGGCCGAATTTTCTCATAGGGAAAAGAGTGAAAAATATTTTTCTCCAAAAATTCCACATCGTGCATGCGTTGGTGTTTGTGGAAATTCGAGTGTTTAAGAAACTGTTTTGTCTCACGTGTGCCCACACACACGTCTACGTGGAATCAAGGAATTGACGTGGAAGACTTTGGTGTTCTAAACATAAAGCTTGGAGCCAGGACTGTTCGTGGTCAAAGAAAATCAAGATATCATCCGAGTCGGCTACAAGGTATTTTTTTGGTAGATCCTTGAATCTTATAAATTAATGAGATTAATTTATTGGTGCATAAATTAATATAATCTATAGAGTATCTCAAAAGTTTTATGAAAATTTTTGTTATACACGATCCGCCTTTCCGCTGCGTTTCCGCCGCCGAATTCGATTCGGCAACCAACAATTGGTATCAGAGCGGTCTATAGACGATATTAATTTATGCTTCGATTATTTGATAATCATAATTGATATTAAATATGTGATATTTAATTATGTATGTATGTGATGAGTAGGCACTTGCATTTATGGATGTTTATTTTTATTCATGATGATGAATGTATGGATGATGGATTTGGTCGTTAATTATATGGTTCCATGGATCGGTTATATTCATTTGTTAATAAATTATTTGTAATTTAATTCGAGATTAGAATTATTGTAATTCTAGGATTTGGGTAGAATTAGGGTTTTTGATTTGGAATCAAGGAGGCCTTGAAGATCATGTTTGAAGCCTTCAAAGAAGCCCAGAAAACTGCCCAGAAAATTCCAGAAAAAGTGGCCAAGACGCGGCCCAGGCATGGCCAGACGCCGCCCAGCGCGTCAGGACGCTGCCCAACACAGCGACCAGGCCGGCGCGACCCGTGACGCTGCCAGGCCGTGGCCCAGGCCATGCCCAGGCCATGCCCAGTCTGCGGCCCAAATAAGGTCAAGGCGACCCATTTTCGGTTTCTGAAACCCTCTTAAAGCGTGCCGACGGGCCCGAAAATGTTCCGGATCCCCAAGGAAGGTGAAATCCAACCCGGAGACAAAGAATGAAGTCGAAGAATAAAGAATTCAAGAATCAAAGGCCCGTTGATGTAACGGAAGAACATAATTATTGTAATTATTTATTTATTCGATTCGATTGAGTTGTAATTTATTTTTCCATGGGACCCGGTCAAATCCATCTCAATAGTTGATTGCATATATTTATATTTTATGTTGATAATTATATATTATGTATGTCCATGCATATAACATGCCATACTGATATAATGTGCCTACTCATATGTTTTTATAACATGCCATGCATACACGCCAAGATTAGTTATTGTTTATTTTATTTATTATAAAAGTGTTTTAGAAAAATAAAATAAAATAAGAACCATGCGTTGAAAATCGATTTAATATGATTAAATTGATTTAAGTTGCAAAATTGATTTGCAAAATAATGTTACATGTGAAATTGAATTTAAGAGTTAAATTTTGGAATTTCACATATCCGAAAAATAAATTGTTTATTTTTCGATTTGAAAATCATGAGATGTTTTTCAAACAAAATACATATTTGCAAAATAATGAGTGGGAGAGGGTTGTATGACAATACGACCCACTAGTCTCCATCATTAGTTCAACACCGTGAGATTCGAAAGGGGCTTTGCGGCGGCACCGATTCTGCACTCCCTACGGAAAGTGTTCTTTCGGATCAATAACAAGGTTGACTTCCTAGCGATAGGATTCAAGGATGTATTTCCGGTTTGACCTACCCTACTGCAAAGACTCCGAGTTAAGTCAGAGAATCTGAAATGATGGGTTACACTCATGGAGATATAATCAAATTGTTGATTATATTTTTGACCAAAATTAGCGGTAGTAAATAAATATGAAAATATGAGATATTTTGATTATATTTATTAATTGAGAAGGTCTCGATTGAATTTTAGATATTTTGACCTACCCTACGGCGGCACTATAATCGTGGTAAATTGAATTATCGTTGGCACCCAAAATTAAAACATGATTTATGTATTTTTCATGTGCATCATGCATCATATTTAATTGTGCCTAAATTAACATGCCTTGATATTCATGCACATAAATTGATTAGATGAATATTCTATTTATTTCCAGCAATATGTCGAATCCCATTATCACACTACTAGCGACTGAAAAATTAGACGGTGATAATTATGCTAAGTGGAAAAGTAACATGAACATACTATTGGTCTGCGAAGACTATAAGTTTGTCCTAGTGCAGGAATGTCCTCCTGAACCCGCGGCTAATGCATCCAAACCCGCAAGGGAGATGGAGACTGCTTATGAGATAATGGAGTCTCTAGAAGCCATGTTCGGCGCTCCTTCTGAAAAGGCTCGTTTGGATGCCGTAAGGGCTTTCATGAACGACAAAATGAAGAAAGGTTCTTCAGTTAAGGCACATGTTTTGAACATGATTTATCACCTCCACGATGCGGAGCTCAATGGTGCCAGAATCGATGAAGCCACCCAAGTTGGCATCATCCTGGAAAGCCTATCCCCTGACTTTCATGAGTTCGTGAACAACTTTGTTATGAACAAGAAAAAGTGCAATCTCACTGAACTCATGAATGACCTGCAAAACTTCGAATCCACCAACAAAAGAAGGGGAGGAGAAGCAAATGTTGTAGTTGCAGGAAGTTCTGGTAAAAACAAAAGGAAAAACCATAACCAAGGAAGAGGAAAGAAGGGAAAGAACAAGAGACCCAAGAAAGCAAAGGGCCCCATCCAGAAACCCAAAGGAAAATGTTTCCACTGCAATGGTGAAGGGCACTGGAAGAGAAACTGTAACAAGTATCTCGATGAGCTGAAAAAGAAAAAGGAACAAGGTAAATCAGATTTACTAGTCCTTGAAACATGTTTAGTAGAGGGTGATACCTCAGCCTAGATAATTGATTCAGGAGCAACTAATCATGTTTGTTTCTCTTTGCAGAGTCTTAGTTCTTACACTGAGCTAGCCGATGGGGACTACACAATGAAAGTAGGCAATGGCGCAAGAGTTTCGGCAAAAGCAGTGGGAGAAGTTAGACTTCGTTTTAGGGAAAATAAATTTTTAGTTTTGAACAATGTTTATTTTATTCCAGACATTTGCAGAAATTTGATTTCTGTGGCCAAATTATTTGAACAATTATTTAAAGTTTGTTTTAATAATGAATTTGTTCATATTTTTTGAAATAGTTTAAATATTTGTTCTGGACGTCTGGATGATGGTTTATATTGTATAAAACCAATACCTAACTCACTGCTTAATACTGAAATGTTCAGAGTTGCCGAACCTAAGAATAAAAAGCAAAAGATTTCTCACGATAACAATACATATCTATGGCATCTTAGGCTTGGTCATATTAACCTAAATAGGATTGAAAGACTGGTAAAGGATGGCCCTTTGCGTGAGCTAAAAGTTGGCGAGCTTCTAGTCTGTGAATCTTGTTTGGAGGGTAAAATGACCAAGAGACCTTTTACAGCAAAAGGAGAAAGAGCTACGGAACCCCTTCAGTTGATACATTCGGATGTATGTGGACCGTTAAACGTCCAAGCTAGAGGAGGTTACGAATATTACGTCACTTTTATTGACGACTATTCGAGATATGGTTATGTTTACCTGATGCAACAGAAATCTGAAACTTTTGGAAAGTTTAGAGAATTCTGAGTAGAAGTTGAAAAACAATTAGGTAAACTAATCAAGACACTACGATCAGATCAAGGGGGTGAATACCTGGACCAAGAGTTCTGAGATTTCTTGATTGAAGAAGGTGTGGTATCCCAATTGACTGCACCCGGTACACCACAGCAGAATGGTGTAGCCAAAAGGAGAAATCGAACTTTGCTTGACATGATGAGATCAATGTTGAGTTATTCTTCACTGCCTACTTCATTCTGGGGTTATACCCTAAAAATAGCTGCCTACATTCTGAATAGAGTACCATCTAAGTCTGTACCTACAACACCCTTAGAGTTGTGGTGCGGTCGAAAACCTAGTTTGAGACACGTGCGCATATGGGGGTGTCCAAAGACATGTGTTGAGGGAAAGATCGAAGTTGGAACCCAAGTCAAGTATGTATGTTCGTAGGATATCCCGATGGGACAAAGGGAGGTTTCTTTTATAGTCCTGAAGATCAAAAGGTGTTTGTATCGACAAATGGCCACATTTCGGAGCATGACTATATGATAGATTTTAAGCCCAGAAGTAAGATAGTATTAGAAGAGTTACTTTCCGATGAGATCGGACCACAATCGACAAGAGTTGTCGGACCACTCAGAGAAAAGACCACACTTCCTGATCAGACTTCAGCGGCACCTCGTCGTAGTGGGAGGGTAAGCAGGTTACCCGACCGTTATACCGGGGAAGCCTAAATCGTCACTGCTGATGACGGTAAGGAGGATCCATCGACCTTTAAAGATGCGATGGATGATTCTGATAAGGAAGAATGGCAAGCAGCTATGAAACTCGAGATGGAGTCTATGTACTCTAACTCGATCGGCAACTTGTAGATCTACCCAAGGGTAAAACCCATTGGATGCAAGTGGATCTTCAAGAGAAAGAGAGGAGCGGATGGAAAAGTAGAGACTTATAAAGCAAGGCTAGTGGCTAAGGGTTATACCCAAAAGGAGGGAGTTGACTATGAGGAAACTTTCTCGCCGGTAGCCATGCTTAAGTCCATCCGGATACTCCTAGCCATTGCAGCATATTTTGACTATGAGATATGGCAGATGGACGTCAAGACAGCTTTTCTGAATGGCTATCTTGATGAAACCATCTATATGGATCAGCCAGAGGGTTACATAGAGGAAGGCCAACAGCAGAAAGTCTGCAAACTGCAAAGGTCCATTTATGGACTGAAGCAGGCTTCTAGATCATGGAACATCAGGTTTGATGAGGCTGTAAAGTCTTATGGATTTGATCAAAACATTGATGAACCATGCGTCTACAAGTACAAGAAAGAAGAGAAAGTGGTCTTCTTAATTGAGAATGAAAAACATCACAAGCCAATCCACTAATGATTTCCCAAACATAACCCACACTCTCTCTCAATCTTAGCGTTTAATGCAATCATGCCTATTAGTGATGGGTTTAGGAAGTGAAAGTGCATTTGGTGGTTTGGATGTACAAACATGGGTGATGAATGAAGTAAGCAATATGGCTCAAAGGGGGTAAACAAATGATGAATTTTCTTTTCAAGGGTTTGCTTCAAAGGCCCAGTCGATCCAAATTAAATGCCTTAATCATCTCTCCAATGACACTAAACCGACAATTTCCCCGCAAGTTTCACTCAAATGGGTTCTAGTGTTCATGAGATATCAAAGTCTACCTAATGCACATAAATGTTCTCCAAATGCTCAACAGGTCAAGTGATCATGATTCATGGTGCTCAAAAGTAGAGAGTCAAGAGTGAATTTCAATCAATGCGAGTCAAGCACACATAAATCTCAATGAAATACATTTCAAAAGACCTAGGAAGGCATCAAGTGACTATACTCATCATTATTATCTAGTCATTTCATCTCAACAAAACTCACAATTTATTCAAACAACCTAAAAGAAAAACAAGTAAAAACATGGCCAAAAGAACATAACTCAATGGGGACAAGTCATAACAACCAAGTCACAAGTAATGCTCAAAATCCACTAAAATCAACCTCAAAGTGTCTCACCCCCAAACTCAAAATCAAACAATCATTAAAATTAAGTACAAGGGAATAAGAACACGTACCGGGGAGGCGAGACAATCTCGCCTCCTAGTATGGTTGGTGATGATGCACCGGGCATGATGGCATAACTCGAGTTGGGGCGGGGCTCTCCTCCATAAATTGCGTCTTTAGGCTCAATTATTCCTATGCTGAGCCAACTCGTCAAAGAGTGGCTTTCACCCATAGTACGTGTCATACAACACAACGTACGGGTCTTGATTCTTTACACCCTCAAGCTTGGTGAGATTTGGCGGTTTTTGGTTTATTTGCTCAACTCGACTCGGCTCAGGCTTATGCCCTTGGTTGGCATGGAAGAACGGCGCTCGAGATGGTGGAGGAGTTGCCGGCCACATTGGGTCTTCATAGATGTGATCTTTCTCAACCGAGGGTGGCACGACAATAGGGGTCTCCAGGGATTGAGACTCATTGACATCTTCTTGAGATTCTTCACTAACCGATTGTTAAGTCCATCCGGATACTCCTAGCCATTGCAGCATATTTTGACTATGAGATATGGCAGATGGACGTCAAGACAACTTTTCTGAATGGCTATCTTGATGAAACCATCTATATGGATCAGCCAGAGGGTTACATAGAGGAAGGCCAAGAGCAAAAAGTCTGCAAACTGCAAACGTCCATTTATGGACTGAAGCAGGCTTCTAGATCATGGAACATCAGCTTTGATGAGGCTGTAAAGTCTTATGGATTTGATTAAAACATTGATGAACCATGCGTCTACAAGTACAAGAAAGAAGAGAAAGTGGTCTTCTTAATTCTTTACGTCGAAGACATCCTACTCATTGGGAATGATGTGGGAATGATGACAGATGTAAAGGAGTGGTTAGCCAGCCAATTCCAAATGAAAGATTTAGGAGAGGCAAGCTATGTTCTTGGGATCAAGATTATTCGAGATCGCAAGAAAAAGCTTTTGGCGTTATCACAAGCATCTGATATAGACAAAGTGTTGTCTAGGTATTCGATGCAAAACTCCAAGAAAGGGAATTTGTCTTCTAGGCATGGTAATCATCTTTCTAAGGAGCCATGTCCAAAGACCCCACAACAGGAAGAAGATATGAGATGGTATCCCTGCGCTTCGGCTGTGGGAAGCCTTATGTATGTCATGTTGTGTACAAGACCAGATATTTGTTATGTAGTGGGAGTAGTCAGTCGCTACTAGTCCAACCCAGGATTGGATCATTGGGTTGCAGTAAAGTGTATTCTCAAGTATCTTAGGAGAACGAGAAACTATATGTTGGTATATTCCGGAGAAGATCTGTCTCTCACCGGATACACAGATTCTAATTTCCAATCGGATAGAGATAGTCGACGGTCGACATGTGGATCTGTGTTCACTCTTAATGGAGGAGTCGTGGAATGGAGAAGTATAAAGCAAAAGTGTGTTGCTGACTCTACCATGGAGGCTGAATATGTTGCGACTTGAAGCCGAAAAAGAAGCTACATGGCTCGGGAAGTTCTTAACCGATCCGGAAGTTGTTCCGATATGGATAAGCCAATTAAGCTCTCTTTGTGACAACAAAGTGAGCGGTGGCTAATTCAAAAGAACCTAGAAGCCATAAGAGTGCGAAACATATAGAAAGGAAATATCACCCGATCGGAGACATTGTGGATAGAGGCAATGTAGCGGTTACAAGATCGCGTCGAGGACAACCTTGTCAACCCGTTCACCAAGATATTGCCATTGAATGTTTTTGATCGGCACTTAGATGGATTTGGGATTAGAGACATGACACACCTGCTTTAGGACAAGTGGGAGATTATTGGGAAGAGTGTCCTGAAAGCATGAGATGTAAAAGGATATTTATTATTTATTTAATAAAATAGTTTATTCATCATTTTATGTGCATATATTTATGAATATTTTATGAATATCAAATAAAATTCCTTGATTATTTATGTAACCTTAAACATTGTATATAAGTGTTATATACAAGAGGATAATGTTTACGGATAATAATTAAAAGTAACTGTTCATAATGAATTTAATTAAAGTTCAGAATCTTTAATTAAAACATTATTAATACATGTCATTCCCATTTAGAGTGGAACGGTGTTATCCGCACTATTAATATGGCGAGATATTGAATGAGTGTATTTCACATAATGAGATTATGTGGAACATGGACGCAGACACAATATAAATTTCTAATAATTTTTGTTAAGCATAGAAATTCTAATTGAGTCTACCGATGGTCATATATAGAATGATCTTAATCCTGAGTTCTTAACAAACTCCTATTTATGGATTTATGTCTTTTGATTTACTCGGTATGGATTCTGAAACCCTGAATCCTATTCCTTGTATTTTGGAGACATAATGAAATAGGTAGCTGGGAATGTTATTATACGAGATGGAATCCATTCCTTCTTGAGAAAGAAGTAGATAAATAATTCTCTTGAGTGTTGATTCGGTACTTGGATTAGTAAGAGCACTCTAGTTCATGAATGTGTTTTATGAATCACTATCCATTAGAGAATCAATGGTACTCAAGGATAAAGATGTAATTAGAGAGGTTAACGGATTCTACCTGACTCTAATTATGAATTATTTATGGAGGATCGATCTATATGCAATGACTATATCAAATGGACACTTCACAGTTTAGAAGTAATTAATGTCTATAATTCCGAGAGTGCAATTCCAAGTTTATACTGGAGTAACTATTGGAATTAATAGAATTAATTAATTAATTAAAGTGTTTAATTAATTATTAATTTTATTGAGCTCGAATTATAAGTCCATTAGTCCCCGTGTCGTCCTTGTAATTCTACCCGGACACAAAAAGGGCAAAATGGGAATTTTAGAATTACAAATTCTAAAATTAAATACTCGAAGAATAATTAATTGAGAATTAATTATTATTTAAATAATGAGATTATTTAAATTTGAATTTGAACATATCTAGATTTATCTATTTAAACTTATTTGATAAGTTGTTCAATTTAGAATTCAAATTAATTTAAGTTTGACTTAAATTCGAATTTGAATCTGAATTAAAATTGGACTACTGGATAATAGATAAAATATCTTCCTTCCCTATCTTATTTAGGCGCCACACACAGGGATAAAACCCTAGTGTGTTGCCGGCCACCTAAAGGATAAGGGGAAGGGATTTTTTGTTCCAAATTCAAAATTGGAGATAAGGATTTGATCCTATTCTGAAGTTTGACTTCTACTCTTTAAATATGAGATAGATAGAAAATTGTAAAACAATTTTTGAAACACTTTTCAGCCCTAGTTCTCTAGTGTGGCCGAATTTTCTCTTAGGGAAAAGAGTGAAAAATATTTTTCTCCAAAAATTCCACATCGTGCATGCATTGGTGTTTGTGGAAATTCGAGTGTTTAAGAAACCGTTTTGTCTCACGTGTGCCCACACACACGTCTACGTGGAATCAAGGAATTGACGTGGAAGACTTTGGTGTTCTAAACATAAAGCTTGGAGCTAGGACTGTTCGTGGTCAAAGAAAATCAAGATATCATCCGAGTCGGCTACAAGGTATTTTTTTGGTTGAACCTTGAATCTTATAAATTAATGAGATTAATTTATTGGTGCACAAATTAATATAATCTATAGAGTATCTCAAAAGTTTTATGAAAATTTTTGTTATACACGATCCGCCTTTCCGCTGCGTTTCCGCCACCGAATTCGATTCGGCAACCAACATCTAATTGATGCTAAGATATAGCATCTGGCAATCTCATCGGAACGCATCCAAGCAGTGTATGCGTCTCGCTCCTCTTGAGTGGAATCATCATTCGGCTCAAGAGGACAGGGGGTGGTGAGCACATGCTAGTGCTTGTCTACCGTCAACACGATATCGAGGTTACGTTTCCAGTCAACGTAATTTTCACCCACTAATTTGTTCGTACTAAGAATTTGTGCGATCGGGGATAAAGACAGAATTGCTGAAAAAATAAAATAAAGCAGCGTTGGTAATTTGCTTATATTTAAGAAAAGTATGATGCATGAATGCAAGTACTTAAACATAAATAAAATCCTTAAAAAATGTTTCATCTATGGTGTTACGATCATAAACGGCAACACGTCCCACCTAGGGGTGGCGTCCGTGAAGCCTCCTATCGCATCGAGACTCCTCTCGTTTGGTCCACTTCACAAGATGTCTCCACATCTAGTGCAACCAATCATCTTCTCTTTTGGTCACCTTAGATCCATTGCCTAGCTCCTATGGGAGGTTACAATGATCTTTAGTCTAAGTGTTTAACTGACTAATCGACTCTAGAGGTTGTTATGAACTAGCGATCCATCTAGGGATGGTCCCGCCTCACTACTTCCTTTTCGAGTCTTATCTTCTTTAAGCAACCTGATGACTCCTTAGCGACATGTTTCATGGGTTTCTCCCATTGAAGTGAAGACCACTAAGGTGGCTCTTAACCTATCCACATGTCACGATCAGGCTAAAGTCGGAGAACTTGGGAACGTTTCAACGCAAACGACCCTCCCACTTAGCTTTTTGAAAAATGGATTTTGTTTTTAAAATTTAAGTCCAATTAATAATTCAACAAAATTATAACCCTTATAAAGTTGTTGCAATTTATAACTCATTATAAAATTTACCCATTGCATTTATTATTATAACAATTTATAATATTAAACTACAATGATGCATGAACATGCTTGCACTCCACCACAAAAGGCCTTTCGTAGCTGACGAAAAACGCTATTACTCACTAGCAATAGCGCTTTTTAGAGCGTTAGGACAGCCGGCGCTATTATAGATCCTAAGAAAACATAACGTTTTAGAAGAGTTATACAAAGTGCTATAGAATTGAAGTATTATAGTGTGTAAGAAAAGTTATTTTCATCCTCTTACAGCTGTTTATCATAGCTACGATATAGAGTAATAACTTTTTTTTCCTGTTATGTTCATACTGTTGTAACTTTTTAAAATTATTATTGATATCCGTTTGAACTCATTCAAATAAAAGTAATTTCGAGATATGTGATATATCTAAATTGGAACATTCAAATTAAAACATAAAAACATTCAACATAACAATTGTTATTAGTATCTACCAAGCTGTCAATAAAATTACGTCTACAACATAATTCATACAGTGTCCAAAGCCTAAACATTCAAAACAAGTAAAGAAAACAGAGAAGTCATCTCCAAAACGTCTAAGTGTAATGGTGAAGTAAATCCTTCCATCTTGACATAATACTTCAACAAAAAAGTGAACTCCATTGTTTAACCTGTAAGAAAATGATCCACTATCAAAACAATAATCAAACTCAATGTTTATTCTTCTACCATTTATCTTATAAATAAAGCAAGGACTGTGACCAGAAATTGCAAAAAGGGAAAAAAAAACAAAAAACGGGTAAAATGTACACCGTGAGCATACCTTGCCAAACTGCTTCTTGACCTTCTCTCGCCTAGTTTTCTGAAATTGCAAACATGACACCATTGCAATAGGAAGTAAGACAATGATGCACAAAAACTAAAGCAACCATAGAGTTATAAGAATCTTATAATTTCTAGAAACACAACATACATACAAATAGTACTTGCCAAACATAACTCAAATAGTTCAGGCATATGGCCCACAAGATTTATGCTTGACAACATGAGCCACTCTTAGTTGGAACAAAAAAGGGAGCTATATAATTGCTAATTTAATCCTTCTTTGTACCTGATCTCTTTAGGAACATGAGACCAAGTATGATCATCGAATTTAATGACAATATAACCTTCACAAATATGCATGACTGCCCGCACTAGAATTCATTCAATTGTAGAAAGGCATGCAACAATTTTCAACAATGTTCGTTTTAGTACTACCAAGTAATGGGGGGCCTGGGCTGGTGGGGGCCTGGCCTAGGGGCGGGGCCTGGGCTGGAGACGGGCTGGATAAAGGGGCCTCTTTAGGGACTGAAAATATGTCAAAAGTATTGCGAGGACAGGGCCGGGGCTATCTAAAGGCGCTAAAGGGCGCCTGGGCAAACTTCAAAAATAGGATCAAATCCTTATCTCCAATTTTGGGGGGCTTAAAAATCCTTCCCTTATCCTCTTAATGAGGCGCTCGCCACCCTAGGGATTTATCCCTTTGTGTGTAGGCCCTAAATAAAGGCGCTGGGCTGAGGGGCGTTTTATCCATTATCCATTGGGCAATTTTAATTCGATTCAAGGGCGCCGGGCTGTGGCGCCTAATTTGAATTCCCTGGCCGAAACAACTTATCAAATAAGTTTAAATGGATAAAGGGATATGTTCAATTCAAGTTAAATAAACTCCGGGCGCTTATTAATTCTCAATTAATTAGGCGCTGGCCGGAGGGGCGCTAAATTCCATGATTCTAAAATTCCCCATTTTGGGCCGGAGGCGCTGGCCAGGGGCGCCTAGGCCGGGGCGGGCCTGGGCCGGGGGGATCGGGCTGAGGGGCGCCTTTAGGCCGGAGGTGGGGCTTGGGTTGGGCGCCTGGGCCGGGGGTGGGGACTGGCCGGAGGGGGGGCTGGGCCCGGGGGGGGGCCGGGATTAGTAACATTAGCATGATGTTTTCCTTTTTCATGCACAAAAATGGTGGCAAGTTGTATATCACAAGCATCACTGGCCAACAACTATAAGTTGAGCTTAAATTACCAAACGGATTGAATCCATGTGGACAATCCAAGTCTAAGATTATGTGCTTCATTTGCAAACGTAGGCCACTTCTCATTCACTAGTTGCCATCTTTGGAGAGTAAACCGGGTGATGCATCTTTCCATCACCCCTTTTATTATTGGAATGCCACCTTAGATGATGAGCCATCTTTTCACTCTTGAACATCGCCTTGAACCTAGGAATTATCGGAAGATATCTCAAGACTTTAGCAGGAACACCAACTTTAGCTTTTTTGGTATGTTTGTCAACCTTCCACCTTGAAGCATGACACCTTGGATATTTATCAAGATCTGCCTTATCCTTTCTAAACAAACAATAATCGTTAGGGCAAGCATGAATCTTTTCATACCCTAGATGAAATTCTCTCATAAACTTTCGTACTTTATATGTCGACCTTATCAACACATTAGGTTCAGGTAACATGTCATGCAATAACTCTAGCAATCCGTCAAAACTACAATCAGACCATCCATTCATGGTCTTATGTTTGAATAAGGCAACAACGGCAGACAACTTGTTGTATTTTGAACAACCGGGATATAATGGTTCTAACCAATCATTCATTTTTTCATTTAACTCCTCTAACCTATGTTCTTGCGATTGTTCTATATAATCATTCTCATCGCCATAGGCAGCCTTGTATAACTCATATATGTCATTCTTGTCAACGTTTTCCAATTCTTCATTTCTGTTTACTTCTTCCCCATGATGAAACCAAGTAGTGTATGTTGGATCCATACCATTGATTACCAAGTGTTCATAAACAATGTTACCACATTGATGACTTAAGTTTCGACATTCTTTGCAAGGGCACAACAGCTTCTCCGGATAACCAAAATTCTTTTCAACTGTTTTTACAAATTTCTGAGCGCTTTGCATATACTCCGCAGTAAGTCTATAAATAAAAAGGTCAACACTAAGATTTCTATGACTACAATGACTAACACAAACAACAAAACTAAATTCCAATCTTGCTCACCTGTTATCACACACCCAATCTTTATCAAGCATCCTAACATCATCAATCGACTTCATAATTAAATGCTAAATAAATTATCTCATTTCAAAGTAAGAAATAAAATTTAGTCTAACATCATTATAATAACAGAGCAAACAAAAAAAGATAACACACTTAATACATATATCTTTTTCATCACCATCACCATACCAAAGAATATCTCATTTCTCTATAGAACATTGGTAAGCAAATAATGGAACAAGACTTGTGAAATTCAAAAGGCTCTATGTTCTATGACTAAACCAGAAAAGACCATAATAATCTAAATCATTAAGAGGGTCACAAAGAACATACCTTCGTGTCTTTGAGAACACCACGAATGTAGGTATTCTTCTATCCAAATCTGTCAACAACAAAAAATTGTCAAACACAAAGCTGCCAATTACAAATAAATGAAAAACAAAAATTTTAAGACCTACAGATTGTGGGTTTCCTTCTACAACTAAGGAATTTCAAAGCACAACAAAAATCTACCTTTTCTCATCAACAAAAATCAGTCTTTTCTCATCACATTCCCTAACCGGCAGCCGGCCAAATCTCCTCCAACCAAAAAAATTGTTTCTCTTTAATGAGGTCAGTCCAGCCGGTTGGGAAAATTACTAACATCCTTCAAATTCAAGAACAGTACTACACCGTTGAACCAAAAATGCAGAGAGAGAGAGGATTTCTCTCTGGCCGGTAAACCGGCCTAGAGAACAGAGAGAGAGAGAGAGAGAGAGAGAGAGAGAGAGAGATTCGAACCTCCTTAGGGGAATCGAACGATGCACAAACAAAAAAAGGATTTCTTCACGTGAGATTCTTCCCGGCCGTGAGGATTTCTTCCCGTGAGATGGACCGGAAAATTAGTGCATTTGGGGGAAAGTTGGAAATTTCAGGGAACCCAACACTACCGGCCTTCAATTTCAGAATCTAGGAGAGTAAATCCGGAGGAAACTTAGGGAAACTTAGGGAATTTTGGGGAATTTTGGGAGAATGAGGTTGTTTCCCTCTTGGCCTGCCAAAGCACTCTTCCAGCTGTGAGAATGAATCCGTGTTTCAAAGATTTGGGGTTTCTTTTGTTTTTTTTTCCTTTCCTGTTTCTCTCGTATCTTGTGCGCATTTCCTTTAAAAAAAATTAAAAATAAAAAATAACGGGAGGAGGGAGCGAGCGGGAAAATTGGAAATTTTTTTTCCAATGCCCGCCCAAAGTAATTGTATCTGTACATTTATATATTTTTAAATATATATAAAACAAATCAGTCAAAATGTCAACGAGTTATACTGTATATGTATATATATATTATAACTCTTTAGAAACGCTATTATAGACTAAAGCAGTAACGTTTATTGAAAAGCGCTATAACTAACCGCTACGAAAAGCCCTTTTTCTTGTAGTGTTGCATGGCAATTTGATATTGGCATCTCTATATCCTATATGGCATGTTATAATGATGCGAGATTAAATAATAAATCATACATTTACAATTTAACCTCTCTATGGCTCATTTCTAATTACAACCCATAAAAACAAATGAAAATAATTACAATAATTTTCTTCATCTTGTCTTCTTGGCATCTTCTCAATTTTCTCTTCTCACGATCCCTGAAAAGTGAAAATGTTTTTGTGGAAAAAATTTAAATTTTGAAAAACCCAAATATTTTTTTTTATTTGGGCTGGGCTCGGGACAATCCCGGGCCCACTATTTTTTCTCAGCAGGGCCAGGCCCTACCTGGCGCAGCATGGGCTGCCAAGCTAGGCAGCCCTTGCCCGGCGATGGGCATGGGCCCCGCCTGGGCAACCCCCCGGCGCCGGACATGCGGCCCTTGCAGGGCAGGCCTGCCCAGGCCGCTAGAAGGGTCGCGGCTCTTGCCCAGGCAAGGCTAGCGGCAGGGCCTGCAGCCCGCTATGGTTTCAGAAAACCCTAGCGCACGCTAGGGTTTCAAAACCTAGTGTGCCGCATGCCCAAACCAGGGAAGGGGCTGGTGGCTGGGCTTGTGGCGGAGGCCGGACTCGTCTTGGCGGTGTCTTGACAGTGTGGGCACAAAAAAAAAAAAATTTTCTGTGAATTTTAAATTACAAAATTTCCTATGCCCTTTAATGGCTTACATTATTTTCCAGAGAAAAACATAAACCACCAATTTGGTATAATCAAAACCTAGAGCTAATCGATCGGGATCCAATCACATATATAATCAAAACAATTTTGAATTCATCACATATTCATGCAAGATGCCAATATCGACACATATCATACATTCAATCGCATAAACATAAATCATGCATGATCATAAGCCCTAGGCTCTGATACAAATTGTAGGATCTTGTTGTGATTTATAGATGAAAAATCATTTGAACAACAACAACATTGTAGGCGGAATTTCAAAAAAATTTTATCATATCCATTTAATTCCAAATTAAACGTAAACCACAACGAGAGATGCATGCATGATATATGTTTATAGACAAAGGATTAGAATAATACACATACCTTTGTGACGATTGAAATAAATGACCGCAAGGATCTTGTCTCACTATCTCACGTTCCGAGATGGAGAATTGCAGTGAAACAAGATCGTTGATTTATCGACACGATCACACCAAAAACCACTCGTTGTGTAACGCCCTCTAGAATTAAACATGTTTAATTATGCTAAACTGTGGATTATTAGTGTGCCTAATTTGATTTTCACAATTAATAAAGGGACTTTAAGTTATTTTTAGTAATTAAAATTTCACCCCAAAGATTTTTAGAAAATACACTTAAAATTTAATACATTTTCCTTTTTCTATTTTTCTTTTTCTATTTTTTTTTCTTCCTTTTCTTTTCTTTTTTTTTTTTTTTTTTTTTTTTTTTTCCTCCCTTCCTTCCCCGCAAGACCCCCCCTCTCTCCCCTTTTTCTTTTTTTTTCTTTTCTTCTTTTCTTCCCTGGTTCTCCCACGCACAGCATCTCTCTCTCTCTCTTTCTCCATTTTTCTTCCATGCCTCCTTCCTCCGGGATCTCTCTCTCTCGCCGGCTTCCTCTCTCTCTTCCTTGCTCTCTCTTTCTCTCCGGGTTTCTCTCTCTCTCTCTCTCTCGGCGGTTTGGCCGGGAAGCACAAAAAAAAAAAAAAAAAAAAAAAAAAAAAAGAAACCGAGAGAAACAAAGCTTCATCAACTAAATTGAGGTAAAACCCTTTGAAACCCACTCTCTAATTCGAATTATAAGCTTGAGAAAGTTTGATTTTGGTTAGATTTGAATAAATTTGAGTTAGGGTTTGGATTTGAACAATTATTGTTGAAATTGGATGAAATTTGGGGATTTTCAGTTATTGGACTTGTTTAATTGATTAGAAACTGATTTTGATGGATTCTGGAGATATATATTGAAATTGGATTTGAATTGCAGGTTTGGCATTTTTCCTATTTATGCCGGCATGCTGCCGAAATTTCCCTAGAAACTTGTTTTTAAAACTGAAATTAAATAGGAAAACCAAACCTATGGATTGGATTCTAATTTTTAAAGAACCCTAAATGGAATTATAAAGTCATTGTGAAACTTGGATTTGAGTAAAGGCACACTAATAGGAAACAATTAAACATGATTGACCTTAATTCGTTTTTAGGAATGAGAAATACTTCCTAAGATATTGCTTTTGTGATAAAGCTAGTGGAGAAGTCAATCATTAAGGCTTAAGGAAAGCGGAGGCTAGGAGAACGAAGACTAGCCGGGTTTGATATCCAACAGTAGGATATTCTTGTCCATATCCTTGTTAGCCCCATTTTAAATGATTTTGGCCTATGAAAATGTTTTAGAACAAAACATGTTTAAAGAGAAAATGATTTTAAAGGAAATAGCATGAATAATGCTATTAAGTTTTCCAATGATTTTGGAAATGAGATTTCAAAGCGTACCATTCCTTAAAATGAAATATTTAAGGAATGATACAATGCATGATGGCCTCAGAGATCGGGATGTGGGAATCGCATCCTTGGGGGCAGGTCCCGAAACCCGTACGGATCCGCTTCTTGTTTAGTGGAACTATGGCTCTGCACTTTTTACGAGATAGACATTTTACCGCTTCTTGATTAGTGGTATGATGAGCTGTACATTTTCATTATATAGACATATTCTACTATGTGAGTGTTTCCTTTTTCAAAAAAAAAAAAAAGGGATGATCGGTTCTGAGTGTACATCTTCGGACCGTGAGTGCCTTTATTTTAAATGCTTTATAAAATTATATCCTACTGGGCCTTTCGCTCACCTTTTCCTGTTTATAAATGCATTAAACCCCTCCAGGTGACGCGGGGAGTAGGGCGGAATAAATAGCTTTCACCGGTGTCGTGGACTTGATTTCGGGAAGCAAAGAGTTGTATTCCCTCTATCTTTATTTTCAGGCATGTATAAGAGATTATGGATTGTAAACTTAAATGTTGCTAGATTGTGGTTGATGTCACACTTACTTATATTATATTCATGTATGCTAAACACCTGTGGGAATTCCTGATATGGTACCAGTGACGTGGTTTTAAACTGGTTTGGTTGGAAATTCCACCACCGTTCTTGAAATTAAATCTCTCTTGTATCGAAGGGGGACTCGTTTGGAAATACCTGGATGTTTTGGATTTGAATGAAATTAAAATTTTTGCTAATCTCTCTTTTAAACAGGTTTAAGTTTCTAAACGAGCCTCCACGTCACCAACCCCGGTTTCGGGGGCGTGACAAGACTTGGTATCGAGCCCTTGGTTTAGAACCTTAGGGTTTGGAATTATGCATACATGAATGACATCGAAACCACTAAAACAGTCTAGCTTTCTTTTCGGATAAGAGAATGCCGCTTGGCAGAAATCCTAATCCACCGGCGATGCCGAATGAGCAATTTATGGAAGCCATGTACGCCCGCCTTTCAAGGGATGGCTACTAGAGCTCAAAACGAAGGCGTCCGGAGGACGAAAAACAACACTATTTCCGTGAGTACCGGGCGTAGCTCGATTCCTGTATTCACTAACGTAGGTGGACCCGAGGAAGCCGAGTATTGGTTTGACTCGGTGTATAAGCATCCCCGAGTACCATGGGGGTGCCGAATGAATATTGGGTGGAGTTTGCAACTTTCAAGTTTGAAGGTCTTGCGGTGCATGGTGGAAGCATATCCGGCGAATGCAAGATGTAGAGGGATGACTTGGGAACAATTCGAGCGCTCTTTAATGAGCAATTCTTTCCTCCAAGTTATCGAGATGAAAAGGCCATGGAGTTCATGGGCCTACTGACAAGGAGACATGACAAGGCGGGGAGTATGAAGCTAAGTTCAATGGACTGTCCCGTTTTGCTCCTTCCTTGATTGAACCGGAGCGCATGAAGTGCTTAAAGTTTGAGAGAGGTCTTAAAGGTGTTATCCGGAGATCGGTGGTAGCTTTAAGGCATCGAGTCTCTGATGACCTGGTTGCTGCAGCCCATCTCTCTCATTGAGCAAGAGCACATCGCCTTCCTCCAAGATCGAGCAACTTCAGGGAAAAACTTGGGAGGACCTCAAAGGAATAACAAAAAGGGTCGTGATCAAGGGCAAGGTAGTGGAGGAGTGCCTAGTGGTAGCAAAGTGGCTCTTGGGGAAGTGGGAAGAGTGGACCCTATAGCTTCAAATGCCACCATTGTGGGGAGCTAGGGCATATCAAGAGGAACTGTCCTATCGAGAGGCCAACAGGTGAACCAACAGGCCCAAAGAACCACCGCAGAAATCAAGGGGCATTGCTCCTAGTCAAGACAGACTTCCACAGTTCACGCCTTTTTATCGGCCCCAGTTTCCTGCCGCAGATGCCAATTCCTCCCGCACCCGTCTTCCGTCCACCGAACTACTCTTATTTCCGGCCACAGACTTCCGTATCGATCAAGATCTACCCTACAAAAGAATAAAGATCTGGGCCTGAAACCAGAGGCCTAACAACAACGAAAGAGGAAAAGGAAAAGCACCGGGCGGATGCATACCATGGCGGGGGAAGTTCTGGAGCTCATGCCGGAAACCCGATCGTCGAGGGTATGGTACCTATCTCACATTCTTTTGCACGAGTTTTGTTCGAAACCTGGTGCTACGCACTCTTTTGTTTCCACTTCTTTTGTGAAAATATTGGGTTTGAAACCCGATGACTTAGAGACCCCAATGTCCATAAACTCTCCACGGGATGTATGGAGGTGACTAGCATATGTAGGTCGTGTGTGATCACGATTGGGCGAGAAATTAAAGGCGATTTGATAATCCTTCCCATGAATCAATTTGATGTGGTGCTTGGAATGGATTGGTTATCAAGATATGGGGCGATTGTTGATTGCCACCGTATGAGAGTTACTTTGACTACCGGTTCTGGCACGATAGTAACGTATCAGGGAGGCATTAACCCAGTTACTGAAGAGCGACTACTGAGGCATAGTGTCGGAGGACGACGGAATTTAGCTTGTTTCTCATTCCTTTCGGCATTAGAGAGTGAATCCGGTATCGCCGGGGAGAATGTTGAGGTCCCCGTGGTCGATGAATATACGGATGTATTCCCTGATGAGTTGCCTGGTTTACCACCTGATCGAGAGATCGAGTTTTGCATCGACTTACTTCCGGAGACGGCTCCGATTTCTATTGCTCCATACCGAATGGCGCCTGCGGAGATGAAGGAGCTAAGGAAACAGCTCGGAGAGTTGACAGAAAAGGGATTCATCAGGAACAGTACTTCTCCGTGGGGTGCACCTGTCTTGTTCGCGAAAAAGCACGACGGATCCCTTCGGTTGTGCATAGACTACCGACAGTTGAATAGAGTTACCGTGAAGAACAAGTACCCATTGCCGAGGATCGATGAGTTGTTTGATCAACTAGGAGGATCACGGTACTACTCAAAAATCGACTTGAGATCCGGGTATCATCAGTTGAAGATTAGGGAAGATGATATTCCAAAAAAAGACTTCGGGGACTCGTTATGGGCACTATGAGTTCTTAGTAATGCCTTTTGGATTGACGAATGCTCCTGCCGCCGCTTTTATGGACTTGATGAATCGAGTCTTCCGCCCATATTTAGACCCGGTTTGTGATAGTCTTTATTGATGACATCCTGGTTTATTCAAAGACTTGGGAAGAGCACGAGCAACATTTGAGGATCGTTCTCCAGACTCTTCGAGAACACCAACTTTATGCAAAGAAGGAGAAATGTGATTTCTGGCTGACAGAAGTCAAGTTCCTTGGGCATGTTATATCTGGACAAGGAATTTCAGTAGATCCTGCAAAGATTGAAACGGTGCTACAATGGGAACGACCGAAGAACGTAGCTGAAATTCGAAGCTTCCTAGGACTTGCGGGGTATTATCGACGATTTGTAAAGGATTTCTCGAGTATTGCTGCTCCAATGACTCGGTTGACTAAAAAGGAAGTCAGGTTTGAATGGGATGTCGATTGTGAACATGCATTCCAAGAACTGAGGACTAGACTAACCAAAGGTCGCCGATTACGACGATTCCTAATAGCGATGAGTCAGTCTGACGAGGTGTATTCTGATGCATCAGGACGAGGGCTTGGGTGTGTTCTTATGCAAAATGGACATGTGGTGGCCTATGCATCTCGTCAACTGAAGCCACATGAACAGAACTACCCCACGCATGATCTGGAGTTGGCAGCAGTGATTTTTGCTCTCAAGATATGGAGATGCTACCTCTATGGAGTAAAATTTCAGATCTTCTCCGATCATAAGAGTTTGAAGTATCTGTTCACTCAGAAGGACTTAAATCTGAGACAAAGAAGATGGATGGAATACATGGAGGACTATGACTTCACCTTGCAGTATCATCCTGGAAAAGCCAACGTGGTAGCTGATGCTCTCAGTAGGAAGACCCCAGGAATCCTAGCATCCTTGGCATTGGAAGATTGGAAGCGGAGTGAAATCGTAGGTGATTATGGTCTTCAGTATTATGAGGATTCTAATCAAGCTATGGTGTACAACTTGGTTTCAACGCCAATCCTTATACAACAAGTTAAAAAGCGAACCAATGGCGTGGATTCGCATCTTCAGGGAATTTGGACTCGAGTTCAGAATGGAGAAAAATTTGACGAATGGAATATTCAGGGAGATGGAACGCTCTACTTCAAGAATCGCCTTGCCGTTCCTCAAGTGGATGAGATAAAGAAGATGATCCTTCATGAAGCTCACAAATCGAGGTTTGCTATTCACCCTGGGAGTACCAAGATGTATCAAGACCTCAAAAGACAATATTGGTGGAGAGGCATGAAGAAGGATGTCCGCCAATACGTGTCAGAATGTGCGACTTGTCTTCGAGTCAAGGCTGAACATCAGAAACCTGCTGGAGAACTACAGCCTCTTCCTGTTCCTGGATGGAAATGGGAACACATTACGATGGATTTTCTAATGGGATTGCCGAGGACTGAACATCGACATGATGCCATATGGGTCGTTGTGGATAGGTTAACGAAGTCCGCGCACTTCATTCCCTTTCGTGCGACTTATTCCAGGAAAGTTCTAGCAGAGTTGTATCTGGAGCACGTTGTCAGACTTCACGGAGTTCCATTGTCTATCACATCAGACCGTGACACTCGTTTCAATGCCAGATATTGGAGAAGTTTCCAAGAAGCCATGGGAACCGAGCTGAATTTCAAAGACCGCTTTTCATCCTCGGATCGATGGACAATCCGAGAGAGTTATTCAGATTTTGGAGGACATGCTTCAAGCTTGCATTCTAGATTTTAGTGGAAACTGGAAGAAGCATCTTCATTTAGCTGAGTTTGCATACAACAACATTATCGAGTAGCATTGGGATGGCCCCATTCGAAGCGTTGTATGCGGCGTACCTTGTAGATCGCCAGGTTGTTGGCTTGAGTCAAGATCGATCGACCCTTGGACCGGATGTTATCCAAGAAAATAATGAAAAGATAGCCGTGATTCGGAACGATCATTAACGGCTCGAGTCAAAAAAGAGTTACTGACAGGAGGCGAAGACCCTTAGAGTTCTCAGAGGGCGATTTTGTCTTGTTGAAAGTCTCTCCGCGCAAAGGTGTTACTCGTTTTGGTGTGAAAGGGAAACTCGCGCCGAGGTACATCGGGCCATTTCAAATCACACAACGAGTCGGTGTCGTTGCTTACCGCCTTGATCTTCCTTCGGAATTGTCTCACGTGCACAATGTGTTCCATGTTTCAATGCTTCGAAAGTGTCAACCTGATCCAGAAGCCATTGTGCAATGGTACGACGTGCCGATCCAATATGACACGACTTACGAGGAAGTGCCCATCCAAATTCTTGATCGGAAGATGAAAAGCCTACGTCAACGCGAGATACCGTTAGTGAAGGTGTTGTGGCAGCACCATGGCATTGAAGAAGCAACGTGGGAGTTGGAGACGACGATGCAGGAACGATATCCGTATCTCTTCATATCGTGAGGTAAATTTCAATTTCAGGGACGAAATTTCTTAAGGGGGGTAGAATGTAACGCCCTCTAGAATTAAACATGTTTAATTATGCTAAACTGGATTATTATTAGTGTGCCTAATTTGATTTTCACAATTAATAAAGGGACTTTAAGTTATTTTTAGTAATTAAAATTTCACCCCAAAGATTTTTAGAAAATACACTTAAAATTTAATACATTTTCCTTTTTCTATTTTTCTTTTTCTATTTTTTTTTTCTTCCTTTCCTTTTCTTTTTCTTTTTTTTTTTTTTTTTTTTTTTTTCCTCCCTTCCTTCCCGTGCGCCAGCCCCCCCCCCTCTCTCCTTTTTCTTTTTTTTTTTTTTCTTTTCTTCTTTTCTTCCCTGGTTCTCCCACGCACAGCATCTCTCTCTCTCTCTTTCTCCATTTTTCTTCACGCCGGCCACCTCCTTCCTCCGGGATCTCTCTCTCTCGCCGGCTTCCTCTCTCTCTTCCTTGCTCTCTCTTTCTCTCCGGGTTTCTCTCTCTCTCTCTCTCTCGGCGGTTTGGCCGGGAAGCACAAAAAAAAAAAAAAAAAAAAAAATTGGGAGAAACCGAGAGAAACAAAGCTTCATCAACTAAATTGAGGTAAAACCCTTTGAAACCCACTCTCTAATTCAATTATAAGCTTGAGAAAGTTTGATTTTGGTTAGATTTGAATAAATTTGAGTTAGGGTTTGGATTTGAACAATTATTGTTGAAATTGGATGAAATTTGGGGATTTTCAGTTATTGGACTTGTTTAATTGATTAGAAACCGATTTTGATGGATTCTGGAGATATATATTGAAATTGGATTTGAATTGCGGGTTTGGCATTTTTCCTATTTATGCCGGGCATCTTGTCCGAAATTTCCTAGAAACTTGTTTTTAAAACTGAAATTAAATAGGAAAACCAAACCTATGGATTGGATTCTAAATTTTAAAGAACCCTAAATGGAATTATAAAGTCATTGTGAAACTTGGATTTGAGTAAAGGCACACTAATAGGAAACAATTAAACATGATTGACCTTAATTCGTTTTAGGAATGAGAAATACTTCCTAAGATATTGCTTTTGTGATAAAGCTAGTGGAGAAGTCAATCATTAAGGCTTAAGGAAAGCGGAGGCTAGGAGAACTGAAGACTAGCCCAGGTTTGATATCCAACAGGTAGGATATTCTTGTCCATATCCTTGTTAGCCCCATTTTAAATGATTTTGGCCTATGAAAATGTTTTAGAACAAAACATGTTTAAAGAGAAAATGATTTTAAAGGAAATAGCATGAATAATGCTATTAAGTTTTCCAATGATTTTGGAAATGAGATTTCAAAGCGTACCATTCCTTAAAATGAAATATTTAAGGAATGATACAATGCATGATGGCCTCAGAGATCGGGATGTGGGAATCGCATCCTTGGGGGCAGGTCCCAAACCCGTCTGGATCCGCTTCTTGTTTAGTGGAACTATGGCTCTGCACTTTTTACGAGATAGACATTTTACCGCTTCTTGATTAGTGGTATGATGAGCTGTACATTTTCATTATATAGACATATTCTACTATGTGAGTGTTTCCTTTTTCAAAAAAAAAAAAATGATCGGTTCTCGAGTGTACATCTTCGGACCGTGAGTGCCTTTATTTTAAATGCTTTATAAAATTATATCCTACTGGGCCTTTCGCTCACCTTTTCCTGTTTATAAATGCATTAAACCCCTCCAGTGACGCGGGGTAGTAGGCGGAATAAATAGCTTTCACCGGTGTCGTGGACTTGATTTCGGAAGCAAAGAGTTGTATTCCTCTATCTTTATTTTCAGGCATGTATAAGAGATTATGGATTGTAAACTTAAATGTTGCTAGATTGTGGTTGATGTCACACTTACTTATATTATATTCATGTATGTATAAAACACTGTGGGAATTCTGATATGGTACCCGAAGGGCGTGGTTTTAAACTGGTTTGGTTGGAAATTCCACCACCGTTCTTGAAATTAAATCTCTCTTGTATCGAAGGGGGACTCGTTTGGAAATACCTGGATGTTTTGGATTTGAATGAAATTAAAATTTTTGCTAATCTCTCTTTTAAACAGGTTTAAGTTTCTAAACGAGCCTCCACGTCACCAACCCCGGTTTCGGGGGCGTGACACGTTGATTCAAGGCTATGACTCTATGGTATTTGGGATGAGAGAGTGGGCTCTTTTTCAAAAACTTAAGGAAACAATTTTCCTTCTAATTTTGTCTCTAAAATCCGGCCACCCTAGGAGAGAAAAGTGTGTGATATTTTTTTCTTCGCAAAAACTCATTGTTAGGGTTTTCAATAAATATCCTTATATAGGAGGAAATTCAAAAACTCAAACCCTAGATGGGATTTTCGACTTTCCCCTTCACCCTTAGATTAAAATCCGAAAATCCCTACATGGCTAGGGATTTCCGAATTTTCCTTCCCCTTTTGGAGCAAAATTCGAAATCCTCTTATGGCAAGGGATTTCCGAATTTTCCCAAAAAATATCAACTTTCTCTTTCCTTTAGTTGCCAAATAAAATCATGTTTAAATTTTATTTTGAATTTTAAATTAATCTCTATTAATTTCGAAATTCAAAATTCATTCCTTTTATTTTTCAATTATCAAATAAATGAAAAATAACATAATGAATTTTAAACATAATTGTATAACAAAACATTAGTTTCTTTTTTCCCATTTATCAGAGCTAGCCTTGAGACCGAATGGACCCACATGAACGAAGCTATGGAATTACAATATTCGACTAACTTATCCCCATAAGTTATCGACATATTTAATTTCGACATCGCACGACTCCACTAAAAGTTCGATGCCGAATAATCTCTCGATTCATGTGCGCTATTTTTCTCATGGTGTTGATACAATTTATCACACGGTCCACAGTGTTAATGCATTATTATCCTTCGTAAATATCAGTGATCAGAATGGTATAAAATGTTACCGTTTTACCATTCCAATCATTATTTCCTCAACTCCTTTATATGACTGTGAATAAGAAAGACATATGTTCATAAGATGTCTCGCACATGTCACGATGTCTTAATCAATGAATATCATCATTGAATGCTAGGCCTAGTTTATTTATTCACACACCCGTCAATAAAGCATGAGGTGATATTATTTCTTACGAAATCCATATCTGTGAATCACATAACTCCAACTCAATTATGTCATGATCCCAATGACTGAGATGTCGTTCAATAACTTTGAACTAATCTCATTGGTGAATCAAAGATCATGAGATATTAAGTTGAGCTATGCATTCACTTCAGGATTAAGATAATTATACAAATATACTTAAGTTGTGATAATTAGGTTTAGAGTTGTGTAAATGGTTTTTACTCTAACCTAATCAGTCACATGGTCTATTCAACATGTTGCGAGCATGTCTAGATTAACCACAGAGTCCAACTCCCATGCCCCGAGACCAAAGATCACATGGTTCGATCTAATTGGTCATAATCGGATTCGATTGCCCAATCAATCCTAAGACTGCGAATATCTATTTTAAACTGTATCAGAAGAGTTTGTCCAGCAGGGTTCCCCTGACTCTTCTTTCGTTGGTAACAGTCTATGGACTAAGCAATATCACTAACATTCTTGAGTATGTGTCAAAACATAACTTTATTTCATTTTATAAAATCAGCAAAAACAATAATGTCTAACATTTGTCATTTCATAAATAACAAATTACATCCCACTTTATGGACAAATTTCCAACAAGATAGTGAGACAAGATCCTTGCGGTCATTTTAATTCAATCGTCACAAAGGTATGTTTGTTATTCTATTCCTTTGTCTATAAACATATATTATGCATGTATCTCTCGTAGTGGTTTACGTTTAATTTGGAATTAAATGGATATGATAAAAATTTTTGAGATTCCGCCTACAAGTTTGTTGTTGTTCAAATGATTTTTCATTATTAATCACAACTAGATCCTACAATTGGTATCAGAGACTAGGGTTTATGATCATGCATGATTTTTGTTTATGCGATTGAATGTATGATATGTATTGATATTGGCATCTTGCATGAATATGTGATGAATTCAAAATTGTTTTGATTCTATTTGTGATTGGATCCTGATCGATTGGCTCTAGGTTTTCGATTACACCAAATTGGTGGTTTATGTTTTTTCTCAAGAAAATAATGTAAGCCATTAAAGGGCATAGGAAATTTTGTAATTTAAAATTCCCGAAATTTTTTTTTTGAGTGTTGCCGCCGCCACCGCCGCCGCCGTCGCACGCCGCCGCACGAGTTCCAGCCTCCGTCACAAGCTCAGCCGCCAGCCCCTTCCCTAGGTTTGGCTGCGCAGCACACTAGGGTTTCAGAAACCCTAGCGTGCGCCAAGGTTTTCTGAAACCCTAGCGGGCCAGCAGGCCCTGCCCAGGCAGGGGCCGCAGGCCCTGCCGCTGGCCGTACCCAGGCCAAGCGAGCCGCGCAGGGTTTTCTGAAACCCTAGCGGGCCTGCAGGCCCTGCCACTGGCCTTGCTCAGGCAAGTGCCGCGGCCCATTTTGAGCGTGCAAGGGCTGCCTGGCTTAGCAGCCCATGCTGCACTAAGCAGGGCCTGGCCCTGCCGAGGGAAAAATGGTGGGCCCGGGATTGTCCCGAGCCCAGCCCAAATAAGAAAAAAAAACATTTTCACTTTTCAGGGATCATGAGAAGAGAAAATTGAGAAGATGCCAAGAAGACAACATGAAGAAAATTATTGTAATTATTTTCATTTGTTTTATGGGTTGTAATTAGAAATGAGCCATAGAGAGGTTAAATTGTAAATGTATGATTTATTATTTAATCTCATGTCAATATAACATGCCATATAGGATATAGAGATGCCAATATCAAATTGCCATGCAAGCATGTTCATGCATCATTGTAGTTTAATATTATAAATTGTTATAATTATAAATGCAATGGGTAAATTTTATAAAGAGTTATAAAATGCAACAATTTTATTAGGGTTATAATTTTATTGACAAATTATTAATTGGACTTAAAATTTAAAAACAAAATCCATTTTTCGAAAAGCTAAGTGGGAGGGTCGTTTGTGTTGAAACGTTCCCAAGGTCTCCGACTTTAGCCTGATCGTGACACATGGATGGGTTAAGAACCACCTTAGTGGTCCCCACTTCAATGGGAGAAACCCACGAAACATGTCGCTAAGGAGTTATCAGGTTGCTTAAAGAAGATAAGACTCGAAAAGGAAGTAGTGAGGCGGGACCATCCCTAGATGGATCGCTAGTTCATAACAACCTCTAGAGTCGATTAGTCGGTTAAACACTTAGACTGTAGATCATTCTAACCTCCCATAGGAGCTAGGCAATGGATCTGAGGTAACCAAAAGGGATGGTGATTGGTTGCACTAGATGTGGAGACATCTTGTGATGTGGACCGAACGAGAGGAGTCTCGATGCGATAGGAGGCTTCACGGACGCCACCCCTAGGTGGGACGTATTGCCGTTTACGATCGTAACACCATAGATGAAACATTTTTTCAAGGATTTTATTTATGTTTAAGTACTTGCATTCATGCATCATACTTTTCTTAAATATAAGCAAATTGCCAACGCCGCTTTATTTTATTTTTTCAGCAATTATGTCTTTATCCCCGATCGCACAAATTCTTAGTACAAACAAATTAGTGGGTGAAAATTACGTTGACTGGAAACATAACCTTCATATTGTGTTGACGGTAGACAAGCACAAGCATGTGCTCATCACCCCCTGTCCTCTTGAGCCGAATGATGATTCCACTCAAGACGAGCGAGACGCATACACTACTTGGATGCGTTCCGATGAGATTGCTAGGTGCTATATTTTAGCATCAATTAGCTATGTATTGCAACAGTAACATCGGAACATGTTGACGGCTGCAGATATGATCTACAGCATTTCTGAAATGTTCGGCAGCCAAGGCCGCCAAGCGAAGCAAGCTGCAGGGCGTAACTTCATGAACTGCCGGATGAAATCGAGCACTCCTGTTCGGGACCATATGCTGCTGATCATAAGTCACCTGAATGAGATAGAGCTCACGGGAGCTGAAATAGATGGAGAGACTCAGGTGGATATGATCCTAGAGACTCTCCCGGAGATGTTCGACAACTTCAAACTCAACTACTCGATGAATAAGTTAAACTATTCACTCCCAGAACTCATGAAGGAGCTTCAAACTGCAGAAACTCTACTGCTTAAAGGCAAAAAGAGGAATGGAGAGGCAAACCTTGCTGAAGCAAACCCTTCTACCTCTGGCGCCAAGAAACAGAAGAAAGTCCGCCACAAGAAGAAGCCGGCTGGAAAGGGCAAAAACATTGCAAAGGTAGACAAGAGTAATGACAAATGTCACCATTGCGGAGTAGCTAGCCACTGGAAGCGCAACTATCCTACTTACCTCAAGGAGGTTAAAGCTAAAGGTACATTACTTGTTACCGAAGCCTGTTTTGTGGCTGACTCTACTTTTTCTTGGATTGTAGACTCTGGAGAAACTAATCATGTTTGTTGTTCTCTGTAGGGGTTCAGGGAAAGCAAAAGGCTTAGCAAGGATGAGTTCAACTTCCGTTGGGGGAACGGAGCATCAGTATCAGCAACATCAGTTGGAAGCATTAAATTAGTTTTTGAGAACAGTTTTATTATTTTGAGCAATGTTTATTATGTCCTAGTTTTTGGTAAAAACCTTATTTCTGTAGCTCGTTTGATTGTGCAAGGATATTCTTTAGATTTTAATAATGATGTTATTCAAATTCTTAAGAATGGTTTCATGATTACTTCTACAGTCATGATAAACAATCTATTCTACGTCAAATCAATTATTCGAACGATTTATGATACTGAATTGAATAATGATTCAATGAGGGATAGTAAAAGATTGAGATTAGACCCAACTGATCAAACCTATAAATGGCATCTACGCCTTGGACATATTAGCCCCCGACAGGATTAAAAGGTTGGTAAGAGACGATCCCTTACAAACCTTAAGTGTAGGCTCACTACCTACATGTGAATCCTGCATAGAAGGAAAAATGACCAAGAGACCCTTTTCAGCAAAGGGTAATAGAGCTGATGAATGCCTAGAACTCATACATAGTGATGTATGTGGGCCATTTAATATCCAAGCAAGAGGAGGATATGAATATTTCATAACCTTCACTAATGACTATTCTCGTATTAGTCATATTTATCTAATGCGTCAAAAGTCTGAAACCTTTGAAAAGTTCAAAGAGTTCAAGGCCTTGGTTTAAAAGCAATTAGACAAATAGATCCAAACACTACGATCTGATCGTGGTGGTGAATACTTGCTGGGAGAGTTCAAAGACCTTCTTAAAGAAAAAGGTATATTTTCTCTACTGACCGCGCCAGGTACTCCTCAGCAGAATGGCGTGTCAGAATGAAGGAACTGAACTCTGTTAGATATTGTTAGATCAATGATGAGTTACTCATCCCTTCCAGATTCCTTTTGGGGATATGCTTTGGAAACAACAACATACATTATGAATCAAGTTCCATCTAAAGCAGTGCCTGGAACTCCATATGAAAGATGGAGTGGCAAGAAGTCATCTCTTGGCCACACCAGAATATGGGGTTGCCCAGCACATGTGCTTAGAAAGAAGACTGGTAAGCTAGCCAGTCGTTCAGAACTATGCATGTTTGTAGGATATCCTAAAGGGACAAAAGGCTACATCTTCTATAGTCCTACCGATCAGAAAACATTCGTTAGCACGAATGCTCATTTTCTGGAAGAGGATTTTATGAAGAATATGAAGCCTAGAAGCAGGCTTGTACTTGAGGAATTAACTGGTGAGAACGTTCAGGTAACATGTCCGCGGTCTATTCCTGAACCGACAACAGATGAACCACAACAAGAACTAACACCAATAGAGCCTCGACGTAGTGGGCGGGTTGTGAGACAACCAGATAGGTACATGTCTTATGGAGATGCATTGACTGCAGTCTCAGATTTAGACATCGACGAACCTGTTTCCTACTCGCAGGCTATGGAGAGTTCTGAAGCAAACCTATGGCATGAAGCCATGAACGCCGAAATACAATCGATGTATAAAAATGGCGTATGGACTCTGGTTGATCCTCCTGAAGGGGTAAAACCCGTAGGGTGTAAATGGATCTACAAGAAGAAGAAGGGTTCAGATGGGAATGTAGAGACATTCAAGGCAAGACTAGTAGCCAAGGGCTACACCTAGAAAGAAGGAATTGACTATGAGGATACCTTCTCTCCGGTGGCTATGCTTAAATCCATCCGCATTCTTCTATCCATTGTTGCTGCCTTAGATTATGAAATCTGGCAGATGGATGTGAAGACAGCTTTTCTGAATGGCAATCTGGATGAGCGCATTTATGTGGCACAACCAGATGGATTCATCAAAAAGGGTCAAGAAGAAAAGGTTTGCGAATTGCAAAAGTCCATTTATGGACTAAAGCAGGCATCCAGATCATGGAATATCAGATTCGATGAGACTGTTAAATCTTGGATGAGCCTTGTGTGTATAAGCTGATACAAGAAGGCAAAGTGGTTTTCTTAGTCTTATATGTGGATGACATACTACTTATTGGGAATGATGTAGGAAGACTAACTGAGGTTAAGCTCTGGCTGGCAAAGCAGTTTGACATGAAGGATCTAGGAGAAGTTGCCTATGTTCTGGGAATTCAGATCTTTCGAGATCGGAAGAGCAAACAATTGGCACTATCTCAAGCATCCTATATCGATAAGGTAATGGACCGATTTGCCATGCAAAACTCCAAGAAGGGTTATCTACCCTTCAGACATGGAGTAACCCTCTCAAAGGAGCAGTCTCCCAAGACTCCTCAAGAAGAGGAAGACATGAGCCGAGTTCCTTACGCTTCAGCCGTAGGAAGCCTCATGTATGCAATGCTTTGCACCAGACCTGATATATGCTACGCAATAGGCGTGGTGAGTAGATTCCAGTCTAACCCTGGACCCGAGCACTGGGTTGCTGTCAAGTATATCCTCAAGTATCTTAGGAGAACAAGCAACTATATGCTTGTATATTCAGGTACTGACCTGACTATGACGGGATACACCGACTCTGATTTCCAATCGGATAAGGATTCTAGAAAATCCACTTCAGGATCAGTGTTTAACCTGAATGGAGGTTCGGTGGCATGGAGGAGTATTAAGCAGACTTGCATAGCTGACTCCACCATGGAGGCCGAATATGTGGCAGCTTGTGAAGCTGTAAAAGAGGCCGTATGGCTTAAGAAGTTCCTTGTTTCACTAGAAGTTGTTCCGGAAGCTGATAGGCCCATGGTACTGTATTCCGATAACAGTGGGATTGTGGCAAACTCTAAGGAGCCTAGAAGCCACAAAAGGTCCAAGCACATAGAGCGGAAGTACCATCTCATCCGAGAGATTGTACAAAGAGGCGATGTCGAAGTGACAAAGATATCAACACATGACAACTTGGCTGATCCGTTCACAAAGGCTTTATCTGGTAAAGTCTTCGATAGCCATCTGGAAGGTTTGGGCCTGCAAGATTGTACACACCTACTTTAAGTCCAAGTGGGAGTTTGTTGGAAATGTGTCCATAAAGTGAGATGTAATTTGTTATTTATGAAATGACAAATGTCAGACATTATTGTTTTTGCTGATTTTATAAAATAAAATAAAGTTATGTTTTGACACATACTCAAGAGTGTTAGTGATATTGCTTAGTCCATAGACTGTTATCAACAAAAGAAGAGTCAGGGAAACCCTGCCGGACAAACTCTTCTGATATAGTTTAAAATAGATATTCTCAGTCTTAGGATCGATTAGGCAATCGTATCCGATTATGACTGTTAGATCGAACCATATGATGCTGGTCTCGGAGCATGGGAGTTGGACTCTGTGGTTGATCTAGACATGTTTGCAACATGTTGAATAGACCATGTGACTATTAGGTTAGAGTAAAAACCATTTACAGAACTCTAAACCTAATTGTCACAACTTAAGTATATTTGTATAATTATCTTAATCCTGAAGTGAATGCATAGCTTGACTTAATATCTCATGATCTTTGATTCACCAATGAGATTAGTTTGCAGTTTTTGAACAACATCTCAGCTATTGGGATCGTGACATAATTGAGTTGGAGTTATGTGATTCACAGATATGGAATTCGTAAGAAATAATATCACCTCATGCTTTATTGACGGGTGTGTGAATAAATAAACCAGGCCTGGTATTCAATGATGATATTCATTGATTAAGACATCGTGACATGTGCGAGACATCCTACGAACATGTGTCTTTCTTATTCACAGTCATATAAAGGAGTTGAGGAAATAATGATTGGAATGGTAAAACGGTAATATTCTATACCATTCTGATCACTGATATTTACGAAGGATAATAATGCATTTACACTGTGGACCGTGTGATAAATTGTATCAACACCATCAGAAAAAATAGCGCACATGAATCAAGAGATTATTCGGCATCAAACTTTTAGTGGAGTTGTGCGATGTCGAAATTAAATATGTCGATAACTTATCGGGATAAGTTTGTCGAATATTGTAATTCGATAGCTTTGTTCATGTGGGTCCATTCGGTCTCAAGGCTAGCTTTAATAAGTGGGAAAATAGAAACTGATATTTTGTTATATAATTATGTTTAAAAATTCATTGTGTTATTTTTCATTTATTTGATACTTGAAAAATAAAAGGAATGAATTTGAATTTTGAAATTAATAGTGATTAATTTAAAATTCAAAATAAAATTTAAACATGATTTTATTTGGCAACTAAAGGAGAGAGAAAAGTTGATATTATTTTGGGAAAATTCAGAAATCCCTTGCCATATGGGGATTTCGAATTTTTCTCCAAAAGAGAGAAGAAAAATTCAGAAATCCCTAGGCTTGTGGGGATTTTTGGATTTTAATCCTAGGGTGAAGGGGAAATTCGAAAATCCTATCTAGGGTTTGAGTTTTTGAATTTCCTCCTATATAAGGAAATTATTGAAAACCCTAGCAATGAGTTTTTTAAGAGAAGAAAATATCACACACTTTTCTCTCCTAGGGTGGCCAGAATTTTGAGACAAAATAGATGGAAAATTGTTTCCTTAGGTTTTTGAAAAAGGGCCCACTCTCTCATCCCAAAACACTTAGAGTCATAGTCTTGAATCAACGAGTGGTTTTTGGTGTGATTGTATCGATAGATCAACGATCTTGTTTCACAGCAATTCTCCATCTCGGAACGTGAGATAGTGAGACAAGATCCTTGCGGTCATTTTAATTCAATCATCACAAAGGTATGTTTGTTATTCTATTCCTTTGTCTATAAACATATATCATGCATGTATCTCTCGTTGTGGTTTACGTTTAATTTGGAATTAAATTGATATGATAAAAATTTTTGAAATTCCGCCTACAAGTTTGTTGTTGTTCAAATGATTTTTCATTATTAATCACAACTAGATCCTACAATCTAGGGGTAGGACTTCGTTCCTAACCGGAGGCAGGTTTTCTTCAATCTCGTCGTTCGCCGGATGTGTGATCGTTTTGTCCATCTGGTTGCCTTGGTTGATGGCTTTGATTCTTCTTCTTGGAGGCATGTTCACCGACTGTGTTGTAGTTAGGGGTCGAATGTATGAACCAGAGATTCTGGGTTCGGTCCTCAGTGGAGTCGCCAATTGTTGACGGTGAAATTTCGTCAACAAAAATACGCTGGGTCACCTCTGGGCATCCCGTTGTGTTGCTGGCCTAATATTGACTATGTATTTGAAATTATGCCATGATGTGTTTGCTGTATTTTTGGAAGCATAAAATATATGAGGATAGTGTTTAGAAGTAGAAGAACACAAAAAAATTTTATAGTCGTTCACTCTGATAACCAAGAGCTACTCCATTGTAATTTTGTACTTCTTTTGGGACTTTTACAATTTACATGAATTGTTGTTCTTTCTCCCATTTAATCACCAAAAGACCATCCCCCTCCTGTATGGGGCTTTGCCCTTTTTATAGCAAAGTTTCCTTCGTGGGCAGTTCTCCTTTGTAGGTAGAAGCACTCGAGTGGCCTACCTTTCTAGGCCCAGCCGTAGCCCACTAATCCCATTTTGAACTGTTCACTCAGCCAATTAGTCTCCCATTACGGCTCTATAGATTCCTATAATCCTTTACTATCCACTGTAGGGTGGTTTAGGGGTTTGCATTTAATGCCTGTACCACAGACATCCCCTATCCCTAGACGCAATTTGTGATGTCAGGCTCCCTTCTGAAGAGTACTCCTCCCACCGTCTGCGTTGTGTAGATCGTACGTCCTTCCTGGCCGTGGACCTTTTTTAGACAAGCGTTTGTTGCCATAGGATCGACGGTACGACTGGTCGACGGTATGTCGAGTTAATGTCTTAAGTCAGACTCTCTTTTCAATGTAGAGGGGCACTGAGCTTCAAGCGTCGAGGGTAGTCACCTTTTGAGAAAAGGTAGGGCCACGTGTCACGCTGTCGCCCTTCCACTTGTCACCCATATTTTCCCACACAACAATATATATATATATATATATATATATATAGGTAAGGTCTCTAGTCAGGCACTTAGAAAATGCCTGACCAGTCAGGCACTTGTATAATTGTGCATGAATTGTGTATATTTACAGGTAAGTTTTGTATATTTACATGGCACTTGTATAATTGTGCAATTGTGTATATTTACATGTAAATCGTATATATTTACATATAAATCATGTATGTTAAGTTATAAGAAATGACAATGTATATTAATCCTCAAAACATGTATTTTTTATAGCAATTAGTGAACACATACCATGAAAATATGTATATTGACTAATTTGTTGTATTTCATGTTAAATATACACGAATTTACATTTAAATATACACGATTTACGTATAAATATGCATAATTTATACACGATTATACAAGTGCCTGACTGGTTAGGTACTTTCCAAGTGCCTGACAAAAACAATTCCTATATATATATATATATATATATATATATAACAACAATTTTAAAGAATAAAAATAAAAAATTTAAAATAACAAACGTGAATCAGCCTTTGTAAATGTGTAGGTAATTTGGGATCAGGAGAATATTGCATCAAAAGCTTAATACAGCTAGAAACAAAGGACATGCAGGGCAGTTTGGTAGTGCTTTATATTTTAAAAAAATTATTGTTAACTGTATTAAAAAAAGTAACTATTACAAAAAATAATTGAGTATTTAGTAAATTGTAATTATATAATTGGTAATTCAGTATTATTATGGGTATTGTAAAAGTTTTATTAATTATACTTCAAGGTGAATGTTATACAATTTAAAAGTCAAAGTTGTCTTTGGGTTGGTTTTGATTTTGACTGTAAATTCTTCAAAAATACTTTAAAAATCACTTTTTATGATTTTTACTAAACACAAATTTCAACTGTGAATGACTAAAGAATTAGTT